>CATIUR010000001.1:336422249-337022249 GCA_949592205.1 Helichrysum umbraculigerum
GAATGATTAGATCATTATGAATTATAATACTGAGGGCTCGGACTCGAAGAGGTTTGGTGTTCTCTTTTCGACTTAAGGCGTCGGCAACTACATTTGCCTTGCCCGGATGATACTTGATTTCGCAGTCATAGTCGGTGAGTAACTCGACCCAACGACGTTGCCTCATATTGAGATCCTTCTGATCAAATATGTGCTGGAGACTCTTATGATCAGTGAAGATGGTACATTTTGTGCCATACAGATAATGTCTCCAGATTTTGAGAGCGAACACTACGGCTCCTAATTCGAGATCATGTGTTGTGTAGTTCTTCTCGTGAACTTTGAGTTGTCGGGAGGCGTAAGCTATGACTTTCTCTCGTTGCATCAATACGCAACCCAGTCCCTGATGCGAAGCATCGCAGTATACCACGAAGTCTTCGTTACCTTCGGGTAGTGATAGGATAGGCGCACTGCAAAGCTTTTGCTTTAATAAATGGAATGCTGACTCTTGCTTATCAGTCCAATTGAACTTCTTCTCTTTCTGAGTCAGTGTTGTGAGTGGTTGTGCTATCTTGGAGAAATTCTCAATGAAGCGCCGATAGTAACCAGCCAGTCCTAAGAATTGGCGTACTTCGGTCGGTGTTGATGGTGCTTGCCAGCACTTGATAGCCTCGATCTTTGAGGGATCAACATGAATTCCCTGACTGTCAATCACATGACCAAGGAATTGAACGGTTTGCATCCAGAACTCACACTTGGAGAATTTTGCATATAACTCTTCGTGTCTAAGAAGTTCTAGAATGGTTTTGAGATGTTGCGCGTGCTCTTGCTCGTTGCGTGAGTAGATAAGAATGTCGTCGATGAAAACAATGACAAACTTGTCGAGATATGGTTTGCACACACGGTTCATAAGATCCATGAATACTGCCGGTGCGTTAGTCAAACCAAAGGGCATAACCTGAAACTCGTAATGACCATAGCGAGTTCGGAAAGCGGTTTTCGGAATATCTTCATCGCGAACTCGTAACTGATGATAACCCGATCGTAGATCTATTTTTGAATAGATGCTTGACCCTTGGAGTTGGTCGAACAGGTCATCAATACGGGGAAGTGGATAACGGTTCTTGATGGTCAATTTGTTCAACCCTCTGTAGTCGATACACATCCTGAATGAACCGTCCTTCTTTTTCACAAACAGGATCGGAGCTCCCCATGGTGAAGAACTCGGTCTTATGAAACCCTTATCCAGAAGTTCCTGTAACTGAACAGACAACTCCTGAAGTTCTGAAGGGGCTAAACGATATGGTGCTCGTGCCACGGGTGCTGCCCCAGGCACAAGGTCAATTGAGAACTCAACTTGCCTCAGTGGTGGAAGACCAGGCAATTCTTCAGGAAAGACTTCTGGATAGTCTCTAACGATGGGCACATCCTCGAGTCGTTTCTCTTCCGACTTTTTCTCAATAACATGAGCGAGGATTGCCTGATAACCTTTCCTAAGGTACTTGCGAGTCTTCATGCAGGATATGATATTCAATCTCGTCCCACTGGTCTCCCCTTGTATGATCAAAGTACTACCAGTGACGAGAGGAATACGAACGATCTTGTCATGACATACAACTTCAGCTCGATGCTTGGATAGCCAATCCATGCCTACTACTATGTCAAAACTTCCAATCTCGATGGGTATGAGGTTTATGGGAAATAGTTCATTTGCGAGGTTTAGGGTCCAATTTGGTATTACACTATCGACCTCAATAAATTTGCCATTAGCTAACTCTACAGTGTACTTAGCTTCTAAGGCAACAGGGGAAATGTCTAATAGTGGGCTAAATTCCTCAGATATAAAACTCTTATCAGCACCAGTATCAAACAAAATTGAAGCAGTTAAATTGTTGAGAAGAAACATACCCGTGACCACATTAGGGTCTTCACGGGCCTCTCCAGCATTCAGTACAAAAGCTCTGCCCCTAGCATTGTTGTTGTTGTTCCCTTTGTTCTTCAACTTTGGACACGCATTCCTGAAGTGTCCAGTGTTTCCACCCTCATAGCATGCTCGGGGTTGGTTGTTGTTGTTGTTGGCGGTGGGGTTGGTTGCAGGTGTTCGACAGTCTTTGGTAAGATGTCCATACCTCTTGCAGTTGTTGCAGGGTGCACTACAAGGACCATCATGATGACGATTGCACTTTGAACAGTAGGGTTTACTTCCAGTGTACCCTTTCCTCTCTCCAGAACCTGATGTGTCATTCTTGACAGTCTCCGTCTTTTTGAAGGTCTGCTGGTTCTGATTCCCAGACCATTTTCTCTTGTTGTTGTTCCCAGAAGATGAGACAGGGTTTCCTTGGCTCTCTTGCATAGCCATGAGCTCATGAGCTAAACGAATTGCTCCCTGAATAGTGGTTTTGCCAGAAGAGGCAACGTTCCCCCGGACAGGTTCCGGAAGACCGCGAATGTACCTCTTGACCTTGTCGGTCTCAGTGCTTACTAAGGCTGGGCGGAGGGTTGCCAGTTGTTGAAACCTAGTGGTATAACCAACAATGTCAGTTCCTTGAACCTTAAGATGCCAGAACTCCTCATCTAGCTTCTCGAGTTCTTCAGATGGGCAATACTCCTCTGTGAGCATTTTCTTCAGATCTTCCTAGGGAAGTAGATAGGCGGTATCTATACCCACAGAATGGGTATACGAGTTCCACCAGGTGAGGGCACCGTCAGCAAGGGTGCATGTGGAAAACTGAACTCTATCCCCTTCCGCACATTTGCTAATGCGAAAGACGGATTCCATCTTCTCAACCCATCTGATTAGGCCGATGGCTCCTTCAGTTCCTTTAAAGCTCAGGGGTTTGCAGTTTTGGAAATCCTTGTAGGAACAAGGCTTGGTAGTGGGAGGGGTATTGGCAGTACCACTATTCCTTTCGGGGGTCTCTGATGAATGTCGCGCCAAGGCTTCAGTCACAGCCTGAGAGATGATAGATGCCATCTGGGCATCAGTGTAAGTCCTTGACTTTGGCGGCATGATTTTCCTGAGAATAGAAGGATAGGTTTTGTGAGAGATTGTCCATAAATGATGATTATCATAGATGTACATATACAAATGCGGTAATATACAACATCACAACATGACAATCAACATTATAGAACAATCAAGAGGAGTTGAATAACCATCTCTACTGACTAGCAACTACGTGCTAACTAGCCTGGTTATTTGAATTGTTTTGAGTTGGGTAAGGTCTCGCTCGAAGTGACTCGGTGGTCCTCCTAGCTACCTATGAGTTTCGTGATTACAAGAGATGTTGTCGAGAGCGGGATGAAATAGAAGATGTTTCGGTGGGTGTGTGTTGCCATCTCTATGACGAAGTGTTTGAATATGTGAGTGTCTATATATATAATATATAATAGACTAGCGTACTGTGCTTGATCGATGACTAACTATGTATATATACTTATATCACATAATAGTCTTATGAGTGTCTAGCACAAACAATTATGAGTCCCGGTTTCTCTCGAGGTCAGAGTCAACTAATGTATTCCTATTCCAGCATAACCATTTCAAGCCTTACATCATCTTTATTTAATTGTACATAGTTGATCAAGCTATGTTAAATTAAACTTGTATGACGTAACTCTTGAACCAATCACACTTAACAGAAAATACTGCCTAACGGTCATAGTCTAGGCCCACTAATGCAACCTAGTTCACTATAACCTTAGGCTCTGATACCAATCTGTAGCACCCCCAAATTTACCGTTGGCGGAAGTGTCACACCCCCAAAATCGGTAATTGTGTTTATTTAATGTTTAGCGGAAGCAAGTTAAGATTTAGCAGAAGCATCTTGTTTAAACAGTTTAACAGCGGGGTGATGACGTATCAATTGTGCATTCATCGTATCAGAGCATATGATCATACAGAACATAATATATTAAGGATGCCAGTTAAATAGTTATTACAAAAGTAGTACGACTGTGTAAGTCGTACAGTAGTAATAAAGTTTAAAACATTTAAGTTTTACAATACATATGTTAAAATAAGATTTCATGAGTATAACTGCAATGTCTGCAGTAATACAGAGGAAATCCTCAAAAGCTGTCCCATAAGGTATGGCATCCTAAGTAGTCCAGGGTTGTCATCCTGAATGCATGCGATCCTTACTTACATAGCTAATTTCCTGTAAAACATAGAAAGAAAGTCGTCAACAAATATGTTGAGTGAATTCACAGGTTTTGTATAAATATGTGGTATGTTAAACCATTTATGTTTAAATTATTGAAATGTTATTCAATAAATAAAGGTTTGCAGGTTTTGCAAATTATAAGATGATAGGGATAGTTACCCTAAAATATAGTTTTATGTAGGTTGTTACCCAAAATGCATGTCTGGTTGTTTACCAGAATATAAGTATAATCAGTAAGTATACTGAAATAAAACGGTTGTAGGATATGTTCATCCTAAATAATAATTGTGGGAATGCTTAGACTTATAATCCCCTGAAAGGTGAGCTAAACCTCGCAGGTTAAAGTAACGCGACCTAACCCTATAACCAAACCACAACCAAAACTTATGTTTCTTGCCTGAAGGACAGTTAAGTATACGCTCCATCCACAGGAGGGTCGTCACGGCAATAGTACTATTCGTATACTCAGTGGCTAGAGTCACCTAGCTAATGGTTATAGTCTGCATGACATAAGGTCTTTCATGCACACATTTCAAGTCTGGGTCCGTACTAGGATCTGTTGTCTAATTCCCAAAACAGTTGAGAAATAATATTTCATATCAAACAGTTGTATAAAGCAATTTAAAGCATTTATATAATTTGCTGCATATGTTTGCATGCAGTTTCTATGTTTACACCCCTATGTTTAAAACAGAAAACATTTGTAAAGTAGGGGCTGTGAACTCACGGTGGTTTGCTCGGAAAGAAAGCTAGCAGCCAATCAGCTATAAGCCCAAGGTATGTTAACCTATACAATAAATATATTAACATAAGTACGTTTGATTTGTTTTAAATCACTTATGTTAACAGTTTGTTTGTTTGAAGAAATGGTTGATTTCTTAGTAATATAAGTTGTTGACTTTATTAATGACATTGCGTTGAAATATTGTTATTATTTCATAAATCGTATACTTGTTAAGTGTACAAACCAATATGTAATTGTCTATTTAACGGAAAGTCGTTTTATTTTCATTTGTACATATACTTTGTATATAGTTGTTCGTATAATTCGAACGTTATTCAAATATCATTGTTGGTACATATATTTGTTTTATATATGTATTCGTATGTAAATATACTTGTTGTATATTATTAAGTTGTACGTTTGTTAAACGTGTAATCCATTTGCACATATATATGTGAATATATATTCTTAAGTGTCGTATGTATATATGTTTGATCAATACATTGTTTATGTATATCAAAATATATAAGTTTTCATTTGTTTAAGAAAACGTATACGTTTGTGTCTATATATATCGTGTGTCCTCGAATATATGTATATATATATTGTAATACGTTGTTTCGTATTTAAAACATGCCGAGTTTTATTTGTTATATAAAACTTGATAATATACTTATTTTGTTTATAAAATAAATATTATTTGTTTTTAATATCATTACATTTGTTTAATAAATGTTAAGAAGTTTAAATGTCCCGATTGTAATCGTTTTCCCAAAACGTATAATTTACAAAGTTCGTATTCATATATATGTCATATATGTATTTATTCATGTATCGTTTGTTCGTACGAAATAAATAAGTCCAAAGTCCGTGTCTCGGATATATCACATTAATGTTTTATTAATAGTTTACAATGTCTCGTGAATGTATCGTATAAATGAAATCGTTAACGGGAGCGTTTATGTTTTTAAAGTAAAAGTCAAATTGTTGGTCAGGGTTGGGAATCCGCCGGATTCCCTTGAATCCGCCGGATTCAAGTCAAAATTCGGAATACGCCGTATTCGAGTGAATCCGCCGTATTCATCGTGGTTTTCATGTGGTTTCGTTTTAGGTTCGGGAATACGCCGTATTTAAATGAATACGCCGTATTCAATCCAGTTCGGGGGGAATCCGCCGTATTCAATCGAATACGCCGGATTCATTTGTGTTCATCAGATAGTTTGTGTGAAGCTTTGGAATACGCCGGATTCATTTGAATCCGCCGTATTCACCCGTGTCTTTTACTCGTTCATCGTTTTAGCCGAAGATTTGTGTGCGGGTCGGACACGGGAATCCGCCGGATTCCCTTGAATCCGCCGGATTCGTTTGGTTTTTGGTTCTGAATACGCCGGATTCAAAGGAATCCGCCGTATTCGTTATGATCACAGACTCTGTACGTAGCAGAGCAAAACATATGCCCGATCTTTTGGTTCCAAATCCATATTACATAAACTACAAATGTTTACAACAAGTTTATATGTCGTTTTTATAAGTTATTACACCATTTAAACTAGTTTTTATGTGTCGATTTTGTATTTGAAGTTTTGGGTTTTATAAAACCATTTCAAGAACAATCCATAATCTTCATGTTTTTGATGATATATACACAGATTGTAATAGATATACATGTTATATAACGAGATTGAAGTGTAGAAATCAAAGAAATGAAAGTTCCTTACAAAGTGAAAATAGTGAGAATGATGATCGATGATGATGATTATGATGTTGTGTTCCTGCTTGTTGTTCTACTCCTGCTTCTGCTTCCTGGTTCTGATCTTGTGTAATTTTTGAGAAAGAGGAAGAAGGTTGATAGATGAAATTATTGGTGTGTGTTTTTGGTGAGATCACAGAGAAAAAGAACGGAGGGAGTATAATATTTCAAACGAGTATGGGTTGAAGGAGAAGGTGTCTCTCAATTATTGTAGTTTGGTGTCCATTTTTGGTACCTCAATTTCGAGTACGGGTATAATTTTAGCAATATAAAAATAAACATTTTACATTTTTATTTAGTAGGTGTTCTCCTGGTTCGTTATTTATAATCAGTATAATGAGGTTATCATTATTTTAAATAGATGTACAGTTTTGTACATTTTACTGCGCGTAACTATTTGAGCGCCAAATTTCAGTTAATTTAGGATTTCATATTTTGAAGTAATGTTCTAAATACTTCCAAACGATTGAGAAAATTTGCATTTTTATGATTTGACCTTTTATGTGTGTTTTAGAATTGTTTCTGTTCGTGTTATAATACGTTTTATGTTAAACGTAAAATTAGACCTTTATATCTATATGTTATAGATATATAAATACTCGTAATTAATAATTACATTATTAATTATTTTTGTATCACGAAACTTTTGTCATTTATTTTTGGTCGGGTTCGTTCCGATATATTTGTACGTAACTTTTAATACTTACGTATTATGTATTACTTTTTGTTTAAAAGTACCGGGCTTGCTAGACTTACATCACATCAAGAAGTTTTGTTAAAACTTAATCAGGAAATTAGCGTAAGAATGCACATGCTTAAATGTTAATTAATACCTAATTTGGAGAGTTGTCACATTCTCCCCCCGTTAGGGAAATCTCGTCCCGAGATTTAATTTGTGTCGTGATTCGTGGTCACGGTTTCAAATAGGTGGGGATACTTCTTGCGCATCTCGTCCTCACGTTCCCAGGTGAACTCTGGGCCTCTTTTCGAGTTCCATCGAATTTTGACAAGTTTGATCCGACTGTTTCGGAGTTTCTGCGTTTTCGTATCCATTACTTCAAGCGGTTCCTCCACGAAGTTGAGTTTTGCGTCGACGTAGATTTCGTCAGGAGGTATGATTAACGCTTCGTCAGATAGACACTTCTTAAGATTACTCACGTGAAACGTGTCGTGAATATTACTAAGTTCTTGCGGTAGTTTAAGCTTATAAGCTACAGGACCAATCCTTGCTAGGATCTTAAAAGGTCCGATGTAACGTGGGTTCAGTTTGCCGCGTTTTCCAAATCGCACAACTCCTTTCCAAGGAGATACCTTAAGTAGGACTCTGTCACCTACTTGAAATTCCAAAGGTTTACGTCTATTGTCTGCATAACTCTTTTGTCGGTCTCGTGCCATTTTTAATCGATTAAGCACTTGAGATATCTTGTCCGTTGTCTCTTGGACTATCTCAGGACCTGATAACTGTCTGTCATCCATATCTGCCCAACAGAGTGGGGATCGACACTTGCGTCCGTACAACGCCTCGAAAGGTGCCATTTGTATGCTCGTATGATAACTATTGTTGTACGAGAATTCAGCTAAAGGGAGATGAACATCCCAGTTTCCTCCAAAATCAATCACGCATGCTCGTAGCAAGTCCTCAAGCGTTTGTATCGTTCGCTCGCTTTGACCATCGGTTTGTGGATGGTAGGCGGTACTCATGTCGAGTCTAGTGCCTAAAGCTTGTTGCAGTGTTTGCCAGAAGCGAGAGGTGAAACGTGCATCTCTATCAGAGATGATGGATAATGGAACTCCATGTCTAGAAACAACTTCTTTTATGTAGATTCTAGCCAACTTTTCCATCTTATCGGTCTCTTTGATGGCTAGAAAGTGAGATGATTTCGTCAGTCGGTCGACTATCACCCATATGGAGTCCATCCCAGATGATGTTTTCGGTAACTTCGTAATGAAATCCATCGTGATGTGTTCCCATTTCCATTTGGGCAACTCAGGTTGTTGCAAAAGCCCGGACGGTTTTTGGTACTCAGTCTTAACTTTTGCACATGTCAGACATCTACAAACATAGGTGGCAATGTCTCTTTTCATGCCAGGCCACCAGTAAAATCCTTTTAGATCGTGGTACATCTTATCTGCACCAGGATGTATCGAGTAATTGGACTTATGAGCTTCGTCCAATACTAGGCTACGTAGCTCATCAACACAAGGAATCCAAATTCGATTCATGAAGTACAATACTCCATTTTCCTTAGACTCCAGTTGCTTTTCCATCCCTTTGAGGGATTCGTTTTTCATACGTTCTGAAGTAAAGGCTGCTTGTTGAGCATCACGAATTTGAGTAATTAGATCCAAGTGGATTGTCAGTCCTAAGGCTCGAACTCTTCGAGGTTTTACTCTTTCCTTACGACTCAAGGCATCCGCTACTACATTAGCTTTGCCTGGATGATACTTGATTTCACAGTCGTAATCATTTAGCAGTTCAACCCAACGTCTCTGTCTCATGTTGAGTTCTTTCTGATCAAATATATGTTGGAGACTTTTGTGATCGGTAAAGATCGTACACTTTGTACCGTATAGATAGTGTCTCCAAATCTTAAGTGCAAAAACGACTGCCCCCAGCTCTAAGTCATGCGTCGTATAGTTCTTCTCGTGAATCTTCAATTGACGAGACGCATATGCAATGACCTTGTCGTTTTGCATCAACACGCAACCTAATCCTTGATGTGAAGCATCACAGTAGACAACAAAGTTTTCTACTCCTTCTGGTAAGGATAGGATAGGTGCGGTGCTCAATTTCTCTTTCAGCATTTGAAAAGCATTCTCGTGCTTCTCGCCCCAATCAAACTTCTTGTCTTTTTGCGTTAGGGCGGTAAGTGGCTGAGCTATCTTCGAGAAATTCCCAATGAACCTTCGGTAGTAACCAGCTAACCCAAGAAATTGTCGTATCTCAGTTGGGGTTTTTGGGGCTTCCCAATTCTTAATCGCCTCAATTTTGGATGGGTCCACGTGAATTCCTTTGTTATTAATCACATGACCAAGGAAATGAACCTCACGCATCCAAAACTCACATTTAGAGAACTTTGCATAAAGCTTCTCTTTCTCCAGTAATTCAAGAATCAGCCTCAGATGTCGTTCATGGTCTTCCTTCGTTCTCGAGTATATCAAGATATCGTCAATGAACACTATGACGAACTTATCCAGATAAGGTTTACATACTCTATTCATTAGATCCATGAACACTGCTGGCGCATTCGTTAGCCCAAACGGCATAACCAGGAACTCGTAATGACCATATCGAGTCCTAAACGCAGTCTTAGGGATATCCTCATCCCGGACCTTCAGTTGATGGTAACCCGATCTCAAGTCGATCTTTGAGTAATAACTTGACCCTTGCAGCTGGTCAAACAAGTCATCGATGCGTGGTAATGGGTATCGGTTCTTAATCGTCACTTTGTTTAGTTCTCTATAATCGATACACATCCGCATTGATCCATCCTTCTTTTTGACAAACAACACCGGAGCTCCCCACGGTGAAAAGCTCGGTCGGATGAATCCTAAATCCAACAGTTCTTGCAACTGTGCAGACAGTTCCTGCATTTCTGATGGAGCTAAACGGTAAGGTGTACGAGCAATCGGTGCAGCTCCCGGCACTAGGTCGATATGGAATTCAACCTGCCGAGGAGGTGGTAACCCTGGTAGCTCGTCAGGAAATACTCCTGGGTATTCACGTACTACGGCCACGTCGTCTATGCGTTGCTCCTCGGGTTTCTTATCTACAACATGTACCAAAAATGCTTGGTACCCTTTTCGTAGATATTTACTTGCCTTCATGCATGTAATCGTTTTCACCACACGATTACTCTTTTCCCCTTGAACCATCAACATTTCTCCTGACGGTAAAGGTAACCGTACAATCTTCTTATGACAGATGATCTCTGCGCGGTTCAGTGACAACCAATCCATGCCAACCACTATATCGAAGCTCCCTAGTTCTACCGGTAGTAAGTCTATTTTGAAAGAATGACCTTCTAACGTTAAGGTGCATCCTGGTACTATTTCTCCCGATTCAATCAACTTACCATCAGCTAGCTCTACTGTGTATTTGTTATCTAGCTTAAGGGATTCGATCTCTAATAGTGGTCTAAACTCAGTGGACACAAAACTTAGATCAGCACCGGAATCAAACAACACAGAAGCAAAGTGGTTGTTTACAAGAAACGTACCAGTGACTGTGTTAGGATCCTGACGTGCCTCTGGTGCTCCTAACATGAACACGCGTCCACGAGCTGGCTGATTGTTGTTGTTGTTAGCATTGTTGTTGTTGGCTCGGTTGTTGTTGTTTCCACGGTTGTTTCCATTGTTGTTGCGGTTGCGAGTGTTGTTGGCGTTACGGTTTTGGTTATTGAGTCGAGGGCATCGGTTTCGATAGTGCCTCATGTCGCCACACTCAAAACATCCTTGATTTTGGCGAACAGTGTTTCCCTTAGGGGTAGGGTTTACCTTACAGTTTTGGGTTTTGTGACCCCATCCCTTACAGCTGTCGCAAAACCAACACTCACCCTCGTGGTGTTTACTACACTTATCACACTTAGGTTTGTTACCCAAGTATGGCTTTGGTTCCACAATGGTGGCAGCGTAAGACTTAGGATTTCCAGATCCTTTCTTGTTGAATTGACCCTGACGGTCATTCCACTTACGCTTCTTACCTCCAGAACTACCAGCTTCAGCACTGCTCGGCTCAACCTTAACCGACACAGTCTTCTTGGTCAGTGTCCCCATTCTAACTGCTTCATCAGTCAAACTCTGCGCTAAGGTAACAGCGCTCCTGAATGTGTCAGGTTTGGAGGACGTAACTAAACTCCTGACCTGTGGTGCCAGTCCATACACGTAGCGTTCAATACGCTTGTATTCAGGTGTTACCATATGTGGCACAAGACGAGCTAGTTCTTGGAACCTGGTTGTATAACTAGTGATATCAGCACCAATCATAGCAATGTTCCACAGCTCAGTCTCAATTTTCTGCATCTCACTGCGAGGGCAGAATTCTTCCATCATCATACTCTTCAATGTTTCCCATGTCATGGAATAAGCAGCTGGTCGTCCCATCGACTGAACTTGACTGTTCCACCAAGTCAAAGCTTTATCAGCTAGTGTGCAGGCAACATACTTCACTGCAGTGTCTGGTAGACAATCACTGATGTCCAACACAGAATCCATCTTTTCTATCCAGTGTATAATACCAATAGCACCTTCAGTGCCACAGAAAGGTGGTGGTTTACATGCCTGAAATGTCTTATATGAACACCCTTTGCGGTTATTCACAACAGTCTCAGCAATAACAGGGGTCGATCCACTGTTATTAACCCCAGTCTCACGGTTTCGGCTTGCCTCATACTCGGCAATGCCTTCAGCAATGCGTCTGGCTATCATCTGCTCAGTAGTTTCCTCAGTGTTAGGGGGTGGAATGGTTTCAGATGTAGGGGGTACAGTTGTCTTCTGACTATTCCTAGTAATTCGTCGTTTTGGCGGCATAGTTCAGTTCTGCGATGAATAAAATGCAGAAGTCAATGCCAAAATAATGAATGTGATGAACAAGATTTCACATTGTCTATCAAATGAATAATATGGAGAATTTGAGAGAATAATGTTTCACATTGTATATCGCACGACTTTGAAACACCCATATGTACTTTGTACAATATAATCACGTTGGCCAGGCGTCATTATATAATGCCAAATACATATTTCTTTTCATCATCGATCAAGCGCAAACAATGTTTTAGGGAATTCAAGATAAAATCAATAATTCAAAGTGTGGTAGGTTTTCAAAGTTTGCAAGAAATGATTTTAACAATTATTACGTGATAACTTTTATATCACATGTATATAGAGATGAATATAATTCGCACGAAATTTCGAATCGAACCTAAGTTATATTATACATTAACTAGAACGTTCTTACATCGTTTCATTGCAAAACTTGATGATATCTTCTATATCCATCAAGAGTGATTTCCAATACAACACAAGTTGTTACAGTACTAATTAGACTAAACTTAGCTATACTTAGATCCTAACAAAACAATTATATTCCTACGACAGTTCTTCATCAGTTCTTTATTAAGCTATCTTTAGCTATGTTTTCTGTCGTAGTGCAGTTCTTTTCCTTTCACTCCTAGTCCAGGTTAGGAGAGGAGTAATGCGTTTCTAGCATAGTCTTATATCGCAGAGTCGTATGACAGATCACCTCATTCTCAGTTGAGCACTTGCTCAGACGTTTAATCCAACTCTTGACTCTCTTCTTGCGATCACTAGCTACTTTCTTCCAGAAGCGAATTCTATCCCTAACTCGGACAGACATAGGCCTCTTTAGGATTGTCAACTCAGTTTCATAGTTCTTGCATTTAGATGCAAGTTCCCAGTTTTGACCATCTAGCTCTTCAGCTTGGTCTCTAACTCTCTCATTTTCCTCTATGTCAATCAATCCAAAGTGGTGGTTTTCAATCTCTTCTTCCACCAGTTCCACTATCGGAATTGTTTCAGTATCGACATATACATATTGTATCTGCTCGTCGATGGTTATGTCATCATCTGATGAATATTCACTTATGACAGGTTCTGCCATTTTTCCAGTTTCAAGAGATCTATAGGTTACAAAGACATATTTCAGTATCCACAGTTATGTAGTCTATATTGTCAATATATAATCCAATCACAACGCACAGTAACATAAACAATAATAATAAACCAAATACATATGTCATATCATATAACTGGTCATAGTTAGTTCACAAGTTTTTATACAAAACAGGATGGATCTATCCTAGATATCCATCGATCCAAAGACTAATCAAAGCATGACGGGTCTGTCTACACACCGTCGATCCAAATGATTTACAAAACATGACAGGTCTGTCTATACCCGTCGAACCAAAGTTCCAAGTCTAATACATAGTATATATACAATCCTAAGTAGGCACATCTCGCCATACATAGGTCTAACGGAAGTACGGTAGAAACGATCCCACGGCTGTCCTTAACACAGCCATCACCACACAAACACCAACCACAAGTCCTGCAATCCTAACATGTCTCTCAAGTGTCCTCACACGAGCACGTGCGGACTCAGCTATCTCCTGGGCAGTAAACACATGGTTCAACAAAAAGTGATGATGCTCATGCATACCAGCCATGTCCCCATACAGACGAGAGATCTCATCCTGTACCTGTCCAAGGTGAGAACCCCTGCTAGAAGTAATACAGAACAATGTACGCATAACAGCAACTAATGTAGGGAGAGTCTGCTCTATCGGCTCTCCAGTGGTAAACAGTGGTGCTGGGGGTCGTGAGGACTCTCCTGTCTCAAAGGTGGAGGGAAAACCCTCTAATGACCTCCAGTGCCTCAACATAGGAGTCATCCACTCTAGATGAGCAAACCTGGGTGCCCTCTGTGGAGACTCAACAGACTCGTCCGCTGGTGCTAACGGACCTATAGGAAAATCTCGGACACACATCCTCGGTGTCCTCCTATATACAGGCCTGCGAGAAGTCTCACCGGCCTGATGGTGAATACCTGTAGTGATAGGGGTAACCTCATGTGCTGTCGGTGGTGGCGCGATGTAAGCGTCACTAGTGTCGTCTGACATGTCTCTCAAATGAACAGATGACTCATCCCCTACAGTGATCGCGGGACCCTCAAAAGGAGCCTCAGTCGGCTCTTCGTCCGAAGCATAAACATGGTAAACTGATTGACTAGACATACTGTGACAAAGGAAATTGTGTGTGACGTGTCAGTCGTTTGTTAGATGTATGCAAACGTATGTATGTATGAATGCATGAATGTTCTAGCCAAGGCTATAGTCTAGGTCTCTAAGGTTTTCAGTCACCTAAAGACTTCTAGTTCGCTATAACCAATGGCTCTGATACCAAGTCTGTCACACCCCCAAAATCGGTAATTGTGTTTATTTAATGTTTAGCGGAAGCAAGTTAAGATTTAGCGGAAGCATCTTGTTTAAACAGTTTAACAGCGGGGTGATGACGTATCAATTGTGCATTCATCGTATCAGAGCATATGATCATACAGAACATAATATATTAAGGATGCCAGTTAAATAGTTATTACAAAAGTAGTACGACTGTGTAAGTCGTACAGTAGTAATAAAGTTTAAAACATTTAAGTTTTACAATACATATGTTAAAATAAGATTTCATGAGTATAACTGCAATGTCTGCAGTAATACAGAGGAAATCCTCAAAAGCTGTCCCATAAGGTATGGCATCCTAAGTAGTCCAGGGTTGTCATCCTGAATGCATGCGATCCTTACTTACATAGCTAATTTCCTGTAAAACATAGAAAGAAAGTCGTCAACAAATATGTTGAGTGAATTCACAGGTTTTGTATAAATATGTGGTATGTTAAACCATTTATGTTTAAATTATTGAAATGTTATTCAATAAATAAAGGTTTGCAGGTTTTGCAAATTATAAGATGATAGGGATAGTTACCCTAAAATATAGTTTTATGTAGGTTGTTACCCAAAATGCATGTCTGGTTGTTTACCAGAATATAAGTATAATCAGTAAGTATACTGAAATAAAACGGTTGTAGGATATGTTCATCCTAAATAATAATTGTGGGAATGCTTAGACTTATAATCCCCTGAAAGGTGAGCTAAACCTCGCAGGTTAAAGTAACGCGACCTAACCCTATAACCAAACCACAACCAAAACTTATGTTTCTTGCCTGAAGGACAGTTAAGTATACGCTCCATCCACAGGAGGGTCGTCACGGCAATAGTACTATTCGTATACTCAGTGGCTAGAGTCACCTAGCTAATGGTTATAGTCTGCATGACATAAGGTCTTTCATGCACACATTTCAAGTCTGGGTCCGTACTAGGATCTGTTGTCTAATTCCCAAAACAGTTGAGAAATAATATTTCATATCAAACAGTTGTATAAAGCAATTTAAAGCATTTATATAATTTGCTGCATATGTTTGCATGCAGTTTCTATGTTTACACCCCTATGTTTAAAACAGAAAACATTTGTAAAGTAGGGGCTGTGAACTCACGGTGGTTTGCTCGGAAAGAAAGCTAGCAGCCAATCAGCTATAAGCCCAAGGTATGTTAACCTATACAATAAATATATTAACATAAGTACGTTTGATTTGTTTTAAATCACTTATGTTAACAGTTTGTTTGTTTGAAGAAATGGTTGATTTCTTAGTAATATAAGTTGTTGACTTTATTAATGACATTGCGTTGAAATATTGTTATTATTTCATAAATCGTATACTTGTTAAGTGTACAAACCAATATGTAATTGTCTATTTAACGGAAAGTCGTTTTATTTTCATTTGTACATATACTTTGTATATAGTTGTTCGTATAATTCGAACGTTATTCAAATATCATTGTTGGTACATATATTTGTTTTATATATGTATTCGTATGTAAATATACTTGTTGTATATTATTAAGTTGTACGTTTGTTAAACGTGTAATCCATTTGCACATATATATGTGAATATATATTCTTAAGTGTCGTATGTATATATGTTTGATCAATACATTGTTTATGTATATCAAAATATATAAGTTTTCATTTGTTTAAGAAAACGTATACGTTTGTGTCTATATATATCGTGTGTCCTCGAATATATGTATATATATATTGTAATACGTTGTTTCGTATTTAAAACATGCCGAGTTTTATTTGTTATATAAAACTTGATAATATACTTATTTTGTTTATAAAATAAATATTATTTGTTTTTAATATCATTACATTTGTTTAATAAATGTTAAGAAGTTTAAATGTCCCGATTGTAATCGTTTTCCCAAAACGTATAATTTACAAAGTTCGTATTCATATATATGTCATATATGTATTTATTCATGTATCGTTTGTTCGTACGAAATAAATAAGTCCAAAGTCCGTGTCTCGGATATATCACATTAATGTTTTATTAATAGTTTACAATGTCTCGTGAATGTATCGTATAAATGAAATCGTTAACGGGAGCGTTTATGTTTTTAAAGTAAAAGTCAAATTGTTGGTCAGGGTTGGGAATCCGCCGGATTCCCTTGAATCCGCCGGATTCAAGTCAAAATTCGGAATACGCCGTATTCGAGTGAATCCGCCGTATTCATCGTGGTTTTCATGTGGTTTCGTTTTAGGTTCGGGAATACGCCGTATTTAAATGAATACGCCGTATTCAATCCAGTTCGGGGGGAATCCGCCGTATTCAATCGAATACGCCGGATTCATTTGTGTTCATCAGATAGTTTGTGTGAAGCTTTGGAATACGCCGGATTCATTTGAATCCGCCGTATTCACCCGTGTCTTTTACTCGTTCATCGTTTTAGCCGAAGATTTGTGTGCGGGTCGGACACGGGAATCCGCCGGATTCCCTTGAATCCGCCGGATTCGTTTGGTTTTTGGTTCTGAATACGCCGGATTCAAAGGAATCCGCCGTATTCGTTATGATCACAGACTCTGTACGTAGCAGAGCAAAACATATGCCCGATCTTTTGGTTCCAAATCCATATTACATAAACTACAAATGTTTACAACAAGTTTATATGTCGTTTTTATAAGTTATTACACCATTTAAACTAGTTTTTATGTGTCGATTTTGTATTTGAAGTTTTGGGTTTTATAAAACCATTTCAAGAACAATCCATAATCTTCATGTTTTTGATGATATATACACAGATTGTAATAGATATACATGTTATATAACGAGATTGAAGTGTAGAAATCAAAGAAATGAAAGTTCCTTACAAAGTGAAAATAGTGAGAATGATGATCGATGATGATGATTATGATGTTGTGTTCCTGCTTGTTGTTCTACTCCTGCTTCTGCTTCCTGGTTCTGATCTTGTGTAATTTTTGAGAAAGAGGAAGAAGGTTGATAGATGAAATTATTGGTGTGTGTTTTTGGTGAGATCACAGAGAAAAAGAACGGAGGGAGTATAATATTTCAAACGAGTATGGGTTGAAGGAGAAGGTGTCTCTCAATTATTGTAGTTTGGTGTCCATTTTTGGTACCTCAATTTCGAGTACGGGTATAATTTTAGCAATATAAAAATAAACATTTTACATTTTTATTTAGTAGGTGTTCTCCTGGTTCGTTATTTATAATCAGTATAATGAGGTTATCATTATTTTAAATAGATGTACAGTTTTGTACATTTTACTGCGCGTAACTATTTGAGCGCCAAATTTCAGTTAATTTAGGATTTCATATTTTGAAGTAATGTTCTAAATACTTCCAAACGATTGAGAAAATTTGCATTTTTATGATTTGACCTTTTATGTGTGTTTTAGAATTGTTTCTGTTCGTGTTATAATACGTTTTATGTTAAACGTAAAATTAGACCTTTATATCTATATGTTATAGATATATAAATACTCGTAATTAATAATTACATTATTAATTATTTTTGTATCACGAAACTTTTGTCATTTATTTTTGGTCGGGTTCGTTCCGATATATTTGTACGTAACTTTTAATACTTACGTATTATGTATTACTTTTTGTTTAAAAGTACCGGGCTTGCTAGACTTACATCACATCAAGAAGTTTTGTTAAAACTTAATCAGGAAATTAGCGTAAGAATGCACATGCTTAAATGTTAATTAATACCTAATTTGGAGAGTTGTCACAGGAAGCATACTTTGGGGTGCTACTAATCAATACACAAAGCACATAAGATACATAATGAACGACCACTACATGAGTCGTTTTACAATTACATTGATTAACGTAAGAGTCTACATATGGTTTACAAAAGATGAGTTCGCATAGATATTTGAGAGATTCTAATACATATCTAATTTATACAAAATATAGAAATGCAAGGAAATCTCTTGATGATTATATGATTGCATGCGACTCGAGCTACAGTATCCTGATGGGCAGTCCAACTTACTGCTGAGTACCTGAGATAACATGCTAAAAGGTCAGCTATAAAGCTGGTGAGCTCACAGGTTTGATATGATAATATATGATTTGTGAACCGCAAGATTTAATGATTCGATTTACAAAGCATGTAAATAATTGATTGATGGGTATCACATGAATATTTGTAATTAAACAAATAAGTAAAGATTGATACAACTAACATGAGCACATAGTCTGAGCTTAACTGAGGGGTCAGGATCACTATCAAGTGCCTGATCGAGGGTGCCTCTATGCGTATGCCTAATCAACATACGTTGGAACAAATGATAATGCGTCCGTTTGACAGGTTAGTGCTTGCTAACTCGGACGGGGATTGTCAATCCCATATGGTACCATACACTAACATTCACGCTAAATCATATTAACAGAACTATGCTTCAGAGGACTTTGATTGATTAGATGAAAACAACTCATGCAGCATACGTGATAATTTGATACTTGCGTTCACATGTAAAACAAAACAGAGCATGTATCTCACCCCTAAGTAAAAGCATTTAAAATAGGGGCTATGAGACTCACCTGAGTCTGATGAATTGTTAGCCAACAATTATAATGATTCACAATGATTTGATGTCGTTACAACGACTGAACCTGCAGGGCGTCTTAGACGCGCAAGGTTTTGATAATGATTAGATATTGAACCTGCCGGGCGTATTAAACGCGCAAGGTTTTAAAATGATTAGATGTCTTATCATATCATCTATGCTAGTTGTTCATCCAACTAGTAATGTCCAAATGATTTGGTTTAACTGATTAGATTTGAGTTTTTGAAAGATGTGTACGGCCCGTTGGTGAGTTTTTGGTAATAATAATCTCAACTATTATTATTATACTTTGATTGTTGTATCGTATTTAAATTGTTATAGTTAAAACTGCTAGTTATAGGTTTCTGCCGAAAGTTATGGTTTCTGCCGAATAGTTTCTACCGAAGGTTAAGGTTTCTGCCGAAGGTTAAGGTTTCTGCCGAAGGTTAAGGTTTCTGCCGAAGGTTATAGTTTCTGCCGAAGGTTATAATTTCTGCCGAAGGTTATAGTTTCTGCCGAAGGTTATAGTTTCTGCCGAAGGTTATAGTTTCTGCCGAAGGTTATAGTTTCTGCCGAAGGTTATAGTTTCTGCCGAAGGTTATAGTTTCTACCGAAGGTTATAATTTCTGCCAAAGGTTATAGTTTCTGCCGAAGGTTATAGTTTCTAGATTTTTAACTCGATGAACACTCTATTTAACCAACTTCTAGACCGATTCAAGTCTACCCAAAAATCACACTTATTCACCTAAGAATCTAGTGTAAATCTGCACTTTATGGAGATTTTATAAGCTCATTTACTATTTTTAACAAAAATAAACATGAGGAGTGGTCGGTTTCGGTTCAAAACAGGCCTCGGCTCAAAGATTAGCCTCTACACTAAAAACCGTGTATTTTCAGAGGTGGCCATAAAAGAACTTTTTTTTTTTATAAGACATTCACACGAAGATTTCGGTATAAAGTTCATGCGTTGATTCATCCTACAACTCAAGTTATAGTCGTTTTAGTGAGGTCATTTTTCTGGTCAGAAAAGCTGTTAACATATATGTGTTACAAAAACGTATTTTAAGCTTTGTTTTTGGACATTTTATTGTTAGATGAGCTACTAAGCATGTTATATATCAATAAGCAAGTATTTCTAGAGAGATAAAAGGATGTGTTCTTACAAGAAATGATGATCTAAAGGTGAAGATGGGGAAATGCTACTCGGTTTGCTTCCGTGCTCCGTTTCCTTGCTTCAATCTTCGAAAACCGATGGTGGATGATGGAGATGAGTATGGTGGCTTGTGGTGGATGATGGTGGTTGTCTTGTGGCTGATCAAAAACGTGGATAAGGGAGGGAGAGAGAGTAGAGAGAGAGAGATGGTAGTTGATGAATGATTGAGGGTGGGTGTTTGGTGACTTATTGTTAAAGAAACAACAACAAGGAGTATGGAGCACCATACTCCCTCATGTGGCTGGTTCTAGTGGGTCCCTTATGGGGTGTGGTGTGTTATTTTCTTGTTCCCCAATTTGCGTTAAGCTTCGTGTTCGTTTACCCGTTCGTTTCGACGTTTATATGTACGTTAAACGTTTATCGTTTGTGTTTTAAGTAACGATTTAATTCTCGATATTTTTGATTGAAGTATTTAATCAAAATACTTTATTTGGAGTTATGAACACATATCTTGAACTTTATTCGTTTGTCGGACGCGCCTCGCGCGTTTTATTCGTGTCGGTTACGTTTTAAACAAAACGTACATTGTTTCGTATATTATTAATACATAATAATATAATGTAAATAACTACTATTTAATTATCAAATAGATTTATGTTATTTATTAAAAAGTTTCACCAACGTCCGTATGAAAGTGTATCGGAGTTCGGCCGATATAATAATGCACGATTAAACTTAATCGTTTAAATGCGTATATTTATAAAATACACGTAATGATACATACAATTAGCCTAATACATAGAACTAATTACACGTATTTCTAAATGATTAGGAACTAAAAACTAGTCCTAATTTTTACGGTTGTCACATAATGATCAGGTTTGATCCACTACAAGTTTGTTCGTTATAGTTATCTAGATATGAAATAGGTAGCTATTTCAGTGAAACTGAACTACTCGATATTTGTGTTCGACTTCAATAGGTTAATGAGTTTTCGTTGTTTCAGTATGCTTTTTTCTTTAAGACTTGCAACAAAAAAATTATTTCCTTAATTTTGATTATTGTGTTATTTGATACTAAGTAATGTGGTTGTTTTGACATGCTTTTATGTCATGGAGAGTATAGACATTTATGTAGATTTTTACGACATATAATCAGGATGACTCAACAAAGCTTATCCACCATAATTTTATTTCAGTTAGTTTTAGGTGTGACTGCTAACATATGCATGTAGTTGCTTATGCACCATAACTGTTGTGTTGCAGCGCGAACTATTGATGTATTTGTTTGCTGCAACCTACTAACGTATTGTGTTATGTTGCACCACAAACAACTAATTATGTTGCACCACAAAGAATAGCGGTGCTCCAACTGTGCTAGGAAATGACGATGTATTATTTATTTTATATGGTGTAAGCCTTAGAAATTTCGAGGTACTAAATGTTAATCTTTTGATTGATGTGCATTTATTATCATAGTTAGCACAAAAAGGGCATCGAGCTCATCGATGAGCTTGGCTTCAACTTGGTACTATTTGCCTTTGTAGAGCTACTAATTTGCACAAGGTGGGAATTAAACAAGCGTAAGTTGGTTATTCGAACTTGGTAATTGTATACAAGGTGAAGTTTATGTTATGCTTCATCATCTTTGTACACTTAGAAATAAGATCGAGGCACTACGATAAACTTTTAGGTAGTCAGAGGTGGTAACATGAACGGGTCAAGTGAAATGGTTTTGAATTACTTTTTAGTTTAACCTGCATCTACTTATAAATTAAATAAATTCTAATTCTCTAAAGTTACTTCAACATCAACAATTTTTTTCATTATCATCAGTTAAATTTACAATTCATTCATGCAGATTTATATTCCCAAATTTGTACAAGTTAATTTTATGTTCTAATCAACTATTATTATTATGTGTCATCATGTCTTATGACATTACCATGTATATAATACGTCATTATACTTAGATCATCATATGAATTGTTTTCTTTTAAAATTAGACGAACTTTTTTTTCTCTTACAATAGAAGCATAACAGAGCAAAGGGACTAAAAACATGATCTTGGTATGTACCAATTTCTTACTGTAAAATAGCAAAAGAGGCTTACAGTGGGCAACATTTGGCACACCTCTTAGTTACAAATTATCAGTATATTGCAATTTAAAAAACCTTTTTATTGGTTATGAAATTGACATGTTGATGATAATCACCCTATGTGTTGCCAATAACAATATTGAGTAGCTTGTACTGAATGGAATATATCATTACTCGGTTGATTAATCACATAAATCAATTGGACTTTATGTTTGTTAATATTTTAAATTGTTAATGCGTGCTTTATCTTATATTATGTTTTTAAACAAGCTATACATGCAAAAATCTTTAAATCCTAACGTACATATATATCGCAATATAATTATGTTCACATGCATGATATAAAAATACATACACGTCACTAATAATTGATTAATGGAGGCCATTCTAGATGATAAAAATTGAACATTCTTTTGATCACATGTTGTTTGCTATATTAAGGCAATTCCCCTTGCGCATATATAGTCATATCATTCAAATAGTATTTTTCTATCTGCTTCATATGCTAAATAGACATTACCAATTGACGTGTATGTATTATGAAAAATATTTTATTTCAAACGTATAAATGAACGTGTATCATGAATCAACAATCATCTATTACAATGTACACAAGCAATTTATTACAATGTAAGTTTAACACAATTTTCAAATAGATAGAGAAAATACGTAATACCTATCGATTAATTTATGTTCTTGGACATTTACAATATGTGAGGTAACATTATTAGTGAAAAAGATACGTTTCAATTACTATGATTTCATTATAATTGATAGACTTAAAACACATACATCAATAGATACACAAATCTTGTAATAGCATGGGAAGAGTCAGAGCGAGGGAGCTCCTGTATAAAGATCTTCATTAGTCCATATACGAATAAGAGAAACTCTGTTATATTTGAAAATTTCTGTACATTCAATTTTTTATTATATAAATCTAATATAACTTAACTTTTGTATTTAAATCACGTACTAGCCCGCGAATTCGCGGGTTATGATCTAGTTAATATCATAATAATTATAAGATTTATATATTTGATTGTATGTACCCATACCAACTGAATTCTTCAAAATAATTAGTTAACATATCGTACAAAGTTATATTAGAACATCTCTCGTGATCATGGCTTATGTTTTTACACCATCGTGGTTATTAAATTACATGATCAAGTGAAGTTAAAACAAGCTATCCTAGTGTTCGAAAACCACACGATCCAGTAAACGAAACCACGCGATCGGGTGGTTAACAAATGACGAGATCCAGGAACCAAACTACGCGATTGCGTAGTTGCTGTTGTCTGCACTTTTTCTTTGGAAAATCACGCAATCGCGTGAGACATAAACTGGGTCAAAGGTTAAATATGACGCGATTGCGTCATTTGGTTCGGTTACTGTTCATCTTCTTTTTCACAACTCAGTACGTATATTGCTCAGATTTTAACCCATTTGTAGTGTTTGATCATTCATATTACATAATATTAACATAATATAACAAGTTATGTACACTATAAATCAAAGAAATATACATAAATTTAAGTATGA
Source organism: Helichrysum umbraculigerum (assembly GCA_949592205.1). NCBI lineage: Eukaryota > Viridiplantae > Streptophyta > Magnoliopsida > Asterales > Asteraceae > Helichrysum > Helichrysum umbraculigerum. The sequence continues at coordinate 336,446,158 of CATIUR010000001.1, forward strand.
ATATTCAAATTAAAGAGCCTTACGGTGAGATGATTTTGATGGTGATAATGACGATGAAGAAGATGATGATGAAAATCTTGTTGCTTGTTTCTTTGTTCTACCCTTTTGTAAGATCTTTAAGGCTAAAAATGATGGATGATTATGTTGGTGTTAGTGTTGCCGTGAACAAGAGAAGAAGCGAGCAAGAGATCAAGAAAGGAGTGTGTGAAAAGTGAAGTACGGTGAGAAAGTTTGGTTCATTTTTTATTTTTTTTTTAAATTGAGTATAGGTGTAGTACTTGGTAAGGTGGTGGTGACGGTTCACAAAGTCAAGAGGAAGGCATGGTTTGCCAAATCTTGTCTCTAGATATTTTGTGTGTTAAATTGTTGATATTTTACCCGTTAATTTCAGGTACGGGTATTACTAGTGATATCTCGTGTACCAATCGATTATTCATTAGTTTAATTTATATTTTAAACTTAATTATTGATAATTATAAAAATGAAATATTTTATTAAAATCATTAATAAAATTATTCATAGTAGTAGTACTGTACAGTTAAATTGCGTGTCAGATTTCAGTTGAATTACGAACTCATATTTTGAGGTAATGTTTTAAATACTTTCAAACGAATTAGAAAATAGAACTTTTTAATAATTTGACCTTTGGGTATGTTTTAAAATTGTTTCTGTTCGCGTATAATACATTTTATATATAACCGTATATCTAACGTGTTTTATCTCCATATTATAATTGTAAAAATACTCGCAATTAATAATTTCATTATTAATTATTTGTGTCACAAACTTTTGTATTTATTTTGTCGGATTCGTTCCGATACGTTTGTACGTAACTTTAAATTATTACGTATATATTTATTACTTTTTGTTTTAGTTCATACTAAGTATGAATATTTAAAGTTTAAATTTAGAGCGAATTTTGGGTCATTTTTGACCGGGTGTCACAAAATATTTCATAAAATATATGTAAAACCTTTAGTGTGACGTTTATGATCACAGAACATAAACACATAATTCATAATGCCAAGGATCTTGAATGCGATAATAATCAAATAGATGTAATGGGCGGAATACATACCAGAAGCATTCTTGGAAGTAGACATCATGTAGAGAAGACTTGATGTTGAGCACAACTAGTTTCTCCCCCTTGACCTCTTTTAGTGTACAGAGCTTGATGGATAGCTATTTATTCTACTTGAGTGTATGTTTTTGGGTGGGGAGAAGACTAGTTTAGAACATATATATATATATATATATATATATATATATATATATATATATATATATATATATATATATATAATCTTCGACTCACAACTTCAAATACAAAAACTACGACAACCAACTCCAACAAGATACAAGAGCCCACACTCCACAGTCCACGCTATGTGATATGCATAATAATTATAGACCAGATGGTTTAAATATAACATTATGAAATTAAGAACATCGAAGTTGAGATGGCCCAGTTGGTCTAAGGCGCCAGATTAAGGTTCTGGTCCAAAAGGGCGTGGGTTTAAATCCCACTCTCGACAATCTATTTTTTTCCCTTTCTGTTTAAATTCTTTTCAGCATATATAGACATAACATAAAGTTATATGAATATTTACAAACTTTCTTATATATACCAAATTGATCCTTCATTTATATCTAACAACATGTAACAATCTGAGTTTACGCAACATAGTTTCTATAATAACGTGGTACATTATTTTTATTTCATCATTAAAAGTTGGTATACAAATATGGTGTGTACTCTGAAACAATGTTCCCTTTAATTAGAAAATAAATAAATAATTGTAAGCAACTTGGTGCATTTTGGAGTTTGGACAACCTTTAACTGTGTTTTCTTTTAGTTAATTTTTTGAATTCACTTGTTTGACCCAGTATTAATAAAAGTTAACCCAAATTGGTACATGAATAGAGGGATATCTTTCCCTCATAGTCGCATCAATGGGAAAAAATGCTCACAACTCTATCAAACTCTAGCAGTTGAGAAGTATTACTATAGTGTCATATGGGCTGTAGCTACATTAGTATTTCGACTATCAATTATCAAATAAATTATAACACATAATATCCGAGAACAAAAGATAAGTGTACGGGCGAGTTGCAACTATCCCTGATACAAAGTACAAATGGAAATGACAACAGCTTTATCTTCCAACGTTGTATCAAGTACCAGTAAAATAAGTACTAGGGCACATAGTAACTATCCCCCATGTAAAGTAGAAATGAAAACGACGACATCCTTGTTTTCCAAAGTTGTATCAAGCTGACCGCTCAATTCCCAGTCACAGTCATTCACAAGAACAAGGACCCCAGGTCGCCTGCACATCAGATCAGAATCAATTCACAAAACAGAGCCAGAGCTACATTAAAACAGTCCTCAGCTTTCAGTACAGATGGAAATTTCGACCCATTAGATTATGTACGTTCAATATGGTTTCCTATTAACGGGTCAAATCGGTTAGCACTTGGCAGTCATGCAAAGTGTATTTCTAACGTTTACACTTTACAGACTTTTGTTTGTCTTATTTAACTTTAGTAAAAGGAATATACTATTATAATAACATAGTTTTGAATCATATTATGTATGACACAATTTAAATTTTAAACATAAATTGTTTAACGCAACCCACCTCTCATTGATTTGAACCCTACTTAAAAGTTAAACCGCCCATTTTACCAGCTCTAGTTTTCAGACCAAAATAATAGATTTGGGATGTTCAGAAAAAAAGATCAAGAAATAAGTGAGATCTTACACAGTGTCTCCCTTCATAAACATTTCAGGCCTCTCCTTGATTAAATTTGATCGAACCCAAGCAAGTAAGTGCTTCATGGTTAACTAAGAACAGAGTTATAGAGCATTTATATACATGTCCAATCACAAATCTGAAGATCTAAAGGGAAGCTATATTTAAAATGTGACAAGTTAGTTTTGCACCTTCTTTTCCTCAGCAGGTAGGTCTACATTGACGTTATGGATCTTCACCGAGTCACAAAGAAGTTCTAATCCTCCACTAAATTTCGAAAAAAAATAAAATTAAATAGCATCCATGATACAGGATACAAAATACTAGAACAAAGAAAACATCATGGTTCATTTGACATGCCTGATGGCACCCAAAGATATCCAAAACAACTTAACATATAGCAACAAAAGGAGTTATAGAATATTCACATAAATCATTATGGTCTTACCTCAGATGTCAGGGGGAAAGTATATATAGGCACACCAAAGTTGCCACAAAATGTGGCAGACTATTTTAATATCAGAATACCAGATCAATACAACTATCCTCACCTAGTAGGTGATTAAATCCCTTATGCACTTGGTGGTGTCATACTGTCATGTCCATGAGTTTGAAACATATATAGGCGTCGTTCAGAACCTTTTCAAGGCACATAGGTGTGTCAAATATGCACAACCTTTAAAGTGAATTCCTTATTTCTTGGGCCAGTAATGGGGTGTATACGTGTGTATAGATGTGCATTCTTTCTTTGAACCTATATTAAAGTTCCTAGCATTACTTGGCTAACTATTTAAAGGGGAACTTACTTATGGTATTAGATGCCCCTATAAAAACAATGAAGCTTTACATGGCATTAACACAAGTTAAGTACTTCTAAAACAATAGCACGGTCTTTTTAGTTCGACTTCATATTAGTGCCGAATCAGACATCAACCAAAGGCCTCCTGTCATCGGTCTAAACTCGAGAGGGCTTTAACATTAAGATACACTGAAATATGCAAACATCAGTCAGATCACAGACTCACAGTGAAAGGCATTGCTTGTAAGTGGAGAGAGATCTAATTTGGAGTCAACGATTTATATTTTTTGGGGCATATATCAGCCTCTAACATGTATAAGCATTTGTTTTATAATAACTGACACAATTTTGATTTTATGGTAAAAAAAAAATCAATATGTTATTGCAATCACAGAGATGTTCATCAAGTTTATACCAATCCACAAGCACTTTACATATAACATGAATTACAATTAGGGATTTCAAGTATCAATTAATCATGTACCAAAGATATTCCAAATATCAATTGATTAATCAAATCATCATCATATATCATATATATATAGATAGGAGGGTGGAATTACCCGAATTCAAGTGTTAATTGCATCTTCAATAATCCTGCAAGCAGAATAAAACCCTAGAAATAAGAGGTCTTAAAGCGTTATTCTGAAGAGTTAAAGCGTTAAAGTGAAGCAGCTGATGGTTGATTCTGAAGGCGTTCCTGCTACTTCTTTAAACCCTACGCCAACTAATTTGGCGAATTGGTGTTTGGGGGCGGCTTTTGGATTTGAGCTTCTGCGTTAGATTACAGCTTCAAATTCATGGCTTTTTAAGCTTGTAGCTTTTTAACCCTTTAAAACAGTGAAAAGGTCATCAATCCAAACACTAAAAAAAAACTTTTCTGCGTTATGATAACACAAAAGCTAAAAAGCCCTCCACTAACGCTCCCCAAACACCCCCTAATATAATTTCTTTTTGTTTTAAATACTAATTTAAATTTAAATTTAAATTAAAGAGTGATGACGTGATGTTGAAAAGAATACGTCGTGTCACTAAATTCATTTTCTTTATATTTATTAAAATTAATAAGTTGAAAAATCATAAAATTTGCACGACGTTTTTTTCTCATTCAATTAAAGATCTCACAAGGTATACATTCGACGAATTTTTTTTTCTTGGTGGGTTTGTAATCAACTATCACATGTGATACAACAAGTAATACGTGTGATACATCAAGTAACACGTGTGATACGAACGAGTAACAAATGCGATACCTGCAAATACCACATGTAATACCAACGAGTAACACATGTGATATTAATATTTGTACAATTTGTAAAACTCATAAAAAAGTTATCAAAAATATACCTAGTGAGATGACAAATCGAAGAGAAAAAACTACTGAATTTTATGGTGCAATTTTTATAATTTTTCAATTAGTCATTTTTGAGATATTTAACTTTTAAAAACGTGGGTGAAAGTGGATTTTGTAACACGTGGCACATTCTTATTGGTACCTGTATTCTCACCAAATTTTCCATTGTCATTTAAACCTCACTTTAAATCATAATATAAAACCTTATAATTGCAATGTTCGTCCCTATTATTTATTCACAATTGCACTGTCAATCTCTATATTTTACTTTTTGAACTAGCAGTTCAAAAACACAAAAGTTGATGCACGTCCGGTCCATGCTCCAACTAAAACGATGAAGTTACCCTCACTTAAATCAATTAAAAAAAACTAGGACATTAAGTACGGTAGTCATTTTAATTGGAGGGGGACCGAACGTGCAACAACTTTCATGTTTTTGAATTACCAGTGCAAAAGGTAAAGTAAAGGTGCTGAGAGTGCAATTGTGAGTAAATAATAGTGACGAACAATGCAATTAACTCTCTAATATATGATTATTTTAGCATTTTTTATTTAAATGAAATGGTACAAGGTCTTTTACTTCGTACTTTCTAAGAATTTTTAATTTCAATTCACTGTAGTTCAACGATCGTTAAATTATGTCGTTTCACCATATTTCACATTCAAACATTTTCTCTACGACTACGGCTCATAATTTAAGGGTAGTGATATTTCCACCAAGTTTTTTGATAAATCCACCATGCTTGTGCATTAAACACTTGTACTGTACAAACAGTAGCTGCACAGTTATGGTGGATTTATCAAAAACTTTGGTGGAAATATCACCACCCATAATTTAAACGTCTTATATATTAATATTAATAATTAATATTAATAATAATTATTAAAGGGAGGTTTTAGATGATGTCATTAAGCTGAATTGACACATTTGTAAGCTATAGTTTTGATGACGTGGAATGATTTGGTGCGAGAAATTTTCATCTTCTTTTTATAGTTTCGTTTATTATTAATTAAAGCTACACTTTCAATTTGTTGTATATGTATTATATCAAACATTTGCTTGAGTAAAATTCCGATTGTTTGAAGTTTTGGTACTTTGGTTTGGTTTTAATTCTTGAATTAAAACAATGGAATCATAATAATTCAATACATAGTAAACTCATTTATAAACGTTAATCATATTTATGTTGCATGTTAAATATTTAATCCATAGAAAAAAAATGTATAAAGAAACGTATTGACCTAGATGTGTATGTCCAAATTTAGGTATGTTATTGAGAGTAAACGAATTATAGAAAAAATTTGCCATGCAAAATTTTATTTGGTAACCTTTTATTTTATTTTATTATTATTTTTATTTTTTTTGTTTATAGCTCCTACGTGTTTTATAATATCCATAACCTTTAAAACTTTCAAATACAGTCGATGATAAAATTTGTAAATCAGTGAAATACTTATAATTTTAATAGTCTTGTGAACAATAAATAGGTAGTTTATCTTTTGTGGAAAAATGTAAAAAGATCAAATCAATACACAACTTAATTTATTCCATTAATAGATTGATTAGGTTTCAATAAAAAACAGACTCGTTTAATATAACAATGTGCAACCTTAATACCAAAACAATGAAAATTACATGACTTAATCTAAACAAACCCAAATCTTGAAGATCGACATAAAGCCTAATTTAAAGGGAAATTAATCGATTTGCCACTTTTCCTAAAAACATAAGTTGTTTTTCCCTCGCAAAAAAAAAAATTTTGACGTTATGCACTACTCAATCGCAAATCGCAAATTTGTGATTTACCATTTGCCAACGCATACTGATAGCGAATATTGCTCGGTCACGTGCACGTGTCGCAAAAGCAAATGCACGGGTCGCAAAAGCAAATTTGCGATTGGATAGGGCATAACGTCAAATTTGTTTTGCGAGAGCAAAACGACTTATTGTTTTAGAAAAAGTGGCAAATCGATTAATTTCCCTAATTTAAAAGAAGAAGATAACGCCGGATAAAATCTTAACAAATAAAATTACTTTTAAAAAGTAATAATTAAGATAAGTATTTACCTTTTCCTTTTTGGTGATATTAACGACCTTCAATTCAACTTTTATCTATTTAATCCTTCACCTTCGTAGATCTTTTCATTTTACAACCTGAACTTTAACTAAACAATTCATAAAATAGACTAAGCAAGTCCAAACACATATATATTTCATGTTAGATTAAAAGGTATTTGTATGTTCCCATTTCACAGGTTAGGATTTAGAAGTTTACTCTAAAAGCTACTTCTTATTGCTTTTTTTGTTGAGTTTATTTTTTTCAATAAGCTTTTAAATTTTCGGTTGCCAAATAATTTTATAAACTTGAGCTTATAAAAAAAATAGCTTAAACCCTCATAAGCTTTTATAAGCTACTTGGACAAACAAGACAAATGCCAGCATACTATAAACAAATATCCTATTATCGAAAATCCTATTATGTTACCAAATATGATAATGTAGTAGAATTAACGTCACCTAAATTCATGTTAGAAATTGTTTTATTATTGCATGACATGTTTAGTTTATGTTTATTGTACAAACCAAGTATTTTATCCGCGCATTGTAACGGGGGAAGTAAAAAAATACATTTTTAATTAAACTACTTATCATTTACTCCGTATATCTTTAGAGTTTTAGTTTTCGACTAATATGGATATTATATATCTGATACATATAAATTATATAATATCACGTTTAAAGAAATAATCTCATTCAACAATCGCATCTCAAATCATTCAACAATCGCATCTCAAATTTACCATGATAAGTTACATGTGAAAAACGTTACATAATTTCAGTAAGTAATGATTTAAGTCTCTTATATATTTGTGTACTAGATCATAACCCGCAAATTTGCGGGCTATTGTATAATCATAATACAAAAGTTATTTTTGATTAATTTTTTTACAAAAAATATTAATTTGTGTATCTATTGATATGTGTGTTTTTAGTTTATCAAGTGTAGTGAAGTAAGAATAACTTTATTGTCTCTTTTTATTTGACAATGTTACCACAATTAGTATAGATGTCCAAGCAAGTAAGTTAATGGTATACAACTTTTTTTAATATAAGATTATAAGGTTCATTTCAACATGAGTAAATTATACAAATTTTTTTACCTATAAGGTTTTCATGATTATTACATTTGAATTTTGTATGTTATAAAAATATGAGATTGTTCGTTATCTTGAACATTTTGAAACTTAAATTAGTTAATTAATTATTCAAGTTGTTAACATATTCGAATCTTATAGTTTATGATATTTTGGTTAAACCCGTTTCATTTTGGTATTAAATCGGTAAGCCATACCCCATAGTGATTCATTTGTACAAAATAAAAAATTTAAATTAATACATAACATGTGATATGTTACCCCATTTGAGCCAATCTCATATGACCCACTAACCAACCTAGACATTTTGCCATATCTAATGAGGAGTAGAAAGTAACAATTATGTGTAATGAGAACATACATGAGTATTAACAATTGTGGCCTTGTGGGCAAGCCCTCGGGTCCAAGCAAATATCAAGGCAAGCAAATATCAAGGCAATGTTGTTTGTATTAGGGGTGTACATAAATGGTTTGGAACTATCAGAACCGGTAAATTGAACCGGACCAGAACCGAACCTATCAGAGATATAACGGTTCGGTTTCTGGTTCTAACATTTTGGTGTTAATGGTTTGTGGTCCGGTTCGGATCCAGAACCGTTAAAACCGTACAAAATCGGAACCGAACCGAAATATACTTGGTAATATTCTTTCTCTTATATAAAGTCATATTTCAACAACTTACTTTAATATACAACTTCAATCTTCGATTGATTACATATATCTAATATTGGAATTGCGTATAATGTATGTTAATAACTACTTATACGTCATTATTCAACATTCACGTGTGCCAATTCGGTAAGCCCTTATAAGAATTCTATAGTAAAAATTTATAGAGATATATTAGTTAAGTTTTAAGAAGCCATTTAGAAACATGAAAAACAATAACACGTGATTATTTTCTTATTGTTGAAAGAAATTTCATTCGCAAATGATTTACTCGAGGAGTTTGGTAATGTTTGCGCCTAAATTATTTGGTTTGTGGTTTTGAACCAAAACTGTCATAACCGAACCGGTACCGAACTGGACCAGAACCGCAATTACATGGTTTGGTTCGTGGTCCTTGATTTTTCATTAATTGGTTTGAGAACCGCAATTACATGATTCGGTTCGTGGTCCTTGATTTTTCATTAATTGGTTCGTAATTCGGTGCAATTTTGGTCCGGTTTGGTGAGGTTCTTGAACCATGTACACCCCTAGTTTGTATCATACATCAAATATTAAAAAAATATCACATAATGCTTACAAATTCTTAAATAAATTTGATTAAAAGAATTACAGTGTGAAACTAAAGAGAAGTCAATAAGAAAATCAACACATTCCATCATACTTCTTTAAATTCGTATCTGTGCTTAGATAGAGTTGCCTGGAACAGCTGCAATGAAATGATCTTAACATCCTTAATCCACTTTTTGGTTGACTCGAAGACACCAAATTATGTAGCACCCGCTAAAATAGATTCAATGACAACATATAAAACCCTTCAATTAAGGATGGTACACAAATCTTCATTGTTGCACCTTATGTCACAATAGATCAGAAGTTAAGTCACATGTCTCATAAGCGTTATATTTACAAATAAGTGATAATATAACTGAAGAGAGTCCACCTCACAAACCATTAGCACCCCGAAGAACCTAGTCCACCTCACAAACCATTAGCACCCCGAAGAAGCTAGTACTGCATTACAATTTTTTGGCTTCTTATAATAGGAAAGCAGTGTGCATCAACAAAAGAAAGTTATTACATATTAACAGCCACGAAAATGAACCAACACAAATAATATGAAGTCACAAAATCAGTTGAGCTTGATTGCAAACAAACCATGAGAGACGGGCTTGACTCTGGATTCGAGTTTTTGATAGTATCAATCGGATGCACCAAAGCAACCAGTAATAGCTCCGGACAAAGACTCTTTCCTAACTGTAATAAATACCACAAGAATCAAAATATTACATAATTATACACATAACTAATTGTTCATTAGGGCATATTGCAAATCAAATAATTATAAAATTATACTACATTCCCTTTTCTAATAAGTATCTTAATTCTACAATTAAGAGGATTACAATCTTAAATTTACACAAAGATTAGTTATTCTAAATATGATTTAAGTATATGTCAATAATACTCTAACTTACTGACTTACATTATTTAAGACATTTAAGGTACAACTGAACTTTGGGGCATTTGGCATTATAAAACGTATTTGACTTGTTTCCTTATAAGTTAAACCATGGTTATTTGACTGGTTAAAGCTGAAACACACCCGTTGGCAGCAATCAACTCATTAGTAAACGGGTCGAAATTGCCACCTCTAATTATGAACATGATATAAGAACATACATGTTAGTTACCTACCTTATAAACATCCATATGGTTAGCAAGAGCTACTGTGCAGTCGGGCCATAGCCTGAAAATATATTAAGAACACCACAAGCCCACAAGAAAGACCTACCTACCCCATAAATGATAAAAACATGTGCATAAAAAATGTTAATCTTCATGCTAGAGAAAAAGAGGATCAGCAAATTAGTTTCACCATAAGCGAAAGTGTATGCAACCTCAAGGATCAGCTTTGCAGCATAAAAAGCAGTCAATGGAGTTTGTTCAGCTGTTTTGAAAGCAATAGTGTTGTACTGTTGTCACAACCAAAGGCAGGGCTCACTTTCTATGTAATAATTAGAAGGGGGTGTCCCATGTTCTGATTTAACCCACAACAAAATTTGGTTCATGTAAAGAGTTTAGATAGTAAGATCCATCAGCTGAAACCGTCAGCCTATGGATCTTATTACCTAAAATTTGTGGGTTGACCAGATTCAAGCATTTTTTTTTATCTAAACTTGTAACCTAATCCACCCATTTGGCCATCACTAAAAGAATGGTACTAAAGAGTTGAAATGAAAAGGGCACACCTGTACATCATAATATTTTCACACCCATAGTCCATGCGGATTTAGTTTCATCAGCACCAGAAAACTCTTCCCTAACACAAAAAATTATAAGTGGCAACTGACAATTTCAACGCAACTAATTAGGCATGGGTCAAATCGGGTAAAATAAAGAATCATGCTTCAACCTCACCAATCCATGACATTAAGTACTTGTGGCTACTAAAGGCAATTCGGTTACTTCTTGGACAAAGATACGAAAGATCCTGAATAGTTGAGTTGTACATGTCAAGAAGAATCACAACTGTAGTAACAAAAAAAATAAAAACCAATGAAGTTAGGTTAAATAAAGGGTCTCACTTGACAGTCGATATAGCAGAGTGCATCCTTCTATATTCATGTTTTCTTCTAACTTCTCCTAAAGTGATGTCAAGTGGAATGCAAGTTAGAAAAAAGAAACAGCCAAATAAATACAATTCACTAAAATTACAGTCAGTTACCCATAAACCATATGTGGAATAAAATAAAGAACGCTTGTGCTTGAATCAGATCAGCACTGGTTTCTAAACCTTGTTCCATCTGCTCATGTTTATAGCACTCACGGAGGTGTGAATCTGATTGCAATTCATATAATAAAAGCCTTTCTCCTTTTGGAAATGCCTTTAATTAAAGAAAACTCATGATATATATATTGATACGAACAGTAAAAAACTACAGAATACAAGTTTACATCACTAAACATGGTTGGCAATTTGTTGCACCTGAAGATCATCCATGTTATGTTCCTTCAAACAGTCTTGCACTGAAAATTAAAGGCAAAAATAACGGTTATAAACCATAGACATTTAGAAGTAGCATATGAACAAATTATTGCAAAGTAAGAACACCCGATCAACATTACAGAAGAACTAAGAGTCAATAACTAAGAATCCACTTCAACAGTCAAAATAAGGCCATGCTATGGATCCACATTGACACGACCATTTAACTGTAACTTCAACTTGGAAATTTCCAAAGAAATATTGAAAATCATGAGATATCTCATAAATATATTTTTTCGTAATATTTGGGAAAAGGAAACCAAATAGTCAAACCTTAGCTTCCGTATAACAGAGGATAATAAGCTTCAAATTATGTGGCAACCATCTTGAAGTCTTTCAAGCACTCTCACTTCCAGCAAGATCAACAAAGTTCTGCATATGATTACTTAATTAGATTTAAATATGCTTGACAATGATAATATATGCAGCCAGATCTCGTTTACTCATCAAGAAAACATTTGCGGAAAGGACCACCTTGGTTGCATGTAAAAAGTACGAAAACTCTATTTATGTTATTCTAACACAAACCTCCTCGGTTTAATATATTGCATGTTTATCATCCCCTCCAAGGTCTAGAATTCCATTATCTAATACACAAAGTATCTGAAAAATTTTATAAAGAATAAGAATAAAAAGTCTAAACACAAGTCATGTGACAACCAAAAGCATAAAGGAATATGCAAGTCTAATAGACCCACACATTCATACACTGAGCAGAAAGTGGACATATGCTCATAATGGGTCCAATGTAGAAAATTAGCTGAAATGAGACAGAAGGGACAAACAGGTTACAGAGGTCAAAAGCAGCCTAACGTGTATTCAAGTGCTTATGATGTCCACTTTATAAAAAGTCATCTTATTTTTTAAAGACATAGTGTTTGTAATCATATTTCATACATTTATTGTTATAGAAAAAAAAATGAGAAAATAAGTGTTGGCTGTGGCAGCCAAAACTCACACGCTTGACCAACATATTAGAGCTACTCGTTTAAACCCTCCACCCAAGTGGGTCGTTTTGACCCACTACCCAACCAGCTCGTTTTTCAGCCACTACCCATCATGATAATGTATACATACTATTGAACCAGCGACAACGTGTTGCTTATCATGTAACGCTCGCAAAACAGCTTAATGGAGCATGTCAAATGGGTTGATCAACTTTGATGAATAAATACAGCAATTTCGACCAGTTTGCAAAAGAATGACTTAGAAATGTGTCAGATTGAGTTGTGTTTTATTTCAAAGAGCTGTAAGAAAATAACAAAGCTTGCTTAAGGCATTTTGACCTACTCAAATGGGTAAAATTGGTCAAACCATAACGAAATCAAAATAAAGCTTGTCAAATGGGTCGATAAACTTTATAATGAATAAATGTGAAAATTTCTACCCATTTGCTTAGAAATTACTTGCGAACGGCTCAAATTAACAGTTTTGAAATAACCAGTTTGGTACAAATAGAAAGAAATTGGTTATCGAAGGCTAGCCGAAACTACTCATATATCCTTAACTTATATTAAATAGATTAATCTATTAGACCACATTTAGAAATACATCATAATATACCCTATATGACTATCCCCTGCACCATATCTAATACAACAGGTTATCAAGCTTTGATTATACTTACCACATCTTACATTCACTTACATCCAACAGAACTAAATATAAAAAATAAAATAAAAAAAATCAGATGTTCGTTGGCTTCAAGGGCATATATTATTTTAAGAAACATGTGGAGCTAATATTTGGACATACAGGAGTGTACCTCAATATTGTCTCCTATAGGATGCTTTCATGTACCCTTCTAAGGGACATTGACAACCTGAAATAAACGTCACAGATATATACTCATAATTCTATACATTTTCGACATGCTCAAAATATTGAAGAACTGATATTATAATTACAGACAAGCTAAAAGCATACTGTTACCATTCCTTCAGACATCTTTAGTAATGACTATTGCACACCCTTACCCAAGACATCTCTTCAAAAATCAATAACTCGTATCATTGAGTGAAAAAATGATATCAAAATAAACTTGATCAATAATAACTGACATCATAACTTTACAAATGAAAAGATTCAAGAAACGTATGTTTTATTACATCTAACTATACAAACATTTAGCTACACATGGTATCAGTATTTGGTTGCAGTCGAATTAAAGGATTTCTGTTGGGTTTAGGTTGAACTTTTTTCTGTACCAATTTTAAGCGGCTTGTAAAATAAGATTCATGGTTCAAATATTAAAAAAGTTTTACCCAAAAAAATATATAATTGGTTGACTGACCAGCTTCTTGAAAAGTTTACTACCATAATCGAATACCACAAATTGTAAGAACCCAAACGCATATCTGAACAATAAGGATGACCATTTGAAACAAACACATCTAAACATATTATTATATGAAACACAAATCAACCCCCTGAACACGAACATGAATTAAAAATTAAGGAGCAACTTGAAGCCAACATATTCATATATAATCATAACAAATAAAAATCAAAGGCATGAGAGCACAAAACAAGCTTAAAATGAAATCCGAAACACAAACACTTATAAATGTAATAAAACATCAGTAAAAAACCATAGAATAAAATCATACACAAAAATGATCGACTTCCTGAAGTGATTACGATGTTGTGGCAAGACCAGATTGTGCCTGTGGCTATGACAACAACAATAAATTTCAAAGATGCAAAGATAACAATAAATTCCATTCATGTTCTTGTTAGGTGAAAAGAACGAAGATGATAATATCCACATCAATCAAAATAATTTTTGACATATAATATACCATTCAAGAAACATAAATAAACTTGATAGCGTTGTAATAACAATCACAAAAATCTGACAAATAGATACATACCACAACTATTACTCCAGACAAGCACATAAAAAGAAATATCTGGAGCAGACCTCCTATGACTGATCAACTGCTCGGACGACACGAAGTTGCAACAATGGAACATTACACATACAGAGAGGTTAAAAACACGATTCAACATTTATAATCTTTATACAAATCAGGAGTTTTTTTTTTTTTTTTACTCTGTGAGTGTGCATATAAGGGATATAGAGATGTTGGGGTCTGAGCGGGAGTGTAAACCTTGGCTGCTGAGAACTCCAGGCCCAACTCAAAAAGAAGAAAAATAACACCAAACTGAGCAACAGTCTCAACCTGCATGCATATACTTATATACTTACAAGATATCAAGATAAACATAATGTTATCATCAACATTCCCATGAGAATACAGTTGGATACTCATAATAATATATGCCTTATACCCCGAAGGGCATTGATGGATGCTTGGACGGCAAAGAGAAAGATGAAGTGATACCTAAACCAGTTCATTAACAAAGCTAAGACCACCTGGTCCAATCACAGATCCTGCTAGATGATTTCGAAACAATAACCTGCATGTGTTTAATGAGCAGACAGATTTTAACAATTATGAAGAGATGTTTCCGTTTTATATATGTTTCTATGAGGACAATTCTACTTATCTTTTTGGTACAAACACCCTTAATTAGCTAATTGACATTTATATATATCACGTTACCAACTCTCGTAGAGATCGTCTTAAATGGTCTCCAGTTTTAACCAGAGTTTTTTTTTTCACAATCACACTTATGATCATTTATAAACAAAATATAATTCAGATTGACCTAGCAGTTTTTATTTTATGAATTGTTGTTGTTTCATCTACGTGAGGTTTCCGCCTTAGCGCCTAGCACCTCAGAGCGCCTATCCTTATATAAAGGTCAGTAATCAATACCAATGCCTTAAATGGTTTAGAATGCCTTACAAAAGGTACATACCAATGAGGTATGCAGCTCTGTTGAATTGTTTCAAGGACCAGAATTGTGTAACTCCATAAAGCAAAGGACTTGAATTGTGAAACTACATACAATGGGGGTATGTAGCATCCTGTCAAGCAAAGAAGTTGAATTGTGTAACTCCGTATCGCAAAAATATCATTTAATTAGCTCTAATTAAACTTTATGACTATAACTTATACATGATTAATGATATATAGTATTTGTAATATAACTAACCTTATTCCATTTGACATGATTGCAACCCACAGTTCCAAATATGTAAATTTAATTTGGACCATCACCACCCAAATCATTCAGATAATAAAGAGATTCATCAGATTCTGGTCCTTGAATTGATGAAAATGACAGATAATTCAGACCTTGTCCTCCAGCATCAGGTACACCAGATGTTCCTTGATGAAAAAAGTTATTGGTAATTCTGTTACCAAATCCTTCATTCTGATTTGAACCCAAAAAAATGGGAATGGAGTATACCGCATTGGTTTAACATTGTTGCTTCGATTTGATATGTTCACCAATGGAGAACTGCGGTACGTATGATTACTCACTTGGTCTGATTGCCATCCATTGATTGACAGGTTGCGTCCAACACCGGTACTGCTTTCGGCTTCGTCACTGTTAACTCCTTGGTTGGGTTTCCCTTGGTCCTTGCGCCATTTCTGGTACATGACACATTAGCTTAATATGTAAAACTGGACAAAAATCATGAGACAAGTAAAGGACACAGCTGGTGTGGTGGTGTGAACATCTATATAACATTATATTGACAGCAATGAAAGACTAATTGAGAATTAAATGTATCTTAATGCAAATATTACTCTAACAAACTAAGTCAAGGTATTCAAATACATGAGAAGCATGGGCGAACATAAAGAGTTAACACTATAAAGCTTCACAAAAAGTACAATCTACAATCTTAAATTCAAATACAACAAAGAGTCAATGAAGCCAGCAAGTCACTCTAAAATGGGCAGCTATCCGCATTTTCAAACCCAATACTGTTATAACCAGATTGCATTCTTGCAATGTCCACACCCCAAACCTCAATGGTGAGATCATCACTGAAAATGTATATCTGCATAAATGAGTTAAGCTTGAACTATAAAGGTATAAATATATGGTTGTATAACGACAGCCCAATGCCCACGATACATTCTTGTTGCCATGTTGCAATGTGAGCATGAATTTAAGTGCATCACCTTTATAGTGTTATCGTAGATACAACCATATCCGAATTATACCTTTATAGTGTTGTCATAGCTACAACCCTACGAATTGTTGATTGTTACACTTGCTGCTACAAAACTTTAACCAATAACTCAATTAGAAAGATAACACATTGCTGCTTAGAAGGATCAAAATTCAACCAATAACTCTATCCGTTAACCAACTCTTTTGAAGCATTAGATCACTTTAAACACATCTATCTATACAAAATAGAATTTTATCTTTATGTATTCCATTGGTCAAATGTATATGCCTAATATAAAAATCACTTGCTTAATTATTCATAATCTTACAGGTCATTCGTAAATATATAAATTAACTCAAAGAGAAATAATGGTCAACGATGAGCAGTATCCATGTCGATTTGAAGCAAAAAACTACTAAGTTTGACCATCAATATCAATACACTTAAAAAAGAAATGGACTGGGTAATTTTTTTCCTTCTTTTTTTAGAATGGCAACCAAATTCCAAAATCCTGGAAAGTTTCCACAGGTGAACCTATAAATTTACCTGCAGAACAGGCGGCTTTGAGTACAAGCTGCTCCAACAGATATTTGGCCGGATCTCCTGACGGTTTTGCAGATATGTAGGAATAGACGAGCTTCACTGCCTCATCATTTGTTAAGAAATCAAATAAACCATGACTCCCGAGTATTAGAAAGTGATCAGAGCTTGAAACTTCATGCATATAGAGTGATGGTTCTACAGAGACGTATGGAGGACTCATAAGGTTACGAACCCGAAGAATTCCCATCAAAGCATCATTCAAAACATAATCACATGTGACTTATGGACTCACTACTTCGGACATGAGTTTTGAAAGTGATTAAGTGACACTGAAATAGACCACTGAAATAGTGTTTGTTGGCCCTAAATAATCATATAATCAGAACAAAGCAATAATAGGTTATCCAAACAATATAAAGTGATTATGGCGACTTTAAATCACTATAACCAGTTCCAAAATGTAAATCCAAACAATCTCGAAAATGCTCACTAAAAAAATGTTAATGAAATTTAATTTCTTTTACCTGCAGAACAGGCGGCTTTGAGTACAAGCTGCTCCAACAGATATTTGGCCGGATCTCCTGACGGTTTTGCAGATATGTAGGAATGGACGAGCTTCACTGCCTCATCATTTGTTAAGAAATCAAATAAACCATGACTCCCGAGTATTAGAAAGTGATCAGAGCTTGAAACTTCATGCATATAGAGTGATGGTTCTACAGAGACGTATGGAGGACTCAAAAGGTTACGAAGCCGAAGAATTCCCATCAAAGCATCATTCAAAACTTTCTGCAGACATTAGAAAACATAATCACATGTGACTTATGGACTCACTACTTCGGACATGAGTTTTGAAAGTGATTATGTGACACTGAAATAGACCACTGAAAATAGTGTTTGTTGGCCCTAAATAATCATATAATCAGAACAAAGCAATAATAGGTCATACAAACAATATAAAGTGATTATGGCGACTTTAAATCACTATAATCAGTTCCAAAATGCAAATCCAAACAATCTCGAAAATGCTCACTAAAAAAATGTTAATGAAATTTAATTTCTTTTACCTTTTTCAGAATACCGACTCCATATGCCCGAGTAACTTTCAACTTTCCTTTAACTTTTCCGTGCACGATTGTCTTAGGATCATCAGGATGTTGACTAACAACTTGGTTTCTTTCCAAGTCATTATCAACCGTATGGCTATCCGTTAACTGCACCGCTTTTAATCCCTCAGACTTTCTTTCGTCATCATCTGTTGCTAAAACTGCTCTAGTATCACCTAAATGTAACAAACACCACATAATATTAAAACAAATAAGAAACGAAAGTAAAAGCAACACCACATGTAACAAACTCTCACTGATATTTTATCAAACACCTAGTATGCACTAAGAATATGTATATTGAACAACAAACTGAAATTCATGATGAACAAAAAACTGAAATCCACATGTATATTGACACAATACCTTGGCTTTCGTTGAAGAATCCCGCATCTATCGACCGCGGCGGTTAACGGATTCTTCCGTTCGTTGAACTTCCGACGCCACCTCCGTCCGATCAAGGTCGTGTTGATCGGAATTTCATCCACCTCCGCCGACGCACATGGTGGCTGTTGAAGTTCAATTCTTTGGTTTTTTTCAAAAATTGAGACTTTTTTCAGAAATTGAGACGAGCAATTGGTTGACATGGAGGAGAATAGATGAATAGATGCATAAATTTTAATTGGGGATTGGTTGATCTGCTTGTTTTTTGTGATTGTGGATTGGTTGGCCGTATGGTGATGCCATTGGTGAAACCGGTCTTAACAAAAGGGGAGATACGGGATGGAGCTGAGGGTAAAGTTGGAACAATTAAGGGCAAAAAAGATTAAGATTAATTAATCATTTCACTAATGACTTTCAATGGCTAGGATTATATTAACTAAGTCAATGAAAGGTGAGGATTAACTTATTAGGGTTAGTTGAGGAGGTGATTAGTTAATATAGGCTCTCCTATATTAGATAAGAGAGATTTAAACAATATGTGCTAGACATATATCAAGTGTTAGTAGTTGACCACTTAATTTTCTAAACAATATTTAGAAAGTGGATTAAACTCTTATACTTTTGTTTTGTGGAGACGTAATAGAGAGTTAGCGTATGATGGCTTGCTTGTGCTAAATTGGTTTGGAGAATAATCTTTGGGTGGTGGAATTTATCTTTTCCTTCGGTTTTATCAATTGTGGATTCAGTGTCGAATTCTTTTATGGGGTCAGATGGAAGTTTACAAGAGAAGATTTTTCATGGAGTGTACGTGTTTCTCATGCTCTCATGGATGATAAGTGGAAGATCTTGAATGTAGATATTTCTACTTCAATTCAAAGAGTTTCCCTGCTTTGAATTTCTAACATGAGTCGAAAGGCGAGTCTAAATTGGAGTAATTGGGTGTGTGATCCATGTAAAGTAGTTGATGGCTTAGAGTCGTAATTGTTTAGTTTAGTTCTTTTCCTTTTTTGGTTATCTGTTTCTCCATCTTGGATGAGTTTTGTATTTGTTGTTTGGCTTCTCCTTGAGGGATATTTAATATATTATGCTTTTCAAAAAAAAAAAAAAAGGAAAAGAGAGAGTTAGCATACGAAAAATGAAACTCACCTTTTTACATTTAATTATTTACAGATTAAAAGGGGAAAATGTAGAAAAATTTGATTGATTATACACCATTACATACTTTCATTAGATAATCTATTAATGTCTCTTATGTATTGATGCATTTAATTATTTGTAAAAGTTGTGAGTTAGACATTTATAAATGGTTAATGGTTATCTAATTAAATCTCATTATATATCTAGACTAGAATAAAATGCGAACTGAATTTTTATAGCTTGATTTTTGAAGATATAATAGAAAACAGATAATATGAATGTAAATATATATATATATATATATATATATATATATATATATATATATATATATATATATATATATATATATATATATATATATATATATTTACTTATATGTATGATGTATTTACTTTATTTAGGTAAAAAATATAAAATTGAAAAGTTTTGGTTATATATCTATCTATATAACTAAATGAGGAGACCTCTAATTATTTGTCAACTATTCACCAATGCCACATCATCTATATCATATGTGTCATCATTATATTAAACAATTTGATGAGGTGGATTCTCATACACTTAAAGGTAAATAAGGTAATATTTTATTAAAAAATCAAATTATGATTAATTTAATTTAATGTGTCATTATTTTTTTAATGATAAATAACGCAATAGATAATTAAATTAAAGCCAATTTAATCTAAACTAATACAACAGATAATTTTTTAGTTGTAGTCGAGAATCATGAATTTTTGTATCTATTTTTTCACTATAATTTGAAGTTATATAATTTTTTTATTCTTCTTCATCTTAATCTTCGCCATTCATTCTCTAACTCTATAAATTAAATCACGATAACTTACTTTTGATATCATTATAGCTCTCATCGTAATTTTGTCAATATGATAATATTTTTATCATCTTGCAAACTCAGGAATCACAATTTCGTTTATTTTGTAATCTTTTATACAACCTTCGTGAATAGGTAAATCAAGTTCATCGTCTATCTTTTTTTTTTTTTTTTAAAAAAAAAAGGGTTAATTAAATTCACAAAGTAAGTTTAATTTTGTATGCGACTGGTGAGAAGTGTGTTTTTATAATTTCTATATTAATTTTCAAATCTATATAATGTCTTATTTATGTATTTGTATATATTTGACAGCAAAGTAGAATGATTTCTGTTTTGTACATGTGGATGCACATTAGTTGTTCAATAAAACGTCTAAATAGTTATATTTTTAAAAGGTTGTTTCAACGGGCAACCTTAACATCGTATCATTTGGATCCGATACGACCCTTCCTCAAGGACTACACCTCAGGCAATGTTTAGCTATTTATGTTTGCTAAAATTATGAACATACGCATTGCTATTGCAACTTTAGCAATGAAAATTGTTACTATGACAAAACAATTATTTTTAGCTAGAAAATGTCACTTTACATTTTAACCTTTTCAATTTATTAATATATTGAGGGGGGGGGGGGGGGGGGGGGGGGGATGTTGTTCATATTTTATATTTTAATGGGTCAAAACTTATAAAGTATTATTAATATCGGTAAAAAAACTATTTTTTTACACAATTTGAAAGTTTTTAAGGGGCTAGCTGTCATCCGTTCCCCGATATTTACTCAATATTTTTATATTTTAAATGTTATAAAAAAAGATTATATAAAGGGAAGTGATGTGTACACTGTATACCACAAAATATATTTTACAGTGTTGTAAAAGAAAAAATGATGATGTACTAACCATCACACGTGTATAAAATGTATACAACACAAAATTATTTAATATATTCATTAAAACATTTAATATACCATTTTAGATTATGATCGGTATATATAAAGTTATATTTGCTATTCGTGCATTGCACGGGCTTAACACTAGTTTACTTTATAAATAAAAATAATAACAATAGAAAATTGAGAAGTTTTGATTGGTAAAATAAAATAAATATATAAATATTTACTTTATAGAGGGAAAAAAATATAAAATTAAAAATTGAAAAGCTTTGATCGATAAAAGAAAGTAAATTAATATAAAAAATGATATTTATAACCTATATTTAGATTTACCAAGGTAAATGTAGTAGTTAAATATTAAAAATTAATAAAAAATAATGTATTACAAGAAATTACAATCTCTTGTGAGTAGTTGTAAAAATAGTCTTTCAGGCTGTTCTCCCAAATTTTCATCCCCCTTTTCTTCCCTTGATCCTCGGTTAGGTTTTTCCTACAGATATACTTTTTTTGACCTAAATTCCCTCATCAGTCAATCCGATCAGTGATTTCAGCTACAGGTATATTCATCCATCAATTTCATCATATCATCTACTCATTTCATTTTAATCTTTTATTCCAGATCTTAATGAATCACGCTTGATCTTGTTAATTTTAGATTACGTATGATTGTGTTTCATTCATTATTGATGTAAAAATTGAATCTTTATCCATGGCAGTGTGAAATTGTTGAAGAATTGTGAGTGTGTATATATAGATACAGATAGATACATACTGGGGGTTTGATTTTTGGAGATCGTGATAATGGCAACTCCCGGTGGACCTAGACCTGGCAATTTACCGCCTAATTATAACCCTAACCCTAATTCAATTGCTGATAATATGCAAAACCTTCAAATCAATCGCCCTAATCAGCCGCCCAATGCCGCTAGAGGTCCGATCCCTCCTTTTGGTCAACAACCTTCCCCGTTTTCGTCTCCGTTTTCTGGACCTAGTCGTCCTGGAGCTCCACCGCCAGGTGCGATTCCTAGAGGTGCGGTGCCACCTCCTACTGGACCTCCACAAGGTACATTGCCTCCGTTCATGGCTCCTAACCGAGGCCCTGGCGGTGGTCCTCCTGCTAGTAGCGTGCCTCCTCCGTTTGTGTCAAGGCCCATGGGTTCTGGACCATTTCAGTCTTCAACAATGGGCGCTCCCGGTCCTCGTCCTGGTCCTTTTGGAGGTCCGCCTGTTCCGCAGCAGAATGTTGGTGGTGGTCCGTTGAGTAATGGTCCACCATCCTTTGGACCAGGCGGTGGTATGCAAGGTGGTCCTCAGTATCCACCTTCAGCTGGTGTTGGACCAAGGCCGTCTGCTGGACCTCCACCTTCTCCACCAACCATGTCGTCACCACCCATGGGTCCTTTTTCTGGCCAATCAACGCCTTTTTCTGGAAGTTCACCGGATAATCAACCGAGAGGTCCACCGTCACTAGCACCTCCTTTTTCAGCACCTCCAAGAGGACCACCAACATTTTCGGCTCAGGGTCAAGGCATACCTCAACCACAAGCTTCTCCTTTTGGGGCTCAACCATGGCAAATGCAATCTCGACAAGTAAGTTTCTATGTTTTAAATTTGAATGATCTAAATTTTTACCTTTCTAAGCGGACAATTAAGTGAGTTACTTTTTTATATAAGGTACAAGTTAATATTTACGCTATGCTACAAAATAAAGTTCTTGGTACTGTATATTGTGATATTATCATTTTTGTGAATGAATTATTTCATTATTTAATACATACACCTCTCATAGGAATGAACTGATTATCTTCAAAATGTGAGAAATCATTTGACGAGGGTTGTGAAAAGGTGCTTGATCCCTGTGTAATCTTTGCAACTCTATATATAACTTTTAGTTGATAGTTGATAATTAAAGTAGTGGATCATGCCTAATGCTTACGTGTCTGATTAGGGGCTTTGGTTAACTAAAAAGCCTTGGGGAGGGGGCCGTTTAATGCCTAATGCATAGGGATAAGTGGAGCGCTGATTTTGTCTTACTAACATTGTATGAACTTAATATATGATGTGGATAATAGGGTATAGTCCAAACTCAGAAGAATATAATAACATGGAACATATATTTGTCATATGTTGAAAAACAAGATTTAGACCAACTATAGTACCAAGAACATAGGCTCGTCGACAAAGATACCTTATTCTCCATTAAGTGGCCCCGCTTAGCTGTTATAGTATAGCAAGGGTAAATGTCTTCTCTACCATAAAGCATAGTATCAGAAGTGTATCATTCATAAACAGGTCCAGAATCGAAGATATTATATCTGAACCTTGAGTTACATAATATTGTGTAAGACTATCATCTATATGCAACACTCTTCACTTTCGTGTTAAAATTCATGCAAAAGGGAAGGCCACCAAAATGGAATGGAGCGACAGAAAGGTTTAGAAAATCTATTGTTTGCTAAACAATTTAAAGCAACTTTGTATTGATAAAAAATCAAATTGAAATTTATAAAGCCAGGAAACGGATATCCAATCCACATTATCACAGGACATAATGCAGCTGTACAAGAAATGCAGTTATAGAAAAAGGTATTGGTGGTCACACTTAAAACAATATTGGTATTCACTTCCCTTGAAGAATCACTGAAAATTTTGTAGATTTGGTAATTGTGATATGATATTTTATTGAAAGAGTGTCGCTCCTTTTGGTAGTTGATTGTGTTGAGAACATTCTAAACAATAACAACAATCTGACTAGAGTACTAGACACAAAAACAATATTAAATACTTGGTAGAAAAGCTTGAGTAGTCATTGTCATAAGCTCTTTCCTAAGATTTAGAATATACTAGACTATCATAGATCCACATTTTAAATATTAATCAACATTCGTATGATGCCAATTGTTTTTCTTCTTGATTACCACTTTTATTGTGAGATTGAGTTCTGAATCTATCAATTTGTTATAAGAATGTTCCACCTCCACCAATCCCGGGATCTGGTCAACCACCAATGATGTTTGGTATGCAACCACCACTTCCTAATCAACAAGCAATGGCTACGATATCACCTGCTATGGGTGCTGGCGGTGCTGCAGTTACAGGACCATCAAAGATCGATCCAAACCAAATTCCACGCCCTATTCCCAATGCCTCGGTGCAACTGCATGAAACTCGCCAGGGCAACCAGGCCAATCCTCCACCGGTATTTCAACTTGTTTTGAAGTTTATTATTCTTAATAGCTTTATTTGCATTCATTCTAATTTTTAATGTATTTTGAAGCCTGCTACAAGTGAATTCATTGTAAGGGATACTGGCAACTGCAGTCCGCGGTACATGAGGTGTACCATCAATCAGGTGATTTATAGTTCCTCTTATCTACTTTTTTTGCTTGAAAATGTTGGTTTCGTAGTTAACGTGAAATCGTCTTTCTTTGAATTTTCAGATTGCTTGCACTACCGATCTGTTGACCACATCTGGGATGCAGTTGGCTTTATTGGTCCAGCCTTTGGCCCTCCCTCATCCATCCGAAGAGCCCATCCAAGTATACGCATAAAAAGCTTTTTCTTCTGTTAAATGTTGTGATGCACTCCTTTTATCATGTCCTATTCCATGCAGATAGTGGATTTTGGGGATGGTGGTCCCGTTCGTTGTTCTCGTTGCAAAGGCTACATCAACCCATTTATGAAGTTTGTAGACCAAGGAAGACGTTTTATTTGTAATTTCTGTGGTGAGTATTATCTGCTAACAACACATATATCATCGTGTCACAACCACTTGGTTGAACCCTCAACCTTCATTCTAAATGGGACTTGAGCCTATAACCACTTGATTGATAGACTACAATCTCATATACATCTTGTATACCACCAGGCTAAAGTCATGTTGGTTCTTTTGAACATGTACATGAGAATATGCAGGTTTTCACTCTGCATTTTCTGCTACTTTTTTCAGGTTTTACAGATGAAACTCCCCGTGATTATCAATGCAATTTAGGTCCAGATGGCAGACGTAGAGATGCTGATGAGAGACCTGAGCTATGTAGAGGCACCGTTGAATTTATTGCTACAAAAGAGTTCATGGTCTGTAGCTTTCTTTTTATAATTGGTCCATGTTTGAAAAAAATTATGTATTGCAAAAACCAAACATTTGATGGAACTTGTCTTTTAATTATGTAATAACTTTTTATTGGGACCCTTTTTCTCATTTTCTTGTATCTTCCCAGGTGCGTGATCCAATGCCTGCTGTGTTTTTCTTCCTCATTGATGTATCGATGAATGCCATACAAACCGGTGCCACAGCTGGAGCTTGCAGTGCTATCAGCCGAGTTATTCCGGAGCTTCCAGTGAGTCTGTGTTGATTGTAACCTTTGTGAATTAGAAGTTCAAAATATGTATAATATTGATGTTATCTGATGTTAATTTTCTTTTTTTTTTTATAATTTTTTTTTTATTTATATTTATTGATTTATAACAATCTGATTGGTGCAGGAGGGTCCTCAGACGATGGTGGGAATTGCTACATTTGACTCAACCATCCATTTTTACAACCTGAAACGTGCATTGCAGCAGGTTTAGTATTTTGAATGACAAATAGCAAGAAACACAATAGATATAACAGAATATTTAGCTAAGTGTATTAATTATCTTGATATTGGTTGCAGCCGTTGATGCTCATAGTTCCTGATGTACAAGATGTTTACACTCCTCTTCAAACTGATGTTATTGTACAGCTTTCTGAGGTTAGTAATTCAAGATCCGTACATTTTTATGAGGGTTGTATCCCCAAGATTTGGAGATTGTGATATGTTAAGTTTTTAATGATTTACTGTATTTGAGACGTTTGAAACTAATATTAAAATTTTATAACGTTATGGTTGAGGATACAGTGTCGTCAGCATCTAGATCTATTGTTGGAAAGCATCCCAACCATGTTTCAAAATAATAAAACTGCTGATTCAGCTTTTGGTGCTGGCATAAAGGTACTAAATTTCCTGTATCAACAATAATATCTGTTGATTTTGTGGTCTGTGACTGTCACATGACTTCCATTTTTATATCACTTAGGCTGCTTTTATGGCAATGAAGAACACTGGAGGCAAACTTCTGGTATTTCAGTCAGGTAAGCTCATGAATATCTAATTATATATTTATTATTTAACGTTAGTGATTGAACCATATTAATCATAACTCTCCTTTCAAGTACAAAGGTTTGTGTATTTTACACATAAGCAATTTTTTCTAAGCATATATGACATCATATTGCCACGTTCATTCTACATTAGAATTACACAGGCTGGGACAATTTTGAACTCGTCATTTATGATATTTATTATATTAATTGCAGTGTTGCCTTCTGTTGGTATTGCGGCTCTTTCTGCTCGAGAAGCTGAAGGAAGAACTAATATATCTGCAGGAGAGAAGGTATATATCATGTTATATGCAATTGCCAACTTTTTTTTTTCCCTTTTCATTTCGTCTGTTGCATATGTGGCCTGCTACAAGGTTTAACAAAAGTCTAATGTGTTCTCCTTATTCTGAAATTTCAGGAACCTCATAAACTACTTCAACCCGTAGACAAAACTTTAAAGACTATGGCTAATGAATTCGCTGAGTACCAGGTTAAGCTTTCCGAAATTGTATATTATTATAAATATCTTCTAGTTATCTAAATCTTTGACCTTTTGTTGCATATTCTTTTTTACTTATATGATTTTCAATACATTCAGGTCTCTGTTGATGTATTTCTTACTACCCAAAGTTATGTGGACATTGCTTCCATCTCCGTTATCCCAAGGACTACTGGAGGACAGGTACTTATCAATAAGTTACTTATTGGCATCAAGTTCATCTTGTCAACCATCAGCTTTATGATTTTTTGTGATGATAATCTTGACCCTTTTTCCAGGTTTATTATTATCACCCATTTTCTGCTCTTTCGGACCCTGCAAAACTCTACAATGATCTTCGATGGAATGTAACTAGGCCACAAGGGTTTGAAGCAGTGATGCGTGTTAGATGTAGTCAGGTAAACTTTCACTTCCTGCACACTTTGAATTAATTTTATTTATATTAGTCACTGAAACTGGCCTATTCTTTTATTTTCCATTCTTTTCCTTCAATTATACAGGGTCTTCAAGTGCAAGATTACTCTGGAAACTTCTGTAAGCGCATTCCAACAGATGTGGATCTACCTGCGGTTTGTTCCCCCCCCTCTATATATGAGAGTTGACATCGTTTATTATATCTGATCGAATCTTATTTTT
This sequence comes from Helichrysum umbraculigerum, assembly GCA_949592205.1. NCBI lineage: Eukaryota > Viridiplantae > Streptophyta > Magnoliopsida > Asterales > Asteraceae > Helichrysum > Helichrysum umbraculigerum. Next base: position 336,474,136 of record CATIUR010000001.1, read on the forward strand.
TCAGATTGATTGTGATAAATCCATCATGGTAACTCTGAAACATGATGACAAATTGCAAGATGGCACAGAATGTTCTTTTCAGGTACGTATCCATGTATCAATAATATTTAATGGCCTAATGAAGCGCATACTGATTAAATTATCTTCTTAACCTCTGTATAGGGTATATGTCTGTATATTAACAAAACCACATTTCGTTTCTCTAATATTAATGTTGTATATTTAAATGGTCAGTGTGCACTTCTTTATACTACTGTGTATGGGCAAAGAAGAATACGTGTCTCTACCTTGTCCTTGCCATGCACAACTATGCTCAGTAATCTCTTCCGTTCTGCTGACTTAGATACTCAATTTTCATGTTTCCTGAAGCAAGGTAATCTATTTGTATCCTAACATGACTTTCTTTCATACATCAATTCAAACCCTCATTGTTGATTCACCATTTTGGGGTGAAGTAGTAATTAATTATTGTGTTTGCTACAGCTGCAAATGAAATTCTCACAAATCCGTTGTTACAAGTAAGGGAACAAGTGACAAACCTCTGCGTCAACATTCTCCATGCTTATCGCAAATTTTGTGCTACCGTGTCATCATCAGGACAACTTATTCTTCCAGAGGCACTTAAACTGTTGCCTCTGTACACTCTTGGTACTGTTTTCTTCTGATATAGGTGTAAGGCAATATTGACACACATACTTGGAATGGGTCGATGTGGGTGATGTTTTATCTCTAACGGGTCAAATGGGCCAAATAGTCAAGAAGCTTGAAAGGAACTATTCAAGTGGGTCGACGGTTAAACAGTTTGAAAGTCGCCCAAAGTGTAATTTTAATGCATAAATCTGTTCAGATTGTTTTATTCAAAAAGTTAGATTGTTATTGAAATAATATAGTTTCTGTAATCATATTCGACACACTAAAGTTATTATTTTTACCAAAATTTTCTTTGGGTCAACAGAAACCGTCCCCAAAAATGGCAGGTTTTGACCCGTTACCCAACCCACCTGTTTCTATTTGTCTCTTTCAAGTGGGTTAATAATTGATCTCATTCTTTGCTCCATTTTAGCGTTGATCAAAAGTATTGGATTGCGAACGGATGCACGAATAGATGATCGGTCATTCTGGATTAACTATGTCTTCCCTCTCTCTGCACAATTGGCAATTCCGCTTGTATACCCCAGGATGATAAGTATTCATGACCTTAACATAAAGGTAAAGATGAAAGTTGTTTCTTAATATTCTCTGTATGGGGACTAACTCTGTTTTTTGTGTTTGAGGTTACAGGAATCAGAGGGATCTGTTATTCCTACTGTTATTCCTCTTTCAAGCGAACAAGTAAATGAAAATGGAATCTATCTTCTCGAAAATGGTGAGGATTGCTTGATTTATATTGGAAACGCTGCTGATCCTGATACAATACGCCAACTGTTTGGCATTTCGTCTGTTGATGAAGTTCCTAGTCAGGTACAGTTTATGAAATTTTTATTAATAGTTTTTATAATTATGATACTCTATTGGTTATATATGAATTTCAAAAAAGCTTAGACAAAGAGTGTTGTGGATCAACTCATCGACCCTACCTGTTTTAACCCACCACCAAAATTAATCCATTTGACCTCTTACTAAGTTCCATCTGTCTCACCTATCTACCCACATCTAGTCTGGGTGATAAAATAGGTCATATGCTTTTATCATGAGCTTTCTTAATTATTGTGTCAGCTATCGATAACTTTACTTTTTTATTCAGTTTGTATTGCAGCAATACGACAATCCTGTGTCGAAGAAGCTAAATGAGGTCATAAACGAGATCAGGAGCCAAAGATGCAATTACCTTCGGTATGTTTGATGTTTGCTTCATTTCTTACATAGGCGGGATCAGTCTCTTTTTGTTTTTGAGAATATGTTCATTTTGATACAAGACGGATATCTGTTTTTGACAAAAAATTTATTCTTGCAGCTTAAAGTTATGCAAGAAAGGAGATCCATCAGGTAACAAATCATCAATGAACATATGTTTGTGTTATACCGTTGTTTTCATAACAAATCAACGTTCTTGCAAAAACCCAAAAAATATCACTATACTCGAGTACTAAAGTCAGCAACTTGGCTCTTTTTTGCACTTGTTGCTCATTTGAGCAAATTACTATAATTTCTTTGTGATATTGTTTGCAAGATTGGTGGTTACTTTACGCTTCACAACTAGAAGTCTAGTATGACATATTGAGAGAGTTAATAACTCATTTTGTCTTCCGTAGAGTTGGCAATTTCTACCCAGTTACTTAGGAATGGGTCGATCTTAAATAATATTGAAAAGTCCAACTACTTATTGAAGTGGTAATATATAATCTGTAAACACACTTGAGACATCAACTATTTACTAAAACCATAAGGTCTGAACATAAAGAGTTTTGGGCTAACCAACACCAACCCATATATTGCCCAACCATTCATCCTCCTGTTTTTTTAGACTCCTTTTTGACATGGTTCTTTGATTCAGGAGCGCTGTTCTTTTCGTACATGGTGGAAGACAAGTCTCCAAGTGGTCTCTCCTATGTTGAGTTCTTAGTGCATGTTCATCGACAAATTCAAAGCAAAATGTCTTGATGTTCTAAAGCACTCAAATTTCATTTACAAGTTATGATATTCTTGAAGTGTGCACAAAACATGGATCTCAAGATATAAAGAAAGCAAAGCTCCAGAGGTGTTAAAAATTGCGGCTTCGACGTGGTTCTCCCACCTGTCTTTTTGTTGAAAACTAGTTGAGCAAAGTTTTAAAACTATAGGCCTTTTGGTTACATTTTGTAGCTTTTATTTGACCATTAATGAAGTTGTAGTATCGAATAAATAGTTTGGTTTGATTTATACTCCTTTTTTTTTTTTTTTTTTTTCTATTTCTTTCAAAGTGATATTCCTTCCTTCAGGAGTTCAGGTATGTATACATTACATTCTTGGAAATATGTTTGAACATGAAATGAACTTTTCATCTGTGTTGGTGCAAATTATTATGATCGGTCCAAATCACAACTTTGGAGATTGTACAACCATTTTTAGTTCGGATATTAGTAATAATTCTCACACCTTTTCTTTCAAGTGATACGTTTATGTTCTGTTATTTATAAATTACGAAGTGACGTATTTTAACCTTTTAGTCACACGTCTTCCTTATGAACAATGTTATGACCGTTATCATAATGTGAATAATATACTTGAATGGGAGTTGATAAATACAACAAATAAAAGTGATTAATACACCAATAGTACAACAATTATTGCATACAATACAAGTACTTATAGCACAGTTTTGTTGTGTGAATCACTTTTATTTCAGCTCCCTACTTGAATGGGTCAATGCAATTTAAAACCTGGAAACATCCCAAGCTACAATCATCTTTATAAATGCCAATAATATAAAGATCTGATCCCATACGGTTTCAAATACTGGAAACCGCCCAATTTCTAAGCCAGAGTCTGCAGGAACACTCGTTGTGATTGACAACTGACAGTATAATTGCTATACCAATCAATTTTATTGAAAGAAGCATCATAGAAAGATTACAAGTGTTTTTTATGGTTATATCATGTAAACGTTGAAAGTTTAATGGAGTACAACTAAATTAAAAGTATGGTCCTGCTTAATTAATTCAGAAGTAGAATTAGATAACAAAAATATAGATGTCAAGTATATCATGAGCTGGGGGAGGTCATAATATCAACCTTGTTGAGTTCAATGACGCAAGGCGTTTGATGTAGAAGCTCTATGATTTAAGAAAGAAAAAAAAAAGAAAGCTCCAGTTACTATACTTTGGAGAAACATAAATTTGGGAAGGATAGGGATTGCATAGTGGACGTGGCATTTTTACTCTGTTTAAGGGTAATCTTTGCTGATAGATAACCCTCAAGAATTTCCAAATTCGTCAGGTATCATATAACTTAGACCAGAAAATGTAGACGCTCAATCTTTATTGAAAGATAACCAACTAACCACAAGCCATAATAGACGAAATTTCAGAATCTTATAACCAAAAGCGCAAGACATGGTGATTCATATGTATCAAATTCCTGCTCAAAACCCCATAAATGTGAAAAACTTTACAAAGAATTAATTACCAAAAGCATAAGAAAACGTCGGTAAATCATCAAAGGATCAACCTCTGCTGATGACCCACATAAATGACCAAATTGCCAAAAATTTATATGTATTTATGAGCATAAGCAAGTGTAGGTAAAATCATCAAATGATCAAAACTTTGCTGATAAAATATTAAAATGATAACCATCAACAATAACCAAGTTTCCAACAACCCATAAAAGAATACCATAACCAAAAGCTCAAATTTCTAAAAGCACAAGCTAATGTTGATAAATCATCATCATCAACATCATCATCAATCTTCACTAATAACCCATAAAATAAACAAAACTTGTGACAATTTATAAGTTTATATGTTTTATAAGATGTTAGTAAACATAACCCTGAATGCAAACAAATACACATTTCACCTATTTTGATATAATCTCATTTGCCATCATCCTTCATTTGATCAACCCCATAAATTGGCAAAGCTAAAGAATCAAAAAACTTCAAATGAAAAGATTTCAACCCAGCCCATTTTTTAGGCACCAATTCCACCACACCAGCAGCAGCAGCCACCACATTATCAACAATCTCATCCACCTTCATTCCATCAAATTTACCAACTTTAACAACACTACAAGTCCCTTTACTTAACCACAATAAACAACAACTAAACCCCATTTCAATTTCCTCTTTCCAGTCACCATCTCGCCGTAAATCCACCGGCACCGGAATCTTTTTCTTTTTACTGTAAAACACTTTTCCCAATATCTCCGGCAACATACCAATTATTCTCCGGTCAGCCAAGAAAACATCAAAGGAGTTAAAAAGTTCAACTTTTGACTCAAATGATCTGTAATCTGACTTAATCTTGGATAGTTTAATGATTTTTGTTATGGGTATTCCTAAAGATTTGATCTTTTTTTCGGCGAATTCGAATGTGAGTTTTTGGTTATTGGGTTTTGGCCGGTCGTCGATTATAAGGCAACTCCGGCAATATTCCGGCGAAGTGTGTAAAGAATGGGGAATGGGTATTTTGTTAGGGTTTTTAGTGAATTCCTTTTGTGGGATTTTGTTGAGAGTTAAGAGAAGGTAGATGTAATCATCAACGTCGCCGGAAATTGGTGTTTTTTGATCGGAGATTTGATGTTCTTTCCATTTAAGCAGAGAGATCACTGCTTTCCGGATGGTGTTTCGAGGGATTCTTTGGATGAGTTGGTTATTACCGGTGTTAACCGGAGCCATGACTCTTTCTTGCCGGCGGCACAGGGGTAGTAGGGTTTTGATGTGTGTGGGTTTTGCATAACAAGAGGGTTTATTGGAGTTTTAATAATTTTAATAAATTTGCACGATAGTCCTTACACTTGTACAAAACTATCAAAAATACATGTTTGAATTAGGGATATTGATATTATCATTTTTTGAATTTTTTTCTAAACGCCACCTTTTAGTGCTATCGGTTAACATACATAGAAGTATAATACGTGGCAGATATTTTATTTTTAGGGTGTTAGTTACTGTATATTGTACTACTGCGTGTTAACGACAGCCCAAAGGACTACGTTTGTTTATTTATTTATTTTTCTGTTAATATTACCTGTTTATTACTCTAAAATATTGAGAGACCTCACAAAGTTAATATATGATGACATATTGAACGTCTGGCTAGTTTAATAAATGGAGTTTTTGGCACTATACATGAGTTTTCTGCCTAGATACAAATCAAAATGTCTATTATCATTGATGCTTGTGATACAAAAATGTAACTTCTCTGAAAACTCTGTTTGGAGTACTTCATCGTTAACTTAAATCAAATAAGATGTTGCAGATTCCGTATGAAATTGATGTGGGATTGGTCACGAGCTACTAACAACCGAATCGAAGATTAGGAGGTTTTTTAAATACAACTCAATGGCCTGATTTAAAAACATGTTTGATGACCCTAACAGCGTTCAAGGGTTCACATTCCACTATAGAAGGCTTAGATGGGTTCAACATGAAAAACAACCCCAAGTTCAACTTAAGCCTTAAAGGTTGTTAGCCTACACCAATCAGATCAGTGTAAGGGGGCATTTATGTATTTTTTAGCAACTTGGTGCTTGATAAATAATGAATTGAATCAGTTTAGAGTTCTACCTTCTATGGTTTTGGTTAGAATATAGTACTTTGCCTGGAGGTTTGATTTAGAGTGATTTTGTTTTGAATTAGGCGTTTAAGCACTTAAGACATGACAACTTGATGAATTATTATCATCGAGTAGTCAACATTCTGAAGATCATCTTGAGGCTTAGTTGCCAACGAGCTTCATCAGTAAGGGGATGGCAATTGATGTGTGCGGGATAGGTTTTAGTGTACTTGTATCCAAATCTGTTTCGTGTAATACTCTACCTACATCCACAAGTCTTAAAATATTGGTGAAAAATGTCAATAGATTAATGAATTATGTCCCCTGACCATACTATATACACTCGTTGCGTTTATGGTATCAAACTTTTATTTTTATTTTTCGCAACCCCCATGCGGTTAATGGTATTGTATGCGATTGAGGAGTTGTCTTAGAAGTCTAGTATGTATAGGGTATGTTTGGCGAAGCAGATTGAAAGCTTAAAGATAGAGTTACTTATATCTGCCTATATGAAGCTGTAGCTGAAACTTATATATACGGAGCAGAGCCGTCTTTGAGGGTGGGCGAGGTGTTTGATCGTCCAGGGCCTCTAAATTTCAAGGGCCTCCAATTTCCCCCCAAGTAATGTGATATGTATATATAATATATATGATGATTACATAAGAGATTGACACCTCTTTTATTATGAACTAAGAGATCTTTGTTAGTAACTAGATTTAGACTACATATATATTTAAACAAATATATAGGTCGACTGAATGGTCCAAAATTGAAAACCTATATTGACGTGTTAGAGTTTGACTAAAAGATTTAATAACTAACAACTGGTATTTGAGAGAATAAGTATCAAATTAATAAATATGTATCATAGAAATAAATAAATTATTTGAAAATCGGACCGTGGAGAATCGATTACATCGAACGTTTATCATAATTGATATCTAGTTATAGGGCCTCATTTCCATAACATGACAACTTTGTCCAGGGCCTCTAAAAGTTCAAAGACGGCCCTGATACAGAGTATTTATTTATTAAGTACTTCACAAACTAGTTTAACAATATGAGATAACTTAAAAAGACACAATAATAAACCTCAAAATGAAAAAAGATAATAATTTTTAACCAAAGGGTAAACACACAACAATTTATGACTTTATGTCTTTAAGAAATTCATGCAAGCAAAGTACAAATGAACTGATCCAATATAACATGTAGCCTCGTGATCCCTGATACTATGATTACCAACATTCGTAAATTTTATATCAACCCGAAGACTGATATGATATAAGTCACTCAGATCAAACATACCGGTCATAACAGTTGCAATCCCCCTATGCATAAGGAAATCTCTAGTGCCACCAACAATTGATATCTCCCTAGTCTCCATCAAAATCCTATTAACCCCAATCATGTTGATGGTTCCCTGATACTCGGTACTATTAAGGACAAATGAAAACTCCCACAGCGAAGCAAATGTATTCTTGTTGGCCCACACGTACTGGCCTTGGGCTAGACCGATTGGAGTGGACTGAGAATTATTGTCTAAAGTTACGGGGTCATCAAAAACAATCACGTCCCCAAAATAAAATTGGTCAGCTAAAATAGTTTGATTCGCCCGAGGGGGGTTAACGGCAATAACAGAGGTGGCGTTGGCTCTATTATGGCCATCTTAGAGAGTTTGATGGTGAAACAAGGTTAGGGTTTTGCATGGTTTGTAGTGTTTCTTGTGTCCTTTGTGGTGGTGGTGGGATGCAGAATTTGTAAGAAACATGAAAAAGAGAGTAACTATAAATGAAGTTCTTTTAGCACCCATTCTAGCTAATTAATTTGTTCAAGATTATGAATTAATGAGTAGGTTGGGGATAAAAGATAGAATGATAGATGGATGGATGAGTTGTGAACTTTCTTGAAAACTATCACTCTATTTATACTATAGGGCAAGGAAAGGAGTGTATATATTATTATTTCTGTAAGACTAGGAATGCATGAAACTTCAAAGTGAAGAGGGCCAGCAAATAAATACAATTGTAATAACTTTCTTATATAATTGAGCGAAAACTTTAACTTCTAATAATGCGACCATTAACAAGAATTCTTTTCAAATTGAGTTAATTAACCACAAGAACAAAAAGTACTATACTCACAAATGGAAAATTCTACTCGAAAAGATACATACCGTCTTAGATGAAACGCGCGCACACACTGCAAGCTTTGTATTCTTGTCAGTGGATATATTTTAAGGTGATACTAGTAATGGGATCATACAATGTTTGCAAACAATGAATTCAGATGTGCATTGCTCAATATTTTATCTTGAATGAATTGATGATTGTTTAATTAATACCTATCAGAAAACAATAGCAACAGCATGTTGGTCAGTATACATGTGTTCCATGCCATCAATATGTTTACAAGTCTATAACACAAAAACGCAACCTTTCTGAAAATTCTCTCAAGTATTACAATGTTACAATTACGAATTACAAAATAAACGTATCTGCTTGAAGTCCTTCATACAGTCTGTTGCAACTACTACAAGCAATGATCAACACAATATGAATAAACTAAACCACATACTTCAGGAAAAAATCCTGCCCTTAACAACTTTAGCTCATACACATGTAAGCAAAACTGCAGAATTGGAACTTGAGGTATGCAAATGCATCCAAGTCTTTTTCCCTCTTGGAAATGTTCATCCTCCTTGCATTGTTACTGTTTGCAGAATAAGGCATCAATTGGGGAAATATTTTAAGTTGTTTTTCTTCGAACAAACGGCTGCAAAGCAATTGGAACCTCACTAGCTTCCAAAATTCTCTTTTGCTTCTTTTGTGGTGCCCCATTCTCCATATTTTGCTCAACAAACGGCCTTTTCGCTTGTTCAATTCCTTCTTGTTTCTTCCTAGCCACCTTACTCGGCTTACTCCTTCCTTTCGTTTTCTTCTTTTGAGGACCGATCTTGGCAGCAGCAATGGCAGCCGCCTTCTCTGCCTCAATTTCTTCTTTAGTCGGCTTCTCTCTCTTTTTCGAAGTCCTTATATTTCCGATCTTTGTGGGGTCCAGCATGATAGACTCTGGTGGAAGCTTATCAAGAAGAACCCGCACTTCCTTCTCTCTCCTCTGTTTCAACGTCTCAAATGGATTCGCAACCCATGAATCAAAATTGGGTTCTCCAGATCCAGGAATAAGAACCGAAGACAACCCCATTGAATGGCCTATCCCCAAAACATCTTCATATGGTCTAAACAAAACTTTATTAACTTGGTAACCTTTTGCCATCGTATGGATCATGTACCGACTATAATCCTGTGAATCAGAAGTTGCCAAAACTTGTACAAATGATCCGGTTGTGGTAGCAAGCAAACCTTTTTGACTAAAATCTAAAGACTTTGCATGACCCGGTAGTGTTTGAATAACCTCGTATTTCCTTAAATCCCATATTTTTAGTTTCTTATCCATGCCAGCTGTTGCCATGAGATGACCGTTTGGATGAAACGTAATGGCGGTGACTGGACCCCGATGACAAAGCATCTTGACAAGTGGTGCAGCACTAGTGGGCTTCCACATGCTTACTGTACCACCAGAATGGCCTGATGCGAGAACACTATTGTAAGGGTTGACTTGTATAACATCCGAACGGCCAAGGCCACTACGGTAGTTCCCTACCATTTGGCCAGTAGTGATGTCTTGATAATGTAAGTGCCCGAATTTGTTTATAGATGACAAGAGGAAATGGTTTTTGAGAAATTGAAGCTTCAGTACAGCTCCATGTTCCTGAGGTCGTTCACGTTAGGATGTAATGAACAAGCACTTTCTTATATGTGTCACAAAGTTATCAAAAGGTTCGAAATTCCAAAATACTAACCTTAAGACAATGAAGTTCTGTGCCAGCTCGATTATAAATATATGTGTACCTGCAGATTTCAATTTCAGCATTGTATTCAGCTATTTAAATGTATACGTCAAACAGAAATGCAGAAAATATTATTAAAAAAAAGGTTATTGGAGGGAACCTTTAACCCCGGATCCGTAGATCCACGGAGCCCCACCCGCAAGAGGCAACCCGTCCGGCTAAACACCTGGCCCCAGTGACCCCACACACAGAGCATAGGATTTTTTGTACTCCCAGAGGCTTGAACCCGGGTGGGGCGTGGGGATTTGCGGCGGCGGTACCACTGAGGCAAAGCCCCATTGGTAGAAAATATTATTAGATAACATTATAGTCAAATTTCTTAGCGAAAATAAGCCTTACTTCTTCTGTGCAGCAGCAAAGAATAACTCATTATGCAAAAACACCACATCTCGAACTGTTTCCTGAACCTACAAGACGTACTACGACTTTATATTACAAAACAGAACTATATCCCAAACTACACAATGATAATAGTTTAAAATTTTGCAAAAACTAGCTGAAATGTCAATATTGATTATCACATAGTAGTAGATACTTCAAATTTAGGAACTTAAGATCTATAGTTCTATCATACCTGCATGTCTTTAATGGGTTTCATAGTATGCAAGTCTATAATTGACATGTGGCCTTTTCGTCCTGCTGCCACCATATATCGACCACTTGAGGTGTAATCCAGAGTGTATGGACCAAGGTCTGTTCAAGAAGCAATAGAAATAAAACATGATCAGAGGAAATAAACAACTAGTAGTTACATACATATGAGGTTGAATATTCAACTACGAGGTGTTGGGACTTGTGTTTTTAAACCGGTTATCTAGTTGTCACAATAACCAATTTTTTTGATGTGCTTTTAATTAACTGCTTTTTTTAAAAGTCAAATAATCAGTTTGAGAAGTTCCATATCAACTGTAACAGAACAGATTTCTGAAAGGTAACATAATAGTACAAATTTTAAACCTTAACTCGAGAGACTTCTATCTCCATTTTACAAACTATCTCTGATGTTTCAAAAAACAAGAATGTTTATTTTGGTCATTCGATGAAATTCTTAACTTCGGCATAACACATCCAAACACTATCTTTTACAACCCATATTCCTACAGTCAATTACTGATGTCTGATCATTCAAAATCACATAATCAGTTTCAAAACACATGTACAAACACCTCCAAGCAAGGTAAACAAACTACAGGGTAAAGATACACAGATAAACATAAAATATGATTCTGACACTTTATAAAACACTATACTAGTATCAATTACAGTAGAGATGCATACCTGGCAATACTAAATCAAATTGATTCTTTCTACTAGCAACATCCACTTCCTTAGCAATTGAATGTTGGTCAATCCTCCATGTCTTCTCAAGACCATCAGGTTCCAGAAGTCCACCCTCAGTTTGCATAAGCCACTAAACAAAAACAATTTACATGTAAGCCCATACATTTTCCATTCTTTCACTTGTGCCTTAAAAAAGTGTTTAATAAATAGGTAATCATTAAATTTGCCATTATTATTCGTTAATAGATGATAGTTGCCCGCCGTACAACTCTAGTTAAATTCAAATGCATAGCTACATCCCGTTCAAGTGTCTAAAGAAACAAGATTTTATAAAAGCTCTACTTCTAACAATACATATCACCATTTCAATTGAGTTACCCAAACGTTCAAAACTAACTATCACGATTTCAACACAGAAACAAAAAAAAAACTCCTTAATTAACAGACAGCATGTTACGCTTCATTGGAAACTCAACCATATCATAATAAGAAACACAAGCTATTGGTAACCGAATTTGAAAAACCATCATAAACAATCATTTGCCTACATATCATTACAGCATATCGATTATGTTCCACGTTTGACATACACTTAAACTCCACTCCCTCTTCTTCACAGGAACCATACAATATCATAATACCGAAAATATAAGTACAAAAAAATGTTAAATCTTTCACCTTTTCAGCCTTAGCAGCAGCATTTGCAGACTTCTTATACAAACCTTCTTTATTAACAAGCTGACTCTTCAATTTTTTGTCTTTCAGAGCCTGCAAAAACCCCAAAATTAATATTCAAACTACAACATCAACAAAACCTAAATTAACTAACAATTCAGCGTAACAATAGCAATGTGATACCTCTAAATCAGCTCCTTCACCCCTCTGATACTTCTTTACTTTAATTTCCATCTCATCAGAAACGTCCTATAAACAGCAAACGCCCATTAAACAAATATTCATAACATAAAAATTTAATTTATAAATAACACACATATATGTGTGTTAAAAGTTTGAATATAGGCAACACATACATGTATCTCCATTGTGAAACTAATATTGATTCGGTGGTGGAAACGGCGGTGGACGGAGAAACGATTATTGAGGAGGCGGCGGCGAGGGTGCCGGAAACGGAGACGGAAGATAGGGGAGGGTTTACAGGAATGGTGTGGGGCGGTGAAAGGGTTTATGGGAAAATCAGTAATCCTGTTGGCAAAAACCTCACACAAACCCTAACATTTTATTTTATTTTTCAACCAAAAACTTTCTCATTTTATTTTACTTTTTACCCCATAGCTTTCTCATTTTTTTACATTTTTTTACATTTTGTTTCTTTTTTTTTTTTTCTTTTCTTTTGAAACAACATACTCCGTATATATATTTAACTAGTATAAGGACCCGTGGTTTTAAAAAATACCCCTAATTAAAAAATAATACCCCTGATTAAAAAATAATACCCATGATTTAAAATTGATATTTTTTTGGATGGGACACGTGGCATGATTAGGGGAGGGGAGTGGGACACGTGGCATGATTAGGGAAGGGGAGCTTGCACAGATTCTTAAGCAACTCCCCTTTAGTATATTATATAGATATAGATTTATAATTTATAATTATAATTTATAATTTATAATTTATAATTAAAATTTATAATTTATAATAATTTATAATTTATAATTTATAATAACAAATTTTTTTATGATATCATTGTTTTATAATTTTACCAAATCCTAAATTTTGTTTTATTAATTTTATTAAATTATTAACATATATATATATATATATATATATATATATATATATATATATATATATATATATATATATATATATATATATAAAACAAAATTCTAAACACGTTATTTTTTCTGAATTACACCGATCAATCTATAAATGTACAAGTTAAAAACTGAGTTGCACGATTATGTACATAAAAATATGACGCATTTTTCCCTGAAGTATAGTATAAATGTTAGAGACTAGAAATGCAGACGTAAAAATAGAAAAGTATGATGATGAATAAGATATACTTACGAAAATGCTTTTGCTAGCATATGTCATCAAGACACGATAAATAACATTTAATGAACTCAAAATTTCTCTAAATAAATTCAATTTAATATTTATTTCTTGTGTGCCTGCCAGTTTATATGATTTATTAAATTCATCTTATCGTATGTCCACATTAATAAAGCATTTTTTTGTTTCAATTAGGTCAATTGAAGATAATATATGTATATATAAATATAACATTTAATCAAGAAAATTATCATTCTTAAAAAAATTTAAAAAAAATTCTCACAATTACTCAAAAGGGATAAAATTTTACTCCATTATCTTTTAAAGACCTACTAGTTGTAAAAGAAAAAAAAGTTGGATTACGAACTTAAAGCATCCACAATGCTATGGACTTCACCACGTCCATAGCAATGTCACGTCATGCCACATCAGCTTTCTATAAACCTTTCACTTTCTATAAACTTACCCAACTACTCCTATAAACTTAACAAAGTCCATAACCGGGTCCCACTTTTCATTTTATCAAGATGTATATGTGTGGATGTAGTGCAAAAATAAGCTATGGACTTCTTCCCATTGTCCATAGTCATGGACTTTCTTTATGGACTTTTGCATGGACTTGATGAAATAGTGGAGAGCATATGGTATGAACTCCACGTCATATTCCATGTCACTATGGACTCCTATGTAAACATGCATTAGGGATGGTCTAAAGAGTCAAAAGTGAAAGGCAATTGGTTTATTCTAAATAAATAGATATAACTCTATTATCTACTACGAGTACTAGAGACCGGAGATAGAGAGACACGTAACAGTATAGTCTCAAGATCCATCGATTTGATAGATACTTGCAACTATTTGGAATTTAAATATAGTTGAAGATTGACATTACTTATAGTCCGAAGTCGAACAACATACCCGTAACCCAAGTTCCAAACTTTACTCGGCGAGGTTTCACTTTTATTAGATTATAAACAGCTATACTTTCTTCCATCAAATACTCAAATATATTTTCCGAGTTGGATTCTCCCTTCTCAGACTAATCCTTACCAACTACTAGTAATTTCCAGAAACTATTACTGTTGTGAACTTTAAAGTTCAAAAAGACATTATCGGTTGACAATACAGCTAGTCACCAAGCCAGTTCTTAACCAGACCACACCAAACCATTATTGAAATGGTTTAGATCAACAAATTCTTAGTAGTCTTATATAGCCAGTTTCGTTATTTTTGCACTTTTCCGGTTCAAGTTTGATTCTAACCTCATGAACACCCAAAATGTAGTCGGGTTCTTCAATGTAATTAATGCTTGCAAAAAAGAAACAAATTCTTTATGTCCACAACTTAACTATAAATTGAAATACAACATCATCTCAGAGAAAAATTGATGGGTTAATTGTACTACATAAACAACATTTGGCAATGTTCAATCTGTCATACAACCATAAAGTTGAGAAACTTCATACAATCCACAAGAATGACCTTATATATGGTTTGTAACTCTAACCTCTAAGAGGACAGCTGTATCTTCTACCTCATACATTATGATGTTAGTATCAATGATTTGGATCATATTCTTCAAAACTGGTCTTAAATCTTTCCACCATTTTTATTTCCTCTTCTTTGCTAAGTTTACAATTCCGCCAATCCGCCCTATCTGCCATGTTCAGCAGACCTGCCAAAACCTGCAATTCACAAAACATCCATGCAGATTACATACCCAAAATTTGTTCATGTCGATATCACAGGAGTACAAGATACATGAAGAGAAAAATGATCCACGGGGTTGCTCAGACTTTTTGTTTATCAATTCTTAGATTGAAATATAAATATATTTGATCGATACACAAAAATCCAGCCAGAAAAACAATCATGGCAACTCTAAATTATAACACGGGCTTCATATTCCTATAAGATCAGAAGGTGCACATGACCACATATGGACGTATATCTATATTCTATAACAACAACAATGCAGTAAAATAGTATAATCTCACCTCACGGCCAAACTGCACAGGAAATTTCTCGTTCTCCTCAACTGCATGTGATAATATTATACCTCCAGGGAGTTCAACATAGAATAAACTGGATTTCTGATCAAACTGAGCACGCAGCAATCTTCGTCCCTCAGAACTCTTGTCGCCTGCAATCAAAAAGATTATATCAAGGCCAAGCTTTTGATTTGTTGGTAATGAAAATGGCAGGATTTTGCTTTATCAAATATACATTCACTACAAATATCAAATAACCAACTTACTTTTTAATACCGTAAACTTGAATCCCAACTTTTCAGCAGCTAAATTGAAAATATCCTGAACAGCGGATGCTCTGTTTATAGGAACTGGGATAGCCTGCCATTATTAAATATTAGATAATCATACATCCCTCATGGTAAAATACTAAAATATGCTATAGATGATATAAATTCTATACCTGTAGATTAGCATGAGTCGTTTTTATGAAAACCCACTCAAAAAAGATAACTTCTTTTTTATGGCTCTTAAAATAAGCTTTGAGACTATTTTGAAATTTAACCAACTCTGTTTCACATTCTGGAGGTGAAGAGAGAGTATTGGGTAGATGTTCAATCGGTAATAAAAGCACATGATCTTGAACCAATGGTCCTTTAGCAAGTGCAGAATAGCAGTTTTCACCGACACTTGTGATTAAGTGTGACTCCACATTTGGACTTGAGAGACAAAACCAGCATTCTTTCGACCTAAAATATGATATTTGACTTTGTGTTAACATTATACCATCAAAAGAATTGAAATGTTTAAGATACGAATAATACTTACCTGCTTCGTTCTTCTTGTAAACTGTGCTTATAGTTGCAATCGCCTCTTTCACAATTTCCTTTATTTAAGAATTCAAAGCATACACCTCTCATAGATTGTTCCCGTGCATCCATATCATGACGAAATTGGCATTTATCTCCTCGTGGACAAGAACCAGAACTTACAAATTTAAAACACAACCTTTCACCATCACCATCACCATCACCGCCAACCTTTTGTCGTTTAGAGACATCATATCGCCAATACTGTGAATCATCTGCCAAATCAGCAGACCTTTTATCTGCTTCTTTTTCCACATATGTATATGGAGATAAGGTTGTATTTGGCGGTCTAGTAGCTATCTCAGTAGAAGACATTGTAGACGCTGGAGTGGGAGAAACCGCATGAATAAATTTCTGAGAATCACAAGCATAAACCAGATGTTACAGAAGAAAAAAGAATAAACTAATTTAACAGTTGAATAAAACAAACCTGTTTAGATGCATTTCCTACTGGGGCTAGACCTATAAAACGGGTTACATGTACAGCGTCAATATTGACATACGGTTCACGAGCATAATATACACCCTTAGATCCTGCAACATGGTACCTAACATAAGAGCGAGTTTAATCAAAATCGATCATAAAAACCAAAATGACCAAAAACAACACTTGGATTCATCACTTACCGAGGCTTGATCTCTGCAACCAACTCCGCTATAATATCATCATTGCCAGCCGAATCTGATATTCCTGAAGGAATATCAGATGTTGAAGCTCGATTCAAGATTCCACTGGGCCATTCATTAGTGAGTAGTAATTAAGGAAACCAAAAGAAATTAGTAGTAAACGATAAAGTAAAGTATAAAGGTGACAAAATTAGTAGATTCGGTTTGAAATGAACCACTTTTTGAGATACAAGCTGAAATGCAACAGGCAGGTTGGGACAATCCAGAACTTTTTAGTCCATTTGTTATCTTTAATTTCAATAAAGATAATTTACGCCGTAATTATCATTACAGGAAACAACACTATACGTGCCCCTTCTAACTGAAAAAATCTTTTTGACCCATTTAACATAGTTAATATAAAACAAGGCCCATATAAACCCATTCATTAGTAAACAGGTAACAATTGCCACCTCTACCATATTTTACAGAAATTACAATAACATGAAAGGAAGAGCATAACATGAAAAAAAGAAGGATATGTTAGGAATATGTCTATAATTCCAGGTTCCTCAATTAACGCCCGAAGTGCATCAACATCATCTTGACTGTAAGTTCCGTACATTTGACCACTTGGTGATTTCCTACCAGACAAGTATGCCACGGATAATCCTAGATATGACTTCACTAATCAGCCATCGCACTTAAGTAAATGAAATAATAAAAAGTCCTAGGATACTACGTATATTTAAGGTCAAATTAGACCTGAATGCATCCAGCTTTATCCGTTTTGCTATTGTATGTATTGAATAAACTTGCTAATGTGTACCCGGTGACCACTTCGGTGACCGAATTTTCAGAAGAATGGCAGCCATATACGACGCCATGTCATCACCACGGTCTAAACAGTGCCACATCATAGGTTTATATGTGATATTTAAAAATTATTGGTACAAACAAGAAAACTTTTGTTAACTCAATAAAATGGTAAAATCGATACATTATGGTGCAAATTGCCATGAATATAAACATATAATCATAGATAGATACGTATTTACTTAGGGTTTAAAAGTATGAATATGAATTAATTACCATGAAGAGTGAACTTGCCACTGCCTTTTAACCAGTACAAATTATCTCTAATCTTCAAACCATCCATTTTAAACCCTAGATTACACGACTCCTTAGCCGCAGCTGATAAAACCTTAACGGCGCCGGCACCATAATCGCCGATGAAATAAGTCGGTAACGGAATATCCTTCCGACCGTCAACGTAATCCATCAACTCCTCCAACCGTTCCGACGAATCCGGAAAGAATTGACCGACGCATAATAATGCATCAAATGGACCAGTTGATTTATTAACCTAAAAACACAAAATAAATAAATTGCACAATTAAAAAATTAGAGTATGTAATATGTATAGTTGGGATTGTATGTATAAAAGTACCGATGAGACGCGTTTGAAGAGCTGATTTAGGTGACCAATGGGATCTCCAGCAAGTAGAATTCTTGGGGGAGCCATTAGAGAGAGAATGAAAGAGTCTGGAAGTGAGTTTGAGCTCAACGACGATGATTGGGCCGGTTTGATCTACTGAGTTTTCAATTTGGGCTAAATTGGCCCAACTTGTAAAATAATCTTCTTTGGGTTTCTCGCGTACATTTTTTTTTTTAAGCGTACGATACACGGAATACTCCCGTCTATCGATCTATTTATAACAAATAAGCAAAATACCATGGAGAAATCTTGACCGTAATATATTTTTTTAAAATTGATTTAACAATCTAGATTTGTTATTCATATTTACACTCCCCACCCCTAAAACCACTAAATATTATATTATATATATTAATATTTAAAATGAAAAAAGAAACAAAACAAAAAACTTTGGTATATGGAGTTGGTCAGCTTTTTTAACTACGTCACATATTTATTCTTTAGTTTTTTTTATATCTTTATTAATCAGGTAGTTGCAACTTGCCCCATTATTATTATTATTATTATTATTATTATTATTATTATTACTATTATTACTACTGTTATTATGTAGTATAGTATATAAAGGGTAGCAAAATTATGATTGATATCGAGAAGTGTAGTCTATTGTTTAACGTTCGGATTGTAAATGAATAAAAATAACAAATATTTAAAGATAAATACTATGGAGAAATCTTGACCATAATATAATTTTTTTTAAATTGATCCAACAATCTAGATTTGTTAATCATATTTACACTTTCTACCCCTAAATATCATATTATATATATTAATATTTAAAATGAAAAAAAAACAAAAACAAAAATCTTTGGTATATAGAGTTGGTCATCTTTTTTTAACTACGTCACATATTTATTCTTTAGTTTTTTATTATATCTATATTAATCAAGTACTTGCCAACTTGTCCCATTACTATTACTATTACTATTACTATTACTATTATTATGTAGTATAGTATATAAAGGGTAGCAAAATTATGATTGATATTGAGAAGTGTAGTCTATTGTTTAATATCTGGATTGTAAATGAATAAAAATAACAAATACTTAAAGCAAAATACCATGGAGCAATCTTGACCATAAAATATTTTTTTTAAATTGATCCAACAATCTAGATTTGTTATTCATATTTACACTTCCCACCCCTAAAACCGCTAAAAATCATTCTATATATATTAATATTTAAAATGAAAAAAAAAAAACAAAAAACTTTGGTATATGGAGTTGGTCAAATTTTTTTAACTACGTCACATATTTATTCTTTAGTTTTTTTTATAACTATATTAATCAAGTACTTGCAACTTGCCCCATTATTATTATTATTATTATTATTATTATTATTATTATTATTACTACTATTATTATTACTACTACTACTACTACTACTACTACTACTACTACTATTACTATGTAGTATAGTATATAAAGGGTAGCAAAATTATGATTGATATTGAGAAGTGTAGTCTATTGTTTAATGTCCGGATTGTAAATGAATAAAAATAACAAATATTTAAAGATAAATACTATGGAGAAATCTTGACCATAATATAATTTTTTTTTAAAATGATCCAACAATCTAGATTTGTTAATCATATTTACACTTCCTACCCCTAAAACCCCTAAATATCATATTATTTATATTAATATTTAAAATGAAAAAAAAAAAAAAAAATCTTTGGTATATAGAGTTGGTCATCTTTTTTTAACTACGTCACATATTTATTCTTTAGTTTTTTATTATATCTATATTAATCAGGTACTTGCCAACTTGTCCCATTATTATTATTATTATTATTATTATTATTATTATTATTATTATGTAGTAGTATAGTATATAAAGGGTAGCAAAATTATGATTGATATCGAGAAGTGTAGTCTATTGTTCAATGTATGGATTGTAAATGAATAAGAATCCTTTAAAAAAGCTACAATTGTTTGAGGAATGTATGATTTTGTATTATTCCATTAAGCTACAATTAAGTTACAAGAAATAAAAACTCATTTTTGCTCATGGTGTATTATTGATATAATTTAGCTTTGCCATTATTTTTCATTATTTAGTACTCATGATTGGTTAAATGAATAGTAACTATAAACTATCATAATCATGAATATGTCTTAACTAAATGAGTTTATTAACGTTGCATCCCTAATGACATTATTATTATACAATTTCATGGCTAATCCCGCATTACCGCGGGTCTTCAACTAGTTCAAGAAAAAAAATCTTCTTGGCTATTTTATATCACTTAGTTACACCTAGCCACCTAGGCTTGTAATCGAACCAAACGGATACAAACAAAGCATTTTTGTGTTCGTTCATTAAGGTTTTTTCCAACAAACGAACGAATACGAACGGATAAGTGAAGATCTTAAACTATTGGGCGATCAAAAAATTGAGAATATATGAGATAGTTATATAATTTTCTATTATACTATTAACATTACTCCATTGTAGATGACCTCAGTTAATTCTATTATATATATTTTTTTTCTAAAAATTAAGATATTTTTTGGTTTTGTGTATGCAGCCCACGACTAATTAATATTGATTTATACTTGTGTACATAAATTAGGTTATAAATAAATAATATCGTAATAATAATAATAATAATAATAATAATAATAATAATAATAATAATAATAATAATAATAATAATTATTATTATTATTATTATTATTATCGTAATGCGTCTTAAGATAACGCGGGACCTTATACGTAAGGGACATTGATAGTTGCTGGCGGTGATAGTAGTTCTGAATATGATGAACAAAGAAAGCAGCGGTGATTGGGGATAAGATTTTTCTTACATGATATATTGTGTTCAAAATGAAACACTTTATGTATGAACCCCGAAATATTGCATTGTTAATAACATAAAAGAAACCATTGTAACAACAAATCTAACCGTCACACTAAGTGGTCGAATATTTTATCTATTATCGTAAATAATTAACATATCAAATTTATTTAGAAAAGTTATTTTAAACATTACTCCCTCCGTCCCAATTTAATTGTCCCCAGACAAAAAATACGCAGTTTAAGAAAACATCAACTTCTCTCTTACTTTTTGATAAGATGACAGTTTTACCCTTTACTTTTTACCCGCTTTTTTGTTTTACATATATAAATTAGGGGTATAAAAGAATTTTATCTCATCATTTTTATCTATTTATGGAAGTGAACAATTAATTTGGGACAACCCAAAACGGAATACTGGACTATAAATTTGGGACGGAGGGAGTAAATAAAAAAACGAAAATGACAATCGTTCACCACCACATTTATCAGCTTTATACATTGCCTAAAACTTCTCAATACAAGACATTTGAGGTGTAAACTCCGTCTTCATTAAACTTTTTGGTAGGCTTTACTAATACCTTTGTATTGGCACATGATGTCCCTCTAGATAGTGCAACGTAAAGTTGTCCATGCGAGAATCCCGAGTTTGATAGATAAACGCCAACATTAGGAATAGTTTAACCTTGAGCTTTATTGATTGTCATTGCAAAGCTAACTCGAACATGGATCTGTTTTCTCTTCAACTTGAACGGGAACATGTCAGCTTTGGACGGACATAGTAGAATTCTCGACAAAAATACTCTTTTTCCATCATGCTGGACAACGGCTATTTCTGAATCAATGACATTAAGCAGAAAGGCTCTGCAAATTAATCTTGTTCCGTTACATAATCCATTTGATGGAATGATTTCCGCAATAGGATAATTAGACATCCAATTTTCAATCGAATGGAGTGAGGGGGCAAACCACTAACATTGCGAATTCATAAATTCCATTGGATAGAAGTTGTTCATATCATACTTTGCTATGTCAAAGCTATTGTAAGTTTTCTCCTCTCCGCAGAATCTATTGATCATCTTATTATTAATATGGTCAACATTATCATTTTTTAGTCGACAATATTGCTCTGGAAGTTATATAATTTGAAGATTTTTGCATGGACTTGCAAAGAAGGAAATTTTGCATTAATCAAATCATCTTTTGATTCATTCTCCTTTGTGTAAGGAATTGATTGTATGTTATGTGATTCGGTTTTAATAAAGAATATGTGATACAAATTTGATAATGTAAATTGATTGAAATAAATATGGAAACACCTGTACTCAAATAATGTTTACTCATGCATATACTTTGTATACTTAACGTTGGCATCCTATTTACTTAAACATGACAAATTTAATTGAATGAGAAATGGCAAAAGTCAAAGAATAATTGATATTGCATACGAATCTTTATTTATGTTGACAAATTTGATGAGTTATGAGTGGTTTATTTTGTCCATAGCATTTAAAAAGAAAAAATATTGCATATACGTTCCTGCTTTCCCTTAATTTGAGTAGAAATGTAGGGGTATTTTTGACTTTTCAATGAGTTGAATACAAATTTAAGATGGAGAGTAGAAATGTTTTATATGTAGTAGATATAGAGATATAGGTGTATGGGTGTTCAATATTTGGTTCAAAAGCGTTTAATCCGAATACCAAACCGGATTTGAATTCTGTTTTCGGTTTGATTTTGAATATTTTGAATTCAGTTTTCGATTCTGATTTTTCCGAATTCGGTTAAACCGAACACCGAATACAACACCGAATTCAATTTATTAGATAGTTTAACATTTTGAAAGCTTAAATTTATTTAGGTACCATGTGTTTGTGAAAAATTAATGTTTTGTTTGGACGTTAAAATTAATGTACATTAATAGTTTTAAGCTTTCTAAACTCGAATTTGGTTAACAAGTAACACTTATTATGTGACACCCCCAAATATGACTGATTTGCGGAAGCTCGATTTGGGTCTCACTAATCAATATACAAAGCACATAAGATAATAATGAACGACCACTATATGCGTCGTTTTAAACTTGTATAAATAAAGTAAACGTTTACATCAAAACAATGTTACATTAGCTCGGTTCCTGAAATTGAGAGATTACATGGCATAATTACTTTTACAAAATATAATAATGCAATCAAATCTCTAGTTGTATGTATGCTGACTCGAGCTAATAATCCCTGCTTGTGCAGTCAACCTACTGCTGGGTACCTGTGATAAATACTAAAATGGGTCAGCGAAAACGCTGGTGAGCTCACAGGTTTGTATGTCAATGTATAGTTGTCAGAACCGCAAGATTTATATTGAATTTAAAATGCAATTAAGCAAAATAAAAGTTATACAATCCATGAGCACATAGTCTGAGCTTAACTTGATTTGTCAGGCCCAATTAAGGAAACCTAACTTGAAATGCCTCCTACGAGTGTCTAATCCACACTCGTCTTCCCAAATGCTAATACATCCGTTTGACCGGTTAGTGCGTGCTAACCCGGATGAGGATTGTCAATCCCATATGATATCATATACTAACATTCACACTAAAATATTAGAGACTATGCTATAGAGGACTTTAATTGATTAGCTTGAAACTCATGTAGTATTTGAAGGTTAGCACTTGCGTTCTACTTGTAAAACAAAATGAAGTAGTAATATCACACCCCTGGTAAAAGTAGTGAAAATGGGGCCATGAAACTCACCTGATTCTTGAAGTGTTTAATTTAATAAACTTGAGGTAATTAGCTGTAATTTGGTGTCCGAAGTCTTGAAACCTGAATGTGTCCACGACACTTGAATTGTTATTAATTGTACCGGTATCTCGAAAGACTACCATTGAAATTGTTTGCTTAACTTGATGTCCAAATTACCCCGATTTGGTTGATTGTATTGTTACAAGTTACTACGACTTGTTTGATTGACTTGATACAAGTTACAACGACTTGTTTGATTGAATGGATACAAGTTACAACGACTTGTTTGATTGTGAATTAGGTTTTGAAAATGTATACGGCCTGTTGGTGATTGTTTGAATTTAAATATGTTAATGTTCTCCTTATGTCTCGACGTGTTAACCTTGAAAAGTAAATTCCATTATGATTGAAAAGTTGTATCGTGTAAGCGTTTTGAAGTTGTACAAGTTTGACACTTTGTTGTAAAAATGTGCTTACGGAATCTAAGTACGAGGGTCCGGGGGCAGCGCCCCTGGTTAGCGGGGTCCAAGGGGCGGCAGCCCCTGGCGGGGTCCAAGGGGCAGAGCCCCTGGCTGGGGTCGAGCTGCCAGGTCAGCTTGGAAAATTTTTATTTCTACTATATTGTTTTAAGGAAAAACGCATCTGGACTTGAATTTGGGTGAAATCAAGTGATAAAATTTCAAGCCTCGACACTTAGTAAAAATATGTGTTTTTGAGGTTCTAGTTTGTGCGACGTTGGGTGCGACGTCGCAGATCCGGACTGCGACGTTGGGCACGGCGTCGCTATGTGCGACTTTCGCAATTTAATGCGACGTTGTACGTGGCGTCGCTATAGGCGACGTAGTTGATTTCTGCGACGTAAGGGTTTGCGTCGCTAAGTGCGACGTCGCAATTCAATGCGACGTAATAGGCTGCGTCGCTATATGCGACGTTGGGGATATAGCGCGACGTAAGTCGCTGCGTCGCATTTGCTCCAGGCCAAATGCGACGTACGGGGTCTGATCGGAGTTTTAACCTTAAAAACGCGTTTTCCGGCCATCGATCGGCCTAATATTCTTACCCAACCCATTTTAGGACATTACAAGCTTAGAGGAACAATTATCAAGTTATAAAACTTAAAAACGAGAGTTTTCGAAGTTGTGTCGGAAACTTACAAATTGCCGAAATGAAATTCCGGAAAGGTAAGGTCGTAGATCGTGAAGCCGTGAATCTTTTATCCTAAACGAGCTTGAAGATTCGAGGTGGTTTGATGCTAGTATTTTGTGGTTTAAGGTGTATGGTGATTTTGCAAATTAGAGAGAAAAGGAGAGAAGAGAGAGAGAAATATAGAGAAAAATGAAGAAGAAAAGATGGTGGAGGTGGTTTTTGGTGGATCTCCACCTTTTTCAGTCCGCGCAAGGTGCTCCGTGCGGTGTTCGTTTTCCCGATCGTTTAAACGTTAAATATTATTTTATATGTTTTAATATACGTTCTAAAATACGAATAATTATTCAGTATTTTTGTTGAAGTATTTCACTAAATACTTAATAATTATGTTATAGATGATGATTTATTTTATATTGCTTACGCGTTTGCATTTTAATCGCGTTTATATCATTTGTGTAATAAAACTTGGATACGAAATATTATTGATATAATATTCAAAATATGTCAATGTTATTAATTAATATTTGTATTAATTAATAAAAATCGTTCACCAACGTCCGTATAGATTGTATCGAAATTCATCCGATTTGAAACTCGTACGATTTGAACAAACCGCATAATTGTGTAGATATATATTCAACAATATATATAATAATTGATACATTAATTAGCCTAGTACAGAAATAATTACATGTATTAAGACTTAATTAGGCACTAAATTCTAGTCCTAAATTGACAGTTGTCACATATTAATAGTTAGATTGATATAATTTGTATCATATAATCATGCATATTTCGAGCTTTGTATGTTGAAGTGTGTTTTTGAAGATGTTTTTTTCTCGGTTTTAACCGAAATCGAATCGAATCTGAATTCGATTTTCGGTTTGGCTTTGGCATGTGAATTCGGTTTTCGGATTTGCTCCCAAAAATTTCAAAACCGAATAAACCGAGGAAATCAAAAACCGAACCGATGAACACCCCTAATAGGTGTTGTTACAATAAATTTAGTTGGAATCGAAGCTTGTGACTAGAGTTGAATATTGTGGATGGGGATTGTAATGGATTGGAATTCTTTCAGAAACCACATGATAAAGCTTCTATAGAAAGGGATTTTAGGAGATTCTTTTTTCAGCAATTCTTATCTTTTTCATGTTACAAAAAGGGTTTATGATTCATATAAGACTATTCCCAATGATGACTAAAAAATCGACTGGTAAGTTCGTACCACATCAGCACCATGTCAGCTTATAAAAAACATATTGAAACTGACTGACCCCTACTATCAGTGACTGATAACTTTATTTTTCTGGGACCCACATTTAAAAATACCATGGAGAAACTTGACCATAAATTAATTTTTTTAAATTGATCCAACAATCTAGATTTGTTATTCATATTTACACTTCCCACCCCTAAAACCCCTAAACATCATATTATATATATTAATTAAAATTTATTTTGAAAAAAACAAAAAAACTTTGGTATATGGAGTTGGTCATCTTTTTTTAAACTACGTCACATATTTATTCTTTAGTTTCTTTTTTATCTATATTAATCAAGTACTTGCCAACTTGCCCCATTATTATTATTATTATTATTATTATTATTATTATTATTATTATTATTATTACTATTACTATTACTATTACTATTACTATTACTATTATGTAGTATAGTATATAAAGGGTAGCAAAATTATGATTGATATTGAGAAGTGTAGTCTATTGTTCGATGTCTGGATTGTAAATGAATAATAATCCTTTAAAAAAGCTACAATTGTTTGAGGAATGTATGATTTTGTATTATTCCATTAAGCTACAATTAAGTTACAAGAAATAAAAACTCATTTTTGCTCATGGTGTATTATTGATATAATTTAGCTTTGCCATTATTTTTCATTATTTAGTACTCATGATTGGTTAAATGAATAGTAACTATAAACTATCATAATCACGAATATGTCTTAACTAAATGAGTTTATTAACGTTGCATCCCTAATGACATTATTATTATACAATTTCATGGCTAATCCAGCGTTACCGCGGGTCTTCAACTAGTTCAAGAAAAAAAATCTTCTTGGCTATTTTATATTACTTAGTTACACCTAGGCCTGTAAACGAACCGAACGAATACGAACAAAGCATGTTTGTGTTCGTTCATTAAGGTTTTTTCGAACAAACGAACGAACACGAACGGTTAAGCGAACATATGTTGTTGTTCATGTTCGTTCAATAAGAAAATCTGTTTGTTCATGAACATAAACAAACGTTCACGAACGTATATATAATTTAATTTATTTGTTAGTTAATACCTTAAATGAACACAAACAAACACAAATGAACATACATACATATATATATATATATATATATATATATATATATATATATATATATATATATATATATATATATGCATCTAAATGGAGGTGTGTGGGAGTGGAGAGACAATGTGAGAGGAAAACGTAAAGGTGAAAATATCTAGATGTTTAGTACTATTATATTTAAGATTTAGATAAGATTATTACAAGATATACAAATATGTATTAATTTAATTAAACTATCAGTTAACAAGCGAATATGTTATCGAACGTTCACGAACATATTATCGAACGTTCACGAACGTCAATAAACGAACGAGACTTATGTTTATGTTCGTTTATATAATTAAATGAACATAAAATTTTTGTTCATGTTCTTTCATATAATGAAACGAACAAACATAAACGATCTTCCAGCCGAACGGATCGCGAATTGATCATTGAACGTTCGGTTCGCTTATGGACCTAGTTACACCTATACAAATCATCCCTAATGAATTAGTAGTCTTTTTACGGTCCAATACATGAACAGATAAGCATGATGATTTTAATAGAAAAAAATATAATCAAAGGTAGAGGACTATTGTTTGAGTATGATGAAGATTGGAACAGATAACTTCTCTCTTCAACTATTGGGCGATATAAAAATTGAGAATACATGAGATAGTTATATTATTTTCTATTAGACCATTCACATCACTCCATTGTAGATGACCTCAGTTAATTCTATTACATTTCTTTTTCTAAAAATTAAGATATTCTTTGGTTTTGTGTATGCAGCCCACGACTGATTAATATTGATTTATAGTTGTGTAATTAAATTATGTTATAAATGAATAATATCGTAATAATAATAATTTATAATTATTATTATTATCGTAATGCGTTTTTCGGTAAAAGTATATGTTAAAAAATGTATGAACACGTTGATATTTATATCTTGTTTGAGCGTTGTCGTATTTATTCAACTCAACTTTTTATTACGCATATTATATACAAAAATCTATAAAATGACAAAGATTAGTAGTGGTGGTTTTGCGTTGTGAGCTTTTTTACATGGTCCAAAATTTACAAGGGCTCAATTTTCCTATATTACATAATAGCAATAAATAAAGGCACCCCAATATTAATGATAATCTAACACTTCAACACATACTAGTAGGATACCTGCGCAATGCGGCGGGACCTTATACGTAAGAGACATTGATAGTTATTGGCGGTGATAGTAGTTCCGAATATGATGAACAAAGAAAGCAGCGGTGATCGGGGGTAAGATTTTTTTTACATGATATATTGTGTTCTAAATGAAACACTTTATGTATGAACCCTGAAATATTGCATTGTTAATAACATAAAAGAAACCATTGTAACAATAAATCTAACCATCACACTAAGTGGTCAAATATTTTATCTATTATCGTAAATAATTAACATATCGAATTTATTTAGAAAAGTAATTCTAAAAATTAGATAAAAAAAAACGAAAATGACAATCGTTCACCACCACATTTATTAGCTTTATACATCGCCTAAAACTTCTCGTTACAAGACATTTGAGGTGTAAACTCCGTCTTCATTAAACTTTTTGGCAGGCTTTACTAATAAATTTGTATTGGTGATGTCCCCTGATGTGCGGAAAGTATAGTCAATTAAAATAACAAGTTTTAAATAGATCAAATACTAAATAATACTATCACACAATACAGGCAAGAATAACCCGTTCGTATAATATAGCTTTATAAGTAAGTCCAGGTATCGAACACAGGGAACGGTATTTTAATTTAACCCTAAACAATTATTAACAATTAATTACAATTAATGTTACAGATAAAGGATCCAATGTACAATTAATATTACAAATAAGGGGGTTTACGTCTTAGTTCCGTGCGAACAAATTAAATATTTACCTTGATATCGAACTAGGATAACAAGACAATTCAAAGTAATTAAAGAATTAATGAAGCGGGATAAGGTAGATAGAAGATATATTTTATCTAGACTAGTTATGTTGTACTCAAATTCTCCTATATGTTTATCTTTGTCAGCTAATTGATCTATGTTGAAATATAAAAGTAGATAAAGGCCTTGGTCCAGCTCAATATCCTAAGATTAAGCTCTTCAATGTATATTAAGGTTAACTAACTTCGAGGTCTCGAATGTTATTATCTAATCAATTATAGTTTAATCCAGTAACGACTATCACCTATCACCAAGTTCTCGTTTATCTAGGTATAATCAAAACATAAACCTAAATTATTAAGTCAATCCATACAAGAGTTCTCTATATAGCATGAATATCATAATCATATAATCAATATAGATATAACCTTAATAACATTCATAGAAACAATTAACATAAACATATACTAAAATAATCATACAAACATCATTCATCTTAACAAATATGTTAAAGAAATAATCAATAATCATTGATAATATAAACAAGATTCCAAATACAAGTAAACAGTCATTTATCAAGTAAAAGGACTTAGAATACAAACCAAAGATATTGAATTACCCTTCGTTAGGTTTGAAGGTCTTCAATCCCTAGCCTCCTAGCCTCCAAATTCGACTTAAAGTCGTTCCTTAACCCTAATAATCGAATTTTACCTCTAAAATTCGTATCTGGTATATCTTTTGAAGCTGTAATGAGTTTTCTATTTATAATAGCTGAAGTCAGCACCCAACCGGCGGTTGGAAGGTCCAACCGGCGGTTGGTTACTTTGTGTCCAAGTCAAATTCTTCGTTTCCACTGATTTCTAGAACTTTCGATTCCAACCGCCGGTTGAAAGGCCTAACTGGCAGTCGAGTTTTTCTCCAAATAAGTTGAATTTTTGATATGTTGTATCTCTATGTGTTATCTAAATTTGGACGCTGGAATCAACTCATTTGGACTCCGTATGAGGAAGTTATGGCCAAAATACTAACGCATAGCAGGAAATTCTGCATTTACACTTTTCTTCAGTTTTTGATCTAAATTCCGCTCCTTTTCATCCAAGCTTCATTTAAAACACTTATTTGATGTTATCACTCCATTTTTGAGCTATCTTGTTTATAAAATCTTTTCTTGGCCCATTCTTTAATAATACAAATTTAGTCTTCATGTTTGGGTCTTCTTTTCTTCAAGTCTTCATTTCTTTTTAGTTTTTCTTCATTTTAGCTCCTTTTTCGTTCCTTTTCTTCAATCCTTGTATTTTAGACCTAAATTACAAATATAAAAAAATTAAGTACCAAAATCAATAGAAATGCAATAAAAGTATATATAAATATAGGAATAATAAGTGTATAAATATGATATTATTTGATGTTATCAAATATCCCCATACTTAAGTTCTGCTTGTCCTCAAGTAAAATATCTTAATAAAAATTAATAAGCATCAAACTAATATTTAAGAATCAGAATACTTAAATTAAAATCTATTTTATAAATTAAAATTTTAAACAATTTAATTAACATGGATAACTATAATGTACAAATAAAAATTATTATTATATGTGTAACATATAGCTCATGAATGATTACTAATATATTTGTCCACTTTAAACAATCTATACTCATCTCTCTGAATATATCCTTTATTGTTAGTATGTATATTACTTATGATTTCCATATATGATATACTCTTAAACTTATTTATACAATTTCCTTTTATATTCTAAATAAATACATGAAATCCATTTTTAAGAATCAAGACATTGGTGACAGGTCTACATTTTCATGCAACAAAGCGACATAACTTGATTTAGGTAAAGCATTTTTATTTTTAATCAAACCAGCGGTGACAGGTCTGTACTTTCGTACAACAAAGCGACATAGTTTGATTATTTTTATACATATTTATATTTTTGAAAGAATTTTTTTTCTTTCTTTTGCTTTATTTTTAAGAATACTAATTAAAATCCAGGTCTGTACTTAGTACAACAGAGGAAACAATTAGTA
Organism: Helichrysum umbraculigerum; assembly: GCA_949592205.1. Taxonomy (NCBI): domain Eukaryota; kingdom Viridiplantae; phylum Streptophyta; class Magnoliopsida; order Asterales; family Asteraceae; genus Helichrysum; species Helichrysum umbraculigerum. The sequence goes on from CATIUR010000001.1 coordinate 336,505,429, forward strand.
AACTGATATCGCGTAAAAAATCATGTTTTTACCACCGATATCTCTCTCATTCTGGAACAATACTTGGCATTTGGACTCAAATAATGCACAAATCAATGATATTATGCCAAGATGGTCAAAATGAAGTTGCACGAGAAAAATTAAGCAAAACGAGCAAAAAACGAAGATTCCACGCACAATTGAAGATTCAAGACATCAAAACAAGATTTAGAGACAAAGTGCCCACCACTGAGATTTCTCTTATCCAAGATGTTCGTTTTCAAAATACGAATCTAACAGAAGAAGAATCGGCAAAAACGGATGAAGAATGAAGATTCTACGTACGCCGAAAGATTCAAATGATTTGTACGAGACATCCAAAGTTCAGAGACATATTTTTGGGATTTCTTTTCATCAAAGTCTTTGTTTTTGAAAAACTAATCCAACGCAAAAAGAATAAACGCAAACTGACGCATAACGAAGAAGATACGCACGAAACAAGAAACAAGCAAAAGAAAGTGAACCGGGGCGGAAGCATGGCGTACTAGGCCGACCACCAGGCCCCCACCGCCGGCCACCAGGCCCCCGGCACCGGCTGGCAGCCCCCCATCCCATTTCCGATTTATCTTCCTTGCCCGTACTCGCCTCGTACCCGGTGCCACACCTTTCCGCAACTTTAGGGTACATGTGCCACACCTTTACATGCTTTAGGGTACATGTGCAACTACCTTTTGCAACTTTTTTTAATGTGTTCCTTAGAGTGCTAAAATGAGCCAACTCTCACCTATAAATAGAGGCCCTAAGCCTTCATTTGAAAACACACATTTCCTAGCTTATTTTTCTCACTCTAGAAATAAGCTCCTATTTTCTCTCTCTACATTATTTCTTTAGATTAGTTTTTACTAGTATTTAAACTAGTTTAGGAGTTTTATTAGAAGTAGAAGGAAAGTGTGGAATGCATTGTAATCTTCGGTGTACGCTTGGAATTGTGTCAATTAATTCAAGTCTATTCTCTCTCGCATTTAATCCTGGTTCTTTCTATCATTGTCTATCTTAATTAATTACGTTTATATTGATTATGCTAGATTTAGTTATTGCCATGATTAGAGAGTAGTATACTTGTTGTGTTTGTTTGCGATGTAGTTAGTTAATTATGGGATGATTTATAATTAAATATTAAAGATCGGAAGTATTGCTTTGATCGTCTTATTGCATGTTCTTGTTTGATTGTTGCCTTAGGATCATCATAGTAGTAAAATATAAACGGTGTTAATTATCGTGAAGTAATATGACGGCCCCTATTCGACTGTTACTCGATATAGTACTGGAAACACTTTAAGGTGGAGTAAAAATGTATGGAAGTCGAGGAACGACCGAATGTAATCATATTACGAAACGGTACAATATTACGAAGTAATATGACGGCCCCTATTTGACTGTTACGCAGCATAGCGTTGGAAACACTTTAGGTGTAGTACAAACACGTGAAAGCTGTGTAACGATCGAAGGTAGTTATATTACGGACTAATATATAAATTGAGAAACCTAGTTTAATTAACCTTTCTAAATAGACTTTTAAACTTCAAATTAATTTATTGCCTTTCCACCAATAAACGAGATTACAACACCTTTTTAACGACGTCCAATTAAAAGGTAGTCAATCATCTGTGTCAATATAATTTGTTAAAGGTATGAAACCATGGAACCACAAGACTACATGGGGGATTACCGTAGGACAAGATATGGCCAAGGTTTGAAGCGGCAGAACCACTTTAAGTGAGGAACGCTGTCAATAATTAGGGGATTTATTGGGTAGTCTTGAGTAAGGGCTAGTTTAAAGTCATAAATGAACTTTTTAAATATACGAATCTGTTAGGATGACGAGGAATCGTTATATGATTCAGTTATGTCAAGTACCTTAAGATTTTGTTCCCGTTCATATGAAAGTATTATTAAACCATAATTAAGATTTTGCTTATTATTCTAAATACTTTGTAATGTTACCATAACCTAGCTCCCGGTGTGACATGCTAATAGGATTTTAATTAGTAGGGAATCTAGTGTTTACATGCAAGTATTCAAGAATGATAATTAACTAATATCTTTCAAAACAGTTGTTGGTGCATTTTGTGTGTCAGTCAGTTGGTCAAACTATTGTAATTGTCAAAGTCAATTAGTCTACGAATGTATAGTGTTTAGAGTGTATATTCGAGTCTGTAAACGAAATGTAATTATAGAATATACAGAGAATGGTGACATTGTATTTGGGCCTGCGACGTCGGGTCAGACGTCGTAAGGGTCTGGGCCTGCGACGTTGGGCTTAACGTCGCAGGGTCCATTAGGTTGACTATAAATAGAGGAGTTAGAATTCGTTTTAGGGTTGATCAAACCCTAGAGAGTGAGAGAGGCCGAAATTGAGAGATAGCAGAGAAAACGTTTGTGTTTGTAAAGCTTTATTCATCAATTGTTAATATATACGAAAAGCTTATAGAATCGTTTGTGTGTTTGATTAGTAAAACGTTCATTGTTTAATTGTTTGTATTCCGCATTCACAATCAAACAAACGATCTGATCAGATCTACACGCGAGTAAGGGACTATCAACTGGTATCAGAGCCATAGAATCAAGGATTCGTCGGTTTCGGATCGTGCTTTAGAACATTTTCGGTTTGATTCGCGAATGTTTTATTGATTAATCTTCGTTTCTGGGTTAGGTTACTTGAAGATTTCGTTTTCTGAAGAGTTTTTCTGGGTTTGTTCGTCGTTCGGTTTTCGAAATTCGTTAGGGTTTCGAAAATTTTCGGTTTTTGGGTTTTTGGCTCCTGCAGTCGCGTTTTTACGACGTTAGATGCGACGTCGCTAAGTTCTGCGACGTTAATAGCGACGTCAGGTGCGACGTCGCTTGAATCTGCTACGTCACCTGCGACGTAGCCTGCGACGTTATTAATTTTGACCTTGACTGGTCTTTGCGACGTAGTTAGCGACGTCGTTATTTTGACCTTAAGTGGTTATTGCGACGTAGGCTGCGACGTCGCTAGCCTCTGCGACGTTGGACTTCGACGTTATACGCTACGTCGCATTTTCGATTCTTAATTGAGTCATCGGACTTCTAATTTTTTTTTTTCTGCAACTCGCTCTAGATTCGTAAAAAAAAAAAAAAAAAAAAAAGTTTTTTGGCGGGAAACTCCGAAAATTTTTTGCGTTTTCAAATTTTTTCTATAGGCTTAAAAGTGTTCAATTTTAGTCTGGAAAAAGTTTCATTTCAACCGGCCAGTTTTTTTGACGTTTTCGGATGAAATTTTGGCGGGAAAAACGCGAAAAATTTTGTAATTTCAAATTTTGTTTTTAGGCTTAGAATAGCTTCATTTTAGTGTCGGAAAAGTTTTGCTATACTCGGGTAGTCGTCAAAATTATTCGAATTTAGTTTTGGAGGGAAAAAGTCGCAAGAGGCCGTATCGACTTCTGATTGGAAAATGTCTTCTAAAGCTCTTATGCGTTACAATAGTGGAGCTGTTAATGAGATTGAACCCCCCATGCTTACATTTGATACAGATTATGCTACATGGAGATTTGAGTTCGAAGCATTCATAGCGTTAAAAAATCCAGATATGTGGAACTCATTGGTTGAAAGATATGAAAAACCACACAGAGGTATGACTCTCGATGAGAGAAAAGCTTGGGATATTGAAAAGAAAACCCATGCTGCAATATTAAAATGTTTATCAAATGAAGTTAAACAATTGTTCAAACATTATGATATTGCATATGACCTCTGGCATGCTATTGAGAAACGATGTGGTGGATATGAAAAATATAGGAGATATAGAGTGGAACTTGTCAAGAAACAGTTTGACACATTTGATTTACTATCAAATGAATCTTTAGAAGAACTCTTCAAAAGATATTCCCAACTAGTAGATGAAGTGGCTGATGGAGGAATGATACTTAATAATGGAGAAGTAAACAGGAAGTTATTAGGTGCATTACCTAAGGATTGGGATGCAACGGTATCAACTATGGAAAAAGATCTAGAAATTGAAGTCATGGATTTGGAAGAACTCATCGGAAAGTTACAGGCTGCTGCTCTTGACATGAAGAAGAAAGAAAAGAAGTCAGAGGCAAATATTCAAATTCCTAGTCTACATGATACTTCCAGATCTACTTCCAACTCAGCTGCATCTACTTCTACTGGCACTTCCTATACTTCTCATACCGCTCCTTCAAAGGCTACTGAGGATCATGCTACAATCTTTGCAGCTTTCCTCAATTCGTATGAGAATTTTCTTTCCAAGAAGGCTAGTACTCTACAGCTTACTGAAGAAGACTTTGAACAGATCGATTCTGATGATCTCGAGCAAATGGACATCAAATGGAGTATGGCCATGATAACCCAAACGACAAAGAAATTTCTTCAGAGAACGGGCAAAAAGGACCTGGATGATGATGGTGATACAGGTTTTGGTTTTAATAAAAGCAAAGTGAAATGCAAAAGCTGTCAGAGTTATGGACACTTTGCTAAGGAGTGTGAAAAAGAAAGATATCCATCATCTGGTTTCACTACACCTTCAGCTCCCAAGACTCCAGAGAAAGATTCAACATCACAGGCGTTGGTGGTGTTTAATCAAGGAATGTTTGATTTTAGTGCACTTCAAGGAAAGGTTCAACATGGTGCACTCTTGGCAAAGATACATAAGGTACATAATGAACCTGAGGAACCCGTTAATTGTATATCGTGTATTATGCTTGATGCTTCTTTAAAATGTGCTCAAATAGACAATGAGGATTTGAGAGAAAAAGTTGTTAAACTCACCGAGTCAAACAAGTTTTTGAAAGCTAATGAATTTCTTTATGAAAAACAAATTGAGGCTTATAAGTTAGACACTGAAAAATACAAGTCTAAAGTTTTTAGCCAACAAGATGCTATTAATAGCTATCTTAAAGAAATGGAACTTTTGAATAAAGAACTTTCTGAGCTAAAGTCTGAGTCTGACAATTTTAAAAAGGGTATCACAAATTTCTCAAATTCTCATAAACTCTTCGATGAAATGGTTGACAAGATGAGGACAGATAAAAGTAAAGCGGGACTTGGGTATCCACCTCCCACTAACTATTATCCTAAGCCTGTTAAGGAAGGCACCGAAGAACTTGTGGCTGACTACTCATCATGGCCAGCTACAAAGTCTAAAGAAGCTACATTCAATCCCAAAAGGCAGGCAAAGGAGAAAACTAAACGGACAGAGTATCCCTTGCCTACTTTTGTTAAGTCTGATAGTACACCTCCAGTTCGTGTTGAGGAGGTCGTTGAGGTAGAAGATATACCTGAAGAGTCTACCATTAAGGTTGAGAAAATAAATGTCAAACCTGAAAATTTCATCATTACAACTGAAAATGATGATTGTTTTAAATGCAAAGGCAAAGCTAAGGTTGACAATGAATCCTCAAAAGTTGTAGTTGATAAATCTGAAAAGAATAAACCTTCAAAATCAACTAACTCAACCTCAGGAACATCTACTTCAACATGTTCGCCTAAGAGTGCATGTTCAACAAATGTTCCTGGTCATAGACCTTCTGTGTATTGTCCTCCACCGAAACGATTTGAGGGAACTCATTGGAATCAATCTTATATTGAGAGACGTTCTTGTTTCCATTGTGGACAACAAGGACATATAATTAGGGATTGTCGGTTATTATCCCTAGATAGATTTGGTAGAGGGATGTCAAGAACTTCCTCCTTTAGGAATTCTTATTCAAAATCGTTTTCTAGGCGTGCTTCGTATTCGCCTATATCAAGATATGCATCCTCTTCTCCAAAACCCGTGGCTAGAGTAAACAAAGTTGTGCCTAGTAAACCTCAAGTTCAACAGCACAACATTGTTGAAAACAACTCATCTGAACCTACAAAGGTTTGGAAACCAAAATCCACAAACAACACATCAATGAAATCTTCTAAGTTTTTAAAATATCATAAACTCATTGATGTGATGGTTATGGATGATCATGGACAACCCAAGTCTATCAAGGCTTGGGTGTCCCATAAGTACTAACGTTTAATTGTTTGTGGTGGTGCAGTCAGATTTTTACTAGCTAATATTTTTAGTGACTGCATGGATGTGGATATTGTTGGAAGAATGCGATGATGATTTGTGATTGGATGAGATTTTCGATGTTATGAAGTGGTAAAAGTGCTAATAGGCATTTGAATTGACTTGATATGTGATTTTGAAACTTTTATTTAAATTTTATCTATTTTTTATTTGTTAGAAATGCAACAGTCATTCTTTATACTTTTTAGTATCAAAGAAATGCAATGTTGCGAAATTTGTTAAATTTAAAAAAATACAAAAATATGTTTAATGTTTAAGGGGAGTATTTTTGGATTGGATATAAGAATTTGCTGTTCAAGGGGAGTAATTCTGAATATTAAAAATTCTGATTATTTAATTCAGAAATGTGAACAGTAAGATTCTTAAGTCTTGAAAAGACGATGGGTTGTGTCTGTAAACAACTTGGGATATGATAGTACATCGGGTGACATGCATAAAAATGGAAATTTTAAGGTTTATGTTTGATGTGTCAGTAGGTTTATCTGGTATATTTAACACATCTTTTATAAACATTAGCTTCATCATATGATGTATTGGTAGGCATGGTACACACCGGTTTGTGAGTGAGTAAGAAGTAATAATAAAACTTGTCTATTACTTTGAGAAAAATGTTATATGATGTATGACATAAGTCTTAATTGATAAATGAAGGTACTACCATACGCTGTCATAATGATTATGTAAGTGCAAAATTGGCATATAATAATAATATGATTATTAGCCTAACTAATGGTGACTATTGTTGTACTCACGTACAGACCAGAATCCATTAGTTATGCAAATAGTCTCAAACTTGTTATGTTCATACTAAGGGACCCTCTGTTGTACTAAGTACAGATCTGGGGCCACTAGTATCTTCATAATCAGTTTGATGTATGCCTAAATTTGAAGGTCAAGTGTATGTTACGAGATAGCCGAGATAAAATTGGTCTTGTAATATCTACCTTGTCTGTAAAATATGCAGCGTTATGCGTTTTACTAAAGTTTATCAGTATATCATATAATAGGTTTCACAAAATTAATATTCATACTAACAATAAAGGTTAGCTCACAGATACGGATGTAACATGTTTAAGTGGACAAACAATACCGATGATCGTCTTGAACTAATTTTTATAAAAGGTGCTTTAAATATGTCAAGTAAATTTAAAGTGGACAAATATACTGATGATCGAAATAACACTTACTATTCCCTAATAATTGCATGTTGGCCTGATATGATCCCTAAGCAGACTTAAAACAATCCTATCCCTAATGTTATTTTAATCTTCGTTCTTTACTTTTCATTTATAAAGAAAAATACAAAAAGATTTTATTTCTATGTTATTTTCTTCAAACATCACATATCTTGTTAAAGTCAAATATTGAAGATGCAAAGGATGTCAGTTATTCTCCAAAGATTGTGAAGATAATTCTATCGGAGAAGCTGCTGATGATTGAGAGATGGTCACTGAGTTTGAAGATCTTATTGTATGATAAATTTGTGTCAGTCACATGAATTTGGACACCAAGATTTCTTTGAAGACCATGCTATCTCAAAGGGGGAGTTTCTGATTGTTGAAGACATGAAAGAGTTTGTTGATGAAGACTAATTGAAGACTTATTTGACCAAGCTGCTGACAAGGGGGAGTTTGTTGGTGCATTTTGTGTGTCAGTCAGTTGGTCAAACTATTGTAATTGTCAAAGTCAATTAGTCTACGAATGTATAGTGTTTAGAGTGTATATTCGAGTCTGTAAACGAAATGTAATTATAGAATATACAGAGAATGGTGACATTGTATTTGGGCCTGCGACGTCGGGTCAGATGTCGTAAGGGTCTGGGCCTGCGACGTTGGGCTTAACGTCGCAGGGTCCATTAGGTTGACTATAAATAGAGGAGTTAGAATTCGTTTTAGGGTTGATCAAACCCTAGAGAGTGAGAGAGGCCGAAATTGAGAGATAGCAGAGAAAACGTTTGTGTTTGTAAAGCTTTATTCATCAATTGTTAATATATACGAAAAGCTTATAGAATCGTTTGTGTGTTTGATTAGTAAAACGTTCATTGTTTAATTGTTTGTATTCCGCATTCACAATCAAACAAACGATCTGATCAGATCTACACGCGAGTAAGGGACTATCAACAGTTTCTCCAAATATCATCCCATAACTTAATTAACGAAGTCTCAGCAAACACTATCTTTATCTTATCTGCTTTATCTTATATTTTGATTTCGTTTTTATTTATTTACTTGCCTAAGTTAGTTAATAGAAAAACCAAAACTCCCTCAGTATTTTATAAACCCTTCACTAGTTTGAAAGCCCTCATCTGCCACGCCTTAGTTTCAATTCAGTCAGTTTGAAGAACGACTCTAGGTCATACCTACCACTTGCTCACCTTTAGGATTAGCATTGTTAGGGAAAACTTAGGCCCTGCAATTACAAATTTAAAACACCCACTGATCGCCGTCGCCAGTAGCCGGTGCAACGACAAAGAGTAAGTAATTTCCCTTACCGACCGCTGGTGACGCATCATAAACCCCCAAATATTTTCACATAAGTATAAAGACATATAAAATTTAAGACTTTTTATGTCATACATCATATTATGTATCATAAAATAATATACAAATTATTTATTAATTTATTTAAAATTCAGAAATCTTCATATAGATTACCTATTAGTACATCATATCATATAACTATATATCACTTCCTTTATTAAGTAACTTACATTATATGTATAAAACAGTTAATCCACATTAAAGTCTAAACTTTTAAGTATAAAACAAAAATTTTAATAAAAGAATTCCAACTAATAAATACCTAGTTATTCACTTAAAAATTTAAAATTTATAAAATTTTAGACAAATAAAAACTTAAATGAAAAATTAAAGAAATTCTCTTTCCTTACGAACCCATCCCCACACTTAATTTATACAATGTCCTCATTGTATAATAATGATAAAACATAGTGAGTAAGGGAAAAGAAAAAGAAAAATAGAACGAAAAACTCCCCTGACTTGTCGAAAAATTTCTTCATCTGCTAGTAGAAAATATCTTGATTGTCTCCTTGTCTTGTTTAAAAATAAGAATATACAACATCCACACTTTCGTAGTTAATCACGATTGCATTTAGCATAGGCAATAAGCCTTTAAACCCCTCGGTATCCCGAGTGGACGAGTTATAGTCTTGTGAGGGTTTCCAGGAAACACACCCACATAGTTCAAAAAGTTTCCAAAAATTAATGCATTGTTCAGCTGAACTAATTGTCAACTTCATAAGTACTTATGAATTCTATCAAAACAAACAAACGAATTAAATGTACCAGATAATATAAAAATAAAAATAAAAACTAAAATAATCTAAATAAGAACTAAAGTAAGAATAAAAATATTAAAAATAGGAAAGAAACATATGACCATATGCTACTAAGTACCGTCATTATCGTCATTCCGCCTAGGCTAATTGTGTAGTAAATATTTAAACCATTCCTGTTCGTCAGATTATCCTCAAATAAAGCCAACCACCGGTTGACATAATCAACCGTCGGTTGGATAAGTCTATGTACGTCCCAAATTAATAACCACAAATAGTCTATATATTAATGGCCCTTATAACTTATGTAGTAACTATTAATTTATTAGCACCTCTATTTTATAGCCTAATATCCTTGAAGCTATGTATTTCGAATTTATTTAATGCTTAAAATTAAATAGCCTAATAAAGCCCAATATAGAATCTAATCATGATCTGGATCTTTAATTAAAAATATAGTTTACCCCTTAATGTGCTTAAAGATCCAAAGATGTTTTTAACATGTTAACCAATAGTCTTATAGCCTAACATCTTTTTTCTTTTCTTTTTTTAATTTAATTTAAAAGCCCACATGAAGCAGCCCAATTAAAAGAAATTTAGCCGAAAATTGAGAAACCCACCCAACCGCCGGTTAACTATGTCAGCCGCCGGTTGGTTGCTAGCAACAGTTTTCCAAAATAACGACCTTTATATCTTATTTTGTTTATTTAGCCTTATTTAACTTACATACCTGAATGCCAGTAGTGTTTTCTAATAATTATGGTTTCTTATACCTATTTTTAAGAACAAACTAAAATAAAAAGTAAAAACTAAAAATTAAAATCTAATAAAACTATCTACGAATTAAAAATACAACCTAATACACAAGCACGGGTTGCCTCCCGAGAAGCGCTTGTTTTTGTTCGAGTCACTAGCTTGACTCCAACGTTACTTCCCTGAAAATCTGGTGACTTTCCCCACACTTAACGTGAAGCATGGATGGTAATATTTATAAATTTTTCAAAAATGTAAATTTATTAAAAAGAAATAGAAATACTTATCGTTTAAAGCATGTAAATATCCATTCTGTGATGCTCCATGATTGTCCAAAAATTGCAAGAAATTTTCCTTTCGATCGAATCGCCAAAAAGGATCTTCATAGTTGTAAAACAATAATCTTGTGCTTATAGATACTTCACCCGTTGGTTGTATAGACTCAACTTTCGTTTGGATTTCCACTATAGACTGTGTCTTGATCCAATTATTGTTTAATATCTGATTACCGCAAGTTTTGTTTTTGGTATCTTTTCCAATCCCTTGATCATCTTCCTTTAATTGTTCCTCCTCTGGGTGTAATGATAAAAAGTTATATATAATCGTCATTATTTCTTCTTCTGTCATTGCCCCATTCTGGTTTCTCAATTCAAGAATCTCCTCGTCAGGATCGTGGTGATCAAATTTAGGTGATAACGACCAATCTTCTTCCTATTTAAATTCACTAAAAAATTTGTTAGAAAATAAGGATTCAGAAAATTGAGTATACTTATTGATTTGATTATCCATCTCTTCAAGTTCTTGAATGAAATTCCCTTCACTATGGCCATTCGTTTTAGTTTCTTCCATTCCAGTACTTGTTCCCAGAAATTGTGTAGCTAATACAATTGATGGTCGAGATACATTCATCAATCTCTTTTGATTCTCAATCGTCATTTGGTAAATAGGATCATTACTCGATTTTTTATAAACCTCATGAATGTTATCCATGGTTTGGTAAATACCTGTTAATACTAAACTAAAAGAAAAAGAAACAGAGTAGCGAAGAAAATAAAATAAAAACTAATAAAATAAAAATTGATATACAAAGTTAATCAAAAGTCCTCGGTAGCTCCAATGATCATACACAGAAGCGGATTTTTTAGATAGTTTAACATTTTGAAAGCTTAAATTTATTTAGGTACCATGTGTTTGTGAAAAATTAATGTTTTGTTTGGACGTTAAAATTAATGTACATTAATAGTTTTAAGCTTTTTAAACTCGAATTTGGTTAATAAGTAACACTTAATAATAGTTAGATTGATATAATTTGTATCATATAATCAGGCATATTTCGTAGCTTTGTATGTTGAAGTGTGTTTTTGAAGATGTTTTATTTTCGGTTTTAACCGAAAATGAATCGAATCTGAATTCGGTTTTCGGTTTGGTTTTGACATGTTGATAAACGCTCAAAAGTACTATATTTCAGTAGTATTTTACCCCTATTCTTGAATGTTTTTATTGCATTTTGTTTAGAATAGATATTGATTTCGTTCATATTTGCAATTAGATGTGGAAATGGAGCGTTTATGGAAAAGGAATGGAAAACAGTCAATTAACGAGCTAAATGATACATATTTGAAGAATAATGAGAAGCCGGTGTTGAAGAAAAGAAGAAAGGAAGAAAAATCAAGAAACCGGCTGGAAAAGTCATCCATACGCCGTATGGAATCCATACGCCGTATGGATTGCAGCAGTGGAGGCCCAGGTTACGCGGACATGGGCTGGGCTTGAAATCAATCCATACGCCGTATGGAAATCCATACGCCGTATGGATCAAAAACCACAGAAGTATAAATTCGCGAAAAAACCCTATTTCGACAGTTTTTTCATGGTTTTTGTTTTCTTTTAGTTCCAGACGACCTTAGGGGTTTTAAATTCGTAATTTAGGGTTAGTTTGGAGGTACGAAGGGTAAAGAACGAGGATAATTCGCTTTAATCTTTCGTAGTTTATCGTTAATCGATTCGGTATATTTTCGTTTCTTTATTTCATTGAAGAATTTGAATTATTGAATCTGATATATATTGTTTTGATGATGAATTGAATATCTAATGTGATTGTGTAGTTGATTTAACTTAGATTATGATTATTGAGCGATTATAATTGCGTATTGAATAAGTTATTTGATTGAAAACGGTTATATTGCTCGTGGACACTTGTTTATTGGTAACTAGTTATTATTGTTGCTTCACGTGATTAATAATTTTAATGAGATTGAGTTCCTTTAAGATTATTGATTATTGCTAGTACTACCTTAGGGTTTTGGACTATCACTAAATACGTTGAGTCTGATAGGTCGAGTATACAATAATAATCCACTTTAAAATGAACAAGACAATAAGTTAATTATTGGGTATTGTTGAGTCATACCAATAGAGTTGATTATAACGCGTTGTGAATGTTTAATGCATAATTTAGGGAAAGGCACACAATTGACTGATCATCTTGTGACATTGGAACCAGTGTTTCATGTTGGACCATAGATTATAGGAATTAGTTGGACCAGAAACGTTGGCTAGTTCATATTCGACTTAGTATTCATTGAAGAATTTGGTATTAAGTTGATCTAAAAGAATCACAATTAGATAATCAATACGTAATAAATCGGGAAATATGAATCTAAGTGACATTAACTATACAATTACTTATTCCTTCCAATTAGGATTTCTTGTTATTATTTATTTATTATTTTAATTTAAAGTATTATTTAAGTTTGTTTAGTTTAAATTAAATGTTTTCTGAATTGTTCATACGGAACTAAAACGCCCCCGTAATTATTGTTTTTTTAGTTAATTGTTAATTTCTATTTTAAATATTCCACCTTTTCCCTGTGTTCGAATCTGACTTACCAAATCTATATTTACAATTGATCGGGTATTCATGCCTGGTTGCTTGAAAGTATTTATTAGGTATTTCTATTTATAAATTGTAAAACAAGACGCGCTTTCATAAAGCGACATCACATGTGAATTCGGTTTTCAGTTTTGCTCCCAAAAATTTTAAAACCGAATAAACCGAGGAAACCAAAAATTGAACCGATGAACACCCCTAATAGGTGTTGTTACAATAAATTAGTTGGAATCGAAGCTTGTGACTGGAGTTGAATATTGTGGATGGGGATTGTAATGGATTAGAAATCATTCAGAAACCACATAATAAAAGCTTCTATAAATATGGATTGTAGGAGATTCTTTTTTCAGCAATTCTTATCTTTTTCATGTTACGAAAAGGGTTGTTTATGATTCATATAAGACCATTCCCAATGGTGACTGAAAACCGACTGGTAAGTTTGTGCTACATCAGCGCCACATCAGCTTATAAAAAGCAGACTGAAACTGACTGACCCCTGCTATCTGGTCACTTTATTTTTCTGGGACCCACATTTACCAATTTACATTAATTTCTACTAGTAGGATACCCGCGCTTTACGGCGGGATATTATGCATAAAAAATCGACAAAACGTTGGGATTAAAAAATAAGGTTACAATAAAGTTGATGGGAAACAAACTAAATATGTGATGGTAACAAAATGGAAACAATTTACGATCACATATTAATATACGTTACGCATTATGTAAAAATTTTCTGCTCACCCAATATGAAGTGTAAACTATGGGTAGCTTGAACTTTTTATTAGGCTCCACTACTATCTTTTTAGTAAATTTTGCTATCTATCTAAAGATTATCACGTAAATATGTCAATGTGAAAATATAGATTCCGGAAGCTACACACCAACTTTTGAATTTTTCTTGAGCATTAGCTTTTTTGATCAAAAAACTAAAATTCTAGAATATGTGAATTGATTACATAAAAACAAAATTAAACTAGTAAATAAATGTGAGAAATTTATAGTTCCTCATAAGAATAAAGTTAAGGGTTCGTTTATTATTTTTTAAAAGCTTCAAAACGTACAAAATTGGGGAAAAATTAAAATTGAAGGTTTTATAGGTGAAATTTATCTCTAAAAAGTGGACAAACCGCCTTCGGCAGTTTGTCAACACGTTTGTCTCGTTCTGACCTTTCCGTACATAATTGGCACGTCTCGTATCTATTTACGGTTTAAAAGTTATGACATATTTTTATTAGTAATGTTATAATGGGTTTTTTTTTGTAATTTCAAGTAGGTTCTTCAAATATTAATAGTAATGTTAGGGATAGATTAGTAAATTCTCTCTTAAAAAAATATTACAAATGCATTATATATTAGTATAGATATTGATAAGTTTTATTTAATATATATTTAATGTCATATGTTACATAGTAAGTGGTTTAATAAATATAGTATTAATGAGAATTTAAGAATTGTAGGAGTATGTTAGTAATTTCTATGGATTTTTAATAAACTATTAGTAATTCAAGGGGTAAAGTAGTCATTTATATATTACAAAAAAAAACACTCAAATGCTTTATATAATAGTATAGATATAGATAAGTTGATTTTACTTTTGATTTTATTGATTGCATTATTAAACAAATTATATTAGTAATCAAATTTATATTGTCTATGTTGATCATTTTTATTTATCTAGTAATTTTATTTATATTGTCTATGTTGATCATTTTTATTTATCTAATAAAATGACTTAATATTTTGATAGTTGTTGTTTCTTGAATGTAAATTTTCATTTAAGAAAAGAAAAAGAAAAAAAAAAAGAAGAGATATTGTGTAAATTAACCAAAAGCCGAATCAACCAAACATATTTAAAAACTGTGTATTTTTAATTGGTTGACGCAATAAATGCAACGGTTGAAGTAAAGTAAAAATGGGGCCGAAAACCTCAAATTCATAAAAAGTACAGTTTGCCAACACGTTTGTCTCGTTCTGAAATTTCCGTACATAATTGGCACGTCTCGTATCTCTTTATGGTTTAAAAGTTATGACATATTTTTATTAGTAATGTTTTAATGGGTATTTTTGTAATTTCAAGTAGGTTCTTCAAATATTAATAGTAATGTTAGGGGTAGATTAGTAAATTCTCTATTAAAAAAAAATATTACAAATGCATTATATATTAGTATAGATATTGATAATTTTATTTAATATATATTTAATGTCATATGTTACATAGTTAGTGGTTTAATAAATATAGTATTAATATTAATGAGAATTTAAGAATTGTAGGAGTATGTTAGTAATTTCTATGGATTTTTAATAAACTATTAGTAATAGTAATTCAAGGGGTAAAGTAGTCATTTATATCTTACAAAAAAAAAACACTCAAATGCTTTATATAATAGTATAGATATAGATAAGTTGATTTTACTTTTAATTTTCTTGATTGCATTATTAAACAAATTATATTAGTAATCTTATTTATATTGTCTATGTTGATCATTTTTATTTATCTAGTAATCTTATTTATATTGTCTATGTTGATCATTTTTATTTATCTAATAAAATGACTTAATATTTTGATAGTTGTTGTTTCTTGAATGTAAATTTTCATTTAAAAAAAGAAAAAGAAAAAAAAAGGAAGAGATATTGTGTATATTAACCAAAAGTCGAATCAACCAAACATATTTAAAAACTGTGTATTTTTAATTGGTTGACGCTATAAATGCAACGGTTGAAGTAAAGCAAAAATGGGGCCGAAAAACTCAAATTCATATAAAGTACAGTTTGCCAACACGTTTGTCTCGTTCTGACCTTTCCGTACATAATTGGCACGTCTCGTATCTCTTTACGGTTTAAAAGTTATGGCATATTTTTATTAGTAATGTTATAATGGGTATTTTTGTGTGACACCCATCAAATTAGGACTAGTAATTAGTGCCTAATCAATTGTAATACGTGTAATTAGTTCTGTATTAGGCTAATTAATGTATCAAAATATATATTGTTGAATATATACAATTACGCGATTTGATTAAATCGTACGCATCTCCAAATCGAATGTAATTCGGTTCAATTAATACGGACGTTGGTGAACAATTTTATTAAGTAATTTAACATTATTTAATAATATTATCGTATTTAGAATATTATTTCGATAATATTTCATATTCATTTCGTATCATACAATTAACAACTTCGCGATTAAAGTATTAAACGCGCAAACAATCCAAAATAAAGATAAGTTATATTTTATAACTCAAATATAAAGTATTTAATGTAATACTTCAACAAAATATTGAATAAATATTTGTATTTTAGAATGTATATTTAAACGCGTATTAAATTAATTAAACGTTTAAACGATCGGGAAAACGAACATCGCACGGAGCACAAATGCAGGGAACGAAAAATGGGTGAAGCCCACACCCGTGGACCCCACCCAAGCCGGCCCAAAAAGGGGAGGAAATCCCTCCCCACTCCTCATTTCATCACCACACCTTCTCTTTCTTCTCTTCCTTTTTCTTCCAAGAACAACCACACCATCATCATCAAAAATCATAAAATAACACCCTCAAACGACCTTGGATTTCAAGACTTGTTTGGAGAAAAAGACTCACCACATCACGATCTACGTTTCTATCTTCTCGGAATCTCACGGCGTTAACTTGTTAGATTTCCGACAAATCCCGAAAACTCTTCGATTTCATTATTTTTACTTGTTTATGGTTTCTAAAAGCTTAAAATGTCCAAATATGGGTTGGGTAAAAGTTTCAGACCGACTGGTAGCCGGAAAACACGTTTTCGACACAAAATCCGGCCATCAGACGTAAGTGTCGCATAGACGCGTGCAGCGTAGCGTCACTTAATGCGTCACTTAAGTGACGCACTGAGTGTCGCTAAAAGCGCTAATTTTGCGTCACTTGCCTAAGTGCCGCTAAAAACCCCTTTTTGTCGACACTTGCCTAAGTGTCGCAAATTCAATATCCGTCACTTCAAACCGACACTTATAGCGTCACTTGTCTAAGTGACGCCTATAATGGAAATCTGATTTCATACGACACTAGCTCTAGTGACTCATGACCCTTATACCGACACTTACAACCGACACTTCCTTAAGTGTCGTCCTCTATGCGTCACTTGCACAAGTGACGCCATTAGATCAGAATCTGACATTTTATGCGACACTTCCTAAAAACAGAAGGTTTGCAACCATTTTTATACTAAGTGTCGAACTTACAAAACTTCAAACTATTATACGATACGACTTTTAAAACACATTGGGGGTATACTTTCTAAGTATAACACTTCGAAAACAAGATAATAATGTTGAGATTATTATTTCAAACAATCACCAACGGGCCGTACACATTTTCAAAAACTCAATTCAATCAACCAAATCGTAGTCATTTGGACATTCTAGTTGAACGATCAACTACAAAGGTAGTCTTTGTAACTACCTACCCATATTAATAACCATTGCGTGTCGTGGACACCTTCAGGTTACAAGTCTCGGACATCAATTCACGGCTAATCAATTTCAGTTTATTTAGATAAACGCTACAAGACTCAGGTTGGTCTCATGGCCCCTATTTTACGGTTTTACTCAGGGTTGTGATATCAATGCTCGTTTTATTTACAATTGAATGCAAGTACAAATCAAAATCAAATACTGCATGAGTTGTTTTCACTAATCAATCTAAAGTCCTCCACAACATAGTTTGGTAATACGTAGTAGCGTGAATGTTAGTCTATGGTACCATATAGGATTGACAATCCTCGTCCGGGTTAGCAAGCACTAACTGGCCAAACGGACGTATTAGCATTTGTGTAGACGAGTGTGGATTAGATACTCGTAGGAGGCACCTCGATCAAAATTCCTTAATTGGAACCGACCCCCAAGTTAAGCTCTGACTATGTGCTCATGACTGTATAGTTACTTTTATTTTGCTTTATTGCAACTTAATTTCAATTAAATCTTGCGGTTCATTTAATATGTTTTGACATACAAACCTGTGAGCTCACCAGCGTTTTACTGACCCAATTTAGCTTGTATCACAGGTACTCAGCAGTAGTTTGGACTGCCCAACAGGATACTTAGATCGAGTCAGCATGCAAACCATCATAGATTTAGCTGCATTATTATGTTTTGTATAAATTAATTATGTATTTAAATCTCTTAATTTCAAACCGAGCTAATGTACTTAATATTTTGATGTAAACATTTGTTTAATCAATTCAAGTTTAAAACGACGCATATAGAGTCGTTCCTATAAATCTTTGTGCTGTGATCACCGTATTAGTCTCGCCCCGACCCGATTCGCTTCCGTAACCCGAATTTGGGGGTGCGACAGATTGGTATCAGTGCCTAAGGTTATAGTGAACTAGGTTGCATTTAGTGGGCCTAGACTATGACCGTTAGGCAGTATTTCCTTATTAGGTATGATTGGTTCAGGAATTACAGCATACGACTTTAATTTAACATAGTCTGATCAACTATGTACAATTAAGGAAAGATGATGTAAGGTCTGAAACGATTATGTTAAACAGGAATACACTAGTTGACTCTGACCTCGAGAGAAACCGGGACTCAAACATTGTGACACCCGACAAATTAGGACTAGTATTAGTGCCTAATCACTTTGTTAATATATGTAATTAGTTCTATGTTAGGCTAATTGTATGTATCATTATGTATATTTGAAATATATATACACGTACGCGATTTGTTTAAATCGTGCATTATCATAATCGGGTGGATCCCGACATATATCATACGGACGTTGGTGAACACAATTTATTAAATAATATGAAATTATTTAATAATCTTATCGTTTATTAAATATTATTTTGATAATATTTCATAAGTAATTCGTATCGTATAAATAACTCCTACGCAACCAAAAATGAGTGAAACGCGACCGATGATCGAAACAAACTAAAGTCATATTTTATAGCTCATTAATAAGTATTTTGTTAAAATGCTTCAACTCAAAATATCGAAAGTTTATTCGTTATTTAAAAACGTACGTATAATATATAACGTCTAATTATACGTTTAAACTACCGGGGAAACGAACACCGCACGGAGCGCTAATTGAGAAACCAAAATTTGAAATATCCACCACCTTGTGGGGCCCACCCCAACCGGCCAAAACATGGAGGAGGAGGCTCCACGTTTTGTGGATCATGTTTGTTGACTACAAACACCAAACCACTCCCATTTCTTTCTCATTCCATCACACTCCATCTCTCACTCTAAAAACTCACCCTCTCCCTCTTTTCCCTCTCTAGAAATCTGCCACACCATCCACCACACAACCATCATCAATCACCACCATTCACTTGAAGAAAATGAAGGAAAACGGAGCTAGAAGAACACACCAAGCATCATCCATCACCTTCCACCTCTAGATCTCGACTTCTTTTAAGAATCACCCACTTTCTCTCACTAGATTTTCATGCTTTATGATTATTAACATGCTAGTAAGTTCATTTAAGAAGTTTATGTCCAAAACAAAAGCTTAAAATACGTTTTTCACACACATATATATAAACAGTTTTCTGACAAGAAAAATACTCTCACTTCCACGATTTTTAGAAAAATCATTACAACATGAAAATGAACATTTCTTAAGCCTAAAATGAAGTACAAAACGTAAGGTTTCTAACAAAAATTGTTTCGTAACAATCTGAATCCGTTTAGTACACAAAAATAATTTTCTCCGACGATGTATCAAAGCTGTCTCGGTTGACAGAAAACTGGTCAGTCTTCTCGGAGCCATATCCCGAGTTCTAGACCTTAAAAACGTATGAGACCACTTGGGAAATCTTGGTAATTTTGTTATATACAAAAAGTTCTTCTTTGGTTCGTTCCAAAAATACACCCATTTTTCCAGAAAATTAGATTTGTGAACAAAGGTGTAAATTCGGACTAAACAGTACCTGGGAGCTTTACGAATTTTTAAAAAATATCAAACTACCTCCAAAAGTAATAGAAAAATTACTGGAAGTACATAACATATGTGGGAACATTGTGTAAAAATTTCGGAACGATTCGATAAAGTTTGCTATTTTAAATAAATATCACAAATTCGGACTAATTTTCACTCCGAACTTTGACTTTTGTTGACTTTCGGATTTTGAAGCTAAGTTCGGATTTTTGAGTCAAATTCGGATTTTTGACTCCGAAAGTCAACTTTTGGAGTTGACCTTCGGATGAACAGTGTTTTGGACTCTAAGTTCGGATTTTATAATTTCGGATGCCTACTTTCGGACTAGGAACAAATTCGAATTCACAAACTTCGGACAAACTAACTTCGGACTCAATCACTTTCGGACCAACACTTTCGGACTCAAACACTTTCGGATAAAGGAAGTTCGGACTTATACAAATTCGGATATATATATATATACATACATACTTTCGGATAAATACATATACATATACATTTAGTTCCAAAACATTTATGTAAACATATATATACCTATGTGTGCAAATATACTTTTATGAGTATACAAAATAACGAAATACATAATAATAATACTTGGATTATTATTACAAACCGTCACCAATGGGACGTACATATTTTCGAAACTCAAACCTAATCAATCAAACCAAATCATTTGGACATTACTAGTTGAATGAGCAACTAGCATAGATGGTCTGTTGAGACATCTACATATATTTATAACCATCGCGTGTCGTGGACACCCTCAGGTTACAAGTCTTCGGACATCACTACTCGGCTAATCAAACCAAGTTTATTAATTTAAACTCTCAAGACTCAGGTGAGTCTCACGGCCCCTCTTTTACTGTTTTACTCAGGGGTGTGATATCATTGCTCGTTTTGTTTTACAATATGAACGCAAGTACCATTCGAAATCAAATACTACATGAGTTGTTTTCACTAATTAATTTAAAGCCCTCCACAACATAGTTTGGTAATACATATGTAGCGTGAATGTTAGTATATGATATCATATAGGATTGACAATCCTCGTCCGGGTTAGCAAGCACTAACTGGTCAAACGGACGTATTAGCATTTGGGTAGACGAGTGTGGATTAGGCACTTGTAGGAGGCACCTCGATCGGAATTCCTTAATTGGACCCGACCCTCAAGTTAAGCTCAAACTATGTGCTCATGGCTGTATAACTTTTATTTTGCTTAATTCCATTTTAAATTCAATTAAATCTTGCGGTTCATACAAATATGTGTTGACATACAAACCTGTGAGCTCACCAGCGTTTCGCTGACCCATTTTAGTATGTATCACAGGTACCCAGCAGTAGTTTGGACTACCCGACATGACACTTAGCTCGAGTCATCATGCAAACTATCAGAGATTTAGATGCATTATTATATTTTGTATAAAGTAATTATGTATTTAAATCTCTCCATTTTCAAACGAGCTAATGTAAACAAAATTTTGATGTAAACTTTGGTTTTATCAATACAAGTTGTACAACGACGCATATAGTGGTCGTTCATTATATCTTTGTGCTGTGATATTTAATTAGTCGCGCCCCGACCCGAACCGCTTCCGCAACCCGATTTTGGGGGTGCGACAGATTGGTATCAGAGCCTAAAGTTATAGTGAACTAGGTTGCATTTAGTGGGCCTAGACTATGACCGTTAGGCTGTATTTCCTTATTAGGTATGATTGGTTCAGGGATTACATAATACGAGTTTAATTTAACATAGCCTGATCAACTATGTACAATTAAATAAAGATGATGTAAGAGCTGAAACAGTTATGTTGAACAGGAATACATTAGTTGACTCTGACCAAGAGAGAAACGGGACTTAAACTTGTTTGTGCTAGACACCCTAGGCTACATTATATGATATATATATATATATATATATATATATATATATATATATATATATATATATATATATATATATATATATATAGGCCTCACGTTACTCAACGTTCTTGCCACGGAAATGGTAGACTTTCCTATAATTGTACCAACCGATTTAGAAAATGAAACCGAAGCCTTATCTACCGTGATAGAGGCAATCACAATAACCGCTCACCCAGCTGTAACGAGCAACGAAACTATAATTCCACGAAAGATTCGTCACCCAGACGCGATACCTTCATTTCGGCACTTCGAGTGCCACCATTCGCAGTACATTGATACTGCATTTCGGTGCTTTAGGCACTGCATTACGGCACTTGGTGCTGCATTCACAGTACATTGGTACTGCATTACGATACTTCGGGTACTGCATTCACGGCACTTGGTGCTGCATTTGGACACATTTGAAAACACACAATTTATTACTCATCCTTGGCAATTAGTGCTACACTCCGAAATCATATGATTTACATTAACTTCTGGCCCTTATGCCACATCCGAAAATCTCACGACTTTTAGCCTTCGTGCTACTACTTTCCACTCTTATCATAGACATGTGAAATTCTCACACATGTACTAATCTCTAGGCTATTGTATATCGAATATGTGCGAATAGGCCTTACTTACTCATTACTACCCTGCCATCGAGGATGACAACATGTTTCGCTGTACTACTTACCACTCATGGGAAAGATACTGCCTTGTGTCCTTTCTACCACTCTTATCCTTCGAGGTCGCGTTTGAGACGTACTACTAGAGGAAACTACTAGGTCTCCTCGAGCTAGACCTTAACTCATACACATTGTCGATTTCACTATACATGGAACACACTAAAGGGCAGCCGCCCACCGATGGGGCTGGCTACCTGTTGCTCTTTCTATTTGGAAATTCAAACACAACAGTCAAAACACACTTAACACTCGCAACATATTCTCGAAGACTAAAATCCTTTATTATCATTTTCTATAGAACTCGCTCGCATGGAAATGGCAAACTTCACAATGGACGACTACACGTCTGACAACGAACAGATTAACGAGGAACAAATTCAATATACGTATCTCGATGAAGAGATAGCCCCAATGGAAGAAATCATAAATGAGGAAATCGAAAATCTAAACTTCCGAGTAGTTCACATCGAAGAATTGAGAGAGTACGAGATCAGGCCAAGGACCTAGATGGCCGAAACTGGGAACTTAAGCTCAAATGCAAAACCTACGAGCAAGAGCTGAGAATCCTAAAAAGATCCATTCTCAAACGAATCCGAGATCGGATCCACAACGGGAGGGAAGTGACTTCTAACCTGAGTCACAGGACCGCAACTTGGATCAAGTGGATGTACCAACAAGCAATTGACAATGCTTTGAACTACCCTGCACCTCCACGATACAAGGACATACTCGAAGCTTGTTAGTACCCTCACGACTTACATCTAGAATAGATCCACGATAACTATAACCATCTTGTTTAGCAGAACTATGTAACTAGTAGGTCGTACCTGGAACCCTCTAATTCGATGGGTGTATAGTAACACCATCACATTTTGTATGAACCATTTGTATTCGTCCGGATGTAACAAATTCCCGAAAACGTTTGTAAACTCTATGCTGAGTACCTTTTGAACTCATTACCCTGAATGGTATAAAAATCTTATCATCTAATGAACCTAATTGCCAGTTGTACTGTTGTATATTACTTCCTTGTACATACATTTTAATTAATTATATCTTGTGCATGATTTCACTTTGAACCTCACCAACGAGCTCCTTCGTATTGATCGGAATTCCTGTCGAGAACGGAAGTTTCGACATCATTGTTGGCATGGAATGGTTGTCCAAGCATCGAGCTGAAATCGTCTGTTACGATAAAATCATCCGTATTCCTCTCGTCACCGGTAGTACTTTAATCATACAAGGGGAGACCGGTGGGACGAGATTGAATATCATATCGTGTATGAAAACCCGTAAGTACTTGAGAAAGGATTATCAGACAATCCTCGCACATGTCATGGAGAAAAAATCAGAGGAGAAGCGACTGGAGGATGTGCTAATTGTTCGAGACTTTCCGAAAGTCTTTCCCGAAGAACTGCCTGGTCTTCCACCAATGAGACAGGTCGAGTTCTCTATCGATCTTGTGCCCGGTGCAGCACCCGTGGCACGAGCACCTTATCGACTAGCCCTATCCAAACTTCAGGAGTTGTCTACTCAGTTACTGGAACTCCTGGACAAAGGATTCATTAGACCAAGTTCCTCACCCTGGGGAGCTCCGGTCCTATTTGTCAAAAAGAAAGACGATTCTTTCCGCATGTGCATCGATTATAGGGAACTGAACAAGTTAACTGTCAAGAACCGTTATCCACTTCCCCGCATCGATGACCTATTTGACCAACTTCAGGGGTCGAGTTTTTATTCAAAGATCGATCTTCGGTCAGGTTATCATCAACTCCGAGTTTGCGATGAAGATATCCAGAAAACTGCATTCCGAACTCGCTATGGGCATTACGAGTTTCAAGTAATTCCGAACTATTATGTGATATTTATATATATACATAGATAGGCCTCGTTCCCGCTCAATATCTTAGGCTATATTATATATATTACTATATGAACATAGGCCTCATTCTTTCTAACGCTTTGTCTCAGAATGGCAAACACACCACCCGGTTCGTCGCGCTCTTATCCGTACGAATCACGAAACTCAAGGGTAGTTAGGAGGGACACCAGGTCGCCTCGAGCTAGCCCATATCCCACTCACCTCACTCTACCGGAATTGGCCGCTAGACTACACCGCCACGAGCAACGACTCCACGTCATGGATGTCGAACTCCAAGAAACCAACGAAAACTGGAGACTCACATCACTCGAATGTATCAATCAAGTCTCCGAGGATCACGAAAACACTGTTAACAACATGGACATTCTCCGCAACCAAGTGGTAGAAACCGTCGAAGCTATGGAGGCTATCCACAACCAAGTAATTAGCAACCGAAACGAAATCTCCGTCCTACAATCAAGGTTGAATCAGTGCGAGACTCGCCTGAGGGAAATCGAAGAGGCACTCAGGATGGCTAACCGACTCGCAGAGTCCGTTGATCATCTCACTACCTTACTGCCACAACTCTACCTACGTCAGAATTAGCTTAGGCTGAATCTGTACTTTACTATGCTTTCGTAGGACCTATGTAATTCGACCGGATGTAACAATTCTCGGTACTTTTGTAAAACATCTAATCCTGTAACTTTTGGAACTCGTAACTCGGAATTGTCTATCATCTTTTGAACTTGTAATATCAATTGACAAATCCCATCGATTATTCTACATTATTGATTTTCACATTGTGATGTCGTATATTACCGCTTTTACATATATACATCTGTTGTAATTTTCACTCTGGTACGATTTCTTATGTACCTTTTGTTTCTTTCTTGAAGAATCATGCCGCCCAAGAAGAAAAGTTTCAGTGATGCTGAACTCAATGCTATCATCTCCCGAGCTGTAGCCGATGCCTTGGCTGCTCAAAGCTCATAAAGAACCAGTGACCAAACTGTTGATACTACCCGTGTCACCAAGCCTTGTTCTTACAAGGATTTCCTCAGCTGCAAACCACTATACTTCAAGGGCACTGAAGGTGCTATTGGATTGATCCGATGGATGGAACGCATGGAATCCGTCTTTAATCTCTGTAACTGCGCTGAAAACAGCAAAGTTAAATTCGCTGCTTACACCTTTCAAGAAGGTGCGCTTACGTGGTGGAATACCCACGCCAATTCTGTGGGCATCGAGATAGCAAACCAACTTCCCTGGGCTGAACTAAAGAAGAAGCTAAGGGAGAAATACTGTCTCGAAGAAGAACTGCATCGTCTGGAGGAAGAATTCTGGCACTTGATAGTGCAGGGAACTGACATTGCTGGGTACACTACCAAATTCCAGCAATTTGCCTTGTGATGCCCGGGTTTGGTCGATCCGGAGGAGAAATGTATCAAGAGATACATCCGCGGCCTCCTGGAGAGTATTCAGGGGAACGTCGCCTCATCAAAACCAACCACTACTGAGAGTGCAATCCGGTTAGCACATGAACTCATGGCACTAATCGTTAGCCGTGAGACACCTCTCCCATCCTCCTCCAACAACAACAAACGCAAACCTGCTGAACACCACGATCAACCAAACAAGAAACCCAATGCTATCCAAATGTACACCACCAACTCTGAGCCCAAACGTGGCTACACCGGGAGCAGACCATACTGTCCCAAGTGTAACCACCACCACGATGGTCCTTGTAGTACCCCTTGCAACAATTGTAGGAGGTACGGACATCTGACCAAGGATTGTCGAGCCCCCAAAACCAACAACAACTCTTCCAACAGCAACACCAGACAACCCAAATCCTGCTACGAGTGCGGGGACACTGGACATTTCAGAAGTGAATGTCCTAAACTGAAGAACAAGGGCAATAACAACAACAACAACGCAAGAGGTAGGGCCTTCGTACTCAACTCTGGGGAAGCCCGTCAAGACCCGAATGTGGTCTCGGGTATGTTCCTCCTCAACAACTTATCTGCTTCTGTACTATTTGATACTGGTGCTGATAGAAGCTTTATTTCAGATGAATTTTACCCACTGCTTGACATCACACCAGTTTCCCTAGATGTTAAGTACACTGTAGAACTAGCGGACGGCAAACTTATAGAAACCAATAGTGTAATACCTAATTGCACTTTAAATCTAGCCGACGAAACCTTCTCAATCGATCTTATGCCTGTCAAAATTGGAAGTTTTGACGTTATCATTGGTATGGACTGGTTGTCCAAACACCGTGCTGAAATCGTCTGTTATGACAAAATTGTCCGCATTTCTCTCACCGCCGGTAGAACTTTGATCATACAGGGGGAGACCGTTGGGACGAGACTGAACATCATCTCTTGCTTGAAAACCCAGAAATTTCTGAGAAAAGGTTATCCAGCAATCCTCGCACACATCATGGAGAAAAAGTCGAAGGAGAAGCGACTTGAGGATGTGCCGATCGTTCGAGACTTTCCAGAAGTCTTTCCCGAAGAACTGCCCGGTCTACCACCACCAAGAAAGGTTGAATTCTCAATCGATCTCGTGCCAGGTGCTGCCCCTGTGGCACGAGCCCCATACCGATTAGCCCCATCCGAACTTCAGGAGTTGTCCACCCAATTACAGGAACTCCTGGAAAGAGGATTCATCAGACCGAGTTCTTCACCTTGGGGAGCTCTGGTCTTATTCGTGAAAAAGAAAGACGGTTCATTCCGAATGTGTATCGACTATCGAGAGTTGAACAAGTTAACCGTCAAGAACCGATATCCCCTCCCTCGAATCGATGACCTGTTCGACCAACTTCAGGGATCGAGTTTTTATTCAAAGATCGATTTTCGGTCAGGTTATCACCAACTACGTGTTCGTGACACCGACATCCCGAAAACTGCTTTCAGAACCCGTTATGGGCATTACGAATTCCAAGTGATGCCATTCGGTCTAACCAAAGCACCGGCCGTATTCATGGACCTTATGAATCGGGTGTGCAAAGCTTATCTCGACAAGTTTGTCATTGTCTTCATCGATGACATCCTCATATACTCGCGAAACGAACAAGAACACGCGCAACATCTCAAAACCATCCTAGAGCTACTTAGACACGAGGAGCTGTACGCTAAATTTTCAAAGTGTGAGTTCTGGATACAAACCGTTAAATTCATTGGACACGTCATCGATAGTCAGGGAATTCATGTAGATCCTTCGAAAATCGAGGCTATCAAAAATTAGCAATCGCCGACAACTCCAACAGAAGTACGGCAGTTTTTAGGACTGGCCGGCTACTATCGACGATTCGTCGAGAACTTCTCAAAAATAGCCTTAACACTCACGACACTGACTCAAAAAGATAAAAAGTTCGATTGGACTAATAAACAAGAGTCAGCATTTCAACTTCTAAAACAAAAGCTTTGCAGTGCTCCTATTCTATCATTACCCGAAGGCACCGATGACTTCGTGGTATACTGCTATGCTTCCCATCAAGGTCTCGGTTGCGTGCTCATGCAATGAGACAAAGTTATTGCCTACGCTTTCCGACAACTCAAAATCCACGAAAAGAACTACACTACTCACGACCTCGAACTTGGAGCGGTCGTGTTCGCTCTCAAAATCTGGAGACATTATCTTTACGGCACTAAGTGCACAATCTTTACCGACCACAAAAGTCTCCAACACATATTCGATCAGAAGGATCTCAACATGAGGCAACGTCGATGGGTCGAGTTGCTTACCAATTACGATTGAAAAATCAAATACCATCCAGGGAAGGAAAATGTTGTTGCGGATGCCCTTAGTCGAAAAGAACGATCAAAACCACTTCGAGTCCGAGCCCTCAGTATGACTATTCATAACGATCTAAACATTCAGATCCTCGCTGCTCAACTCGAAGCCCTGAAACCCGATAACATCAAAAATGAAGCCTTGCGGGGCATGGATAAACAATTCGAAATCAAACCTAAAGGAGTTATGTGTTTCTCAAATCGAATCTGGTTGCCTAGTTTTGGATATCTGCGGGACTTGGTGATGAATGAAGCTCACAAGTCCAAATATTCTATTCATCCGGGATCCGATAAAATGTACCACGGCATCAAAGAATTCTATTGGTGGCCGAACATGAAAGTTGAAATCGCCACATACGTCAGCAAGTGCCTTACTTGCTCGAAAGTCAAAGCCGAATACCAAAAACCTTCTGGTTTACTCCAACAACCCAACATCCCTGAATGGAAATGGGAACAAATCGCAATGGATTTCATCACCAAACTACCAAAGTCATCGAGCGGTTGCGATACCATTTGGGTGATCGTCGATCATCTCACAAAATCTGCACATATCCTTGCGATCAAGGAAACCGACAAAATGGAACGCCTTACTCGAATCTATCTGAAGGAAATCGTAACTCGTCACGGTGTTCCAATCTCGATTATCTCCGATAAGGATAGTCGCTTCACATCTCACTTTTGGCAATCACTTCAGAAATCGTTGGGTACCCGTCTTGATATGAGTACCGCATACCACCCTCAAACCGACGGCCAAAGTGAACGAACTATTCAAACACTGGAAGACATGCTACGAGCTTGCGTAGTTGACTTCGGTGTAAACTGGGAAAAACACCTACTATTGTGCGAGTTTTCGTACAACAACAGCTACCATACCAGTATTGGAGCTGCACCTTTCGAGGCACTGTACGGTCGTAAGTGCCGGTCACCTATCTGTTGGACCGAAGTGGGAGATAGCCAACTCACCGGTCCGGAAATCATTCATGAAACCACCGAGAAGATCGTTGGTATCCAAAACAAACTCAAAGCCGCACGTGATCGTTAGAAAAGTTATGCTGACGTGAGACGCAAACCACTCGAGTTCCAGGTTGGGGATCGAGTACTACTCAAAGTGTCACCTTGGTAGGGTGTCATTCGTTTTGGCAAACGCGAAAAACTTAACCCTAGATACATTGGATCTTTTGAGATCCTCGAAAGGATTGGTCCAGTGGCATATCGATTGCAGCTGCCACCCGAGCTCAGCAGCGTGCATCCCACTTTCCACATTTCTAACTTGAAGAAATGCTTGTCTGATGAGACACAAATTATTCCACTCGATGAAATTTGTATTGACGACAAGCTTCACTTTGTTGAAGAACCCGCCGAAATCATGGACCGGGAGGTCAAATAACTCAAGCAAAGTCGTATTCCCATCGTAAAGGTCAGGTGGAATTCGCGGCGTGGTCCGGAATTCACTTGGGAACGGGAAGACCAAATGCGACTCAAGTATCCTCGGTTATTCACTGACTCTACATCAAATCCGACATCGAATTAAATTTCGGGACAAAATTCTTCTAACAGGGGGAGAATGTGACACACGTCAAATTAGGACTAGTTATTAGTGCCTAATCAATTTTAATACGTGTAATTAGTTCTGTGTTAGGCTAATTAATGTATCAAAATATATATTGTTGAATATATACAATTACGCGATTTGATTAAATCGTACGCATCTCTAAATCGAATGTAATTCGGTTCAATTAATACGGACGTTGGTGAACAATTTTATTAAGTAATTTAACATTATTTAATAATACTATCGTATTTAGAATATTATTTCGATAATATTTCATATTCATTTCGTATCATACAATTAACAACTTCGCGATTAAAGTATTAAACGCGCAAACAATCCAAAATAAAGATAAGTTATATTTTATAACTCAAATATAAAGTATTTAATGTAATACTTCAACAAAATATTGAATAAATATTTGTATTTTAGAATGTATATTTAAACGCGTATTAAATTAATTAAACGCTTAAACGATCGGGAAAACGAACACCGCACGGAGCACAAATGCAAGGAACGAAAAATGGGTGTAGCCCACACCCGTGGACCCCACCCAATCCGGCCCAAAAAGGGGAGGAAATCCCTCCCCACTCCTCATTTCATTACCACACCTTCTCTTTCTTCTCTCTTTTTCTCTTCCTTTTTCTTCCAAGAACAACCACACCATCATCATCAAAAATCATAAAATAACACCCTCAAACGACCTTGGATTTCAAGACTTGTTTGGAGTAAAAGACTCACCACATCACGATCTACGTTTCTATCTTCTCGTATTCTCACGGCGTTAACTTGTAAAATTTCTGACAAATCCCGAAAACTCTTCGATTTCATTATTTTTACTTGTTTATGGTTTCTAAAAGCTTAAAATGTCAAAATATGGGTTGGGTAAAAGTTTCAGACCGACTGGTAGCCGGAAAACACGTTTTCGACACAAAATCCGGCCATCAGACGTAAGTGTCACATAGACGCGTGCAGCGTAGCGTCACTTAATGCGTCACTTAAGTGACGCACTGAGTGTTGCTAAAAGCCCTAATTTTGCGTCACTTGCCTAAGTGCCGCTAAAAACCCCTTTTTCCTGACACTTGCCTAAGTGTCGCAAATTCAATATCCGTCACTCCAAACCGACACTTATAGCGTCACTTGTCTAAGTGACGCCTATAATGGAAATCTGATTTCATACGACACTAGCTCTAGTGATTCATGACCCTTATACCGACACTTACAACCGACACTTCCTTAAGTGTCGCCCTCTATGCGTCACTTACACAAGTGACGCCATTAGATTAGAATCTGACATTTTATGCGACATTTCCTAAGTGTCGCCTAAACCCTAAGTGTCGCTAAAAACAGAAGGTTTGCAACCATTTTTATACTAAGTGTCGAACTTACAAAACTTCAAACTATTATACAATACGACTTTTAAAACACATTGGGGTATACTTTCTAAGTATAACACTTCGAAAACAAGATAATAATGTTGAGATTATTATTTCAAACAATCACCAACGGGCCGTACACATTTTCAAAAACTCAATTCAGTCAACCAAATCGTAGTCATTTGGACATTCTAGTTGAACGATCAACTACAAAGGTAGTCTTTGTAACTACCTACCCATATTAATAACCATCGCGTATCGTGGACACCCTTAGGTTACAAGTCTCGGACATCAATTCACGGCTAATCAATTTTAGTTTATTTAGATAAACGCTACAAAACTCAGGTGATTCTCATGGCCCCTATTTTACGGTTTTACTCAGGGGTGTGATATCAATGCTCGTTTTATTTACAATTGAACACAAGTACAAATCAAAATCAGATACTGCATGAGTTGTTTTCACTAATCAATTTAAAGTCCTCCACAACATAGTTTGGTAATACGTAGTAGCGTGAATGTTAGTGTATGATACCATATAGGATTGGCAATCCTCGTACGGGTTAGCAAGCACTAACTGGCCAAACGGACGCATTAGCATTTGTGTAGACGACTGTGGATTAGACACTCGTAGGAGGCACCTCGATCGGAATTCCTTAATTGGACCCGACCCCCAAGTTAAGCTCAGACTATAGTTACTTTTATTTTGCTTTATTGCAACTTAAATTCAATTAAATCTTGCGGTTCATTTAATATGTTTTGACATACAAACCTGTGAGCTCACCAGCGTTTCGCTGACCCAATTTAGCTTGTATCACAGGTACTCAGCAGTAGTTTGGACTGCCCAACAAGATACTTAGCTCGAGTCAGCATGCAAACCATCAGAGATTTAGCTGCATTATTATATTTTGTATAAATTAATTATGTATTTAAATCTCTCAATTTCAAACCGAGCTAATGTACTTAATATTTTGATGTAAACATTTTTTTAATCAATACAAGTTTAAAACGACGCATATAGAGTCGTTCCTATAAATCTTTGTGCTGTGATTACCGTATTAGTCGCCCCCCGACCCGATTCCCTTCCGCAACCCGAATTTGGGGGTGCGACATTTTGTAATTTCAAGTAGGTTCTTCAAATATTAATAGTAATGTTAGTGGTAGATTAGTAAATTCTCTCTTAAAAAAAAATTACAAATGCATTATATATTAGTATAGATATTGATAAGTTTTATTTAATATATATTTAATGTTATATGTTAGATAGTTAGTGGTTTAATAAATATAGTACTAATGAGAATTTAAGAATTGTAGGAGTATGTTAGTAATTTCTATGGATTTTTTAAAAACTATTAGTAATTCTAGGGGTAAAGTAATCATTTATATCTTACAAAAAAAACACTCAAATGCTTTATATAATAGTATAGATACACTAAAAAAAACAATTAAATAGTCGCGAGCCCTACATAAACAAACAGACGGACCGTCGGATATGTGACTGGTTAAACCGATGGAACCAAACTGACGAGTCGTGCCATTGGCGTCGGCTCTGTCGGTTGGTACCGACAGCCCACCGAAGTAACAACAGGAAATGCCTCAAGTGCTGAAGATTATTAGAATTAAAATGTCAATCCCTATAAACCCCTAGAACCCCTTGCGCAACACACACCCATAACACATAGTCAACTGGTTTACGATTACAATCCTTTTAAACAAATAGGGGGTTATTAATAAATTTTTATTTTTGTTATTTTTCGTAATATAACTGGTTTACGATTACAATCCTTTTAAACAAATAGGGGGTTATTAATAAATTTTTATTTTTGTTATTTTTCGTAATATATTCTACGATATGGAGAATCACACTATTTTCATTATCTGGAGAGTAAGAGTTGTTGTTTTTAGCAAAAGGAGGGCTCGAGGCCCAGAGAAGAGCAATATTCAAAGAATAATTTACCATAACTATATAACCATGTGAAATAATTTTTTTTTGCTATTCTATATTAGGTTTACACTTTCGTAATAGTACTGAAATGTTTTTTACTATTTCATATGATTTCTATGTTGCTTTTACATAGTATTTTCATGTTTGAATGACGTATTTTTATTTATTTAACAGGACATTCGAAATCAATGAGACCGGCATGGTGCTATGATAAAGATAATCGAGACTAAAGAAGAAATCATGTCACATTATATCATATGAGTAGAGTTCAAATGAGTACATCAATTTTGAGTGAAAATGAGGGAACTAATGATATTGTGCCATGTGTACAAAGAGAATGCTCACATGTACAAAACTTATTTACCTCCAACATCAATTATCTCACAAACGACAAATCGAAAAATCATGAAAATTGCACCATAGGATTCAGCGTTTTCTCCTCTTCGATTTGCGTCCCTCAAGGCATACTTTTGACAACTTTTTTTTTTCTTTCCATTTTTTGGTGGGTTTTACAAATTAGTAACACATGTGTTAGTGATTGGTTATACATTTAATTTGTGGTTAGGGTTAGGGTTTAGGGCTAGGGTTTAGTGTTTTTTTTTTTTTTGGGTAAAGGGGACGGTATCCCGGCAAAAACATTAATATAAAAGAAGTTACAACCTAACGTTAGGCATCCCTAACGAGGAGTTTTAATGGACCTCCCAAACCCTTACATATAAATTTAATCTAGAATCAATAACTAAAACAACTATTGCTGTATCATTCCTATCTATACATAACAAAAAATTTAAACAAAATTTTATATCTAAGTGTCGAAATTGACCAATCAGCTCATTCTTTAAAACTGATCGTTGTTGTTTATGCTTCAAGTCTTAACGATATACACCTCTATCCAGTTCGCCAGCCTTGCACCCAGGACCAACCACAATCCAATTAATTCCATACAAAGGCCAATCTTGTATTATACCTTCATATCCACTCCAACGCACTTGCTCGGCCCAATTTGATTTGCAATCCAGCTCCTTAATATTTTCCCCAACGATATATAATTTAGCACTTTCACAAGCCTTATTCAAATCAATTGCCAATACATTCTTACCCAAACGATAACTCTCACATAAATCAAAATTATTATCCATTAAAACAAACTGATCAAACCTGTCCCATATACCATTTTGACCAATGAAGTCAAGAAGCACCCCACTTGCACTTCTTTTCTATTCTCATAGCAGTTAATCCAATAAACTTTCTTACCCAAAATTTTATCCATAACACAATGCTTCTCTGTAGCCCATCGTATACCCATACTATCACTAAATTTATTTCCCTCAACTGTTTGAGTTGCACCATTTTGACCTTGCAAAGTCAAATTGACCCTTTCCACATAATTTTCCAAAACAGACCAATTGTTTGCCATCAAATAACACAAAATGCTATATGATAATATACCCACATTACCAGTACATCCATAGCAGCCACACAGTTGACTTCTGCCAAGTTGACCCAAAAAAGTCAAAATGGTATTAACCAACCAACTATCCAACGCTAGCAAAAACTGGCTATACCTACATTGATTGCTCATCTCTAGCATAGTTTTAAACACCTTCTGCCATAGTCCACAATATAGCAATTGACTTTTATCAACAAGACAGCCATTTTGACTTACCAGTCTACTAGCAGCTTTAATATTGTAAGCTCCATTAACAGAAGTAAGCATGCTACTGACAATAGTAAATCTGCCAATACCACAACCAATACAAAAAATACAACCCACATCAGCAAATTGACATTTAAAAGTCAACCATGTACCACATCCTTTCTCCTTGCTATTACAGCAACAAATATCATTCAAATAAGCAGCAATTTTATTTCTCTTTAAGTTCCAGCACCAAACTTTAATCTACCAGATTGTAATTAACAATGACAGCAACTTCAAGTGATAAACCTGATCAATTTCATTAGAATCCAGCCAATGTAACAGTAACCAAAGACTCTTGACATCAAACTCTAATCTTATGACACAAGGGCTTAGAAATTGACACCAAGCCCTGTTACCATTCAAAAAATGTGAATGGCCTTGGTTGCCTAGTTTATGAATGAAGATCCTTGATTCCTGCCACCTCACCAATAATAAAGAAAATCTTCTTCTACTATTCTTAACAGGAGATCTCCCTTCAATCATAACTATCACACCACCAAATGAAAAGCTAAGCTCAAAAGACCAAGGAAATTTTGAAACAAAATATTTAACTATAAAAGACCATATGGCCACCCTTATAACCCCATAATTTTTAAAAACTGTACCATACCCCTGTACACAATCTGTAACCACCAAACCTATGCAATTGCAAGACACAAAGACATAATCAGACTTTACACCATACTTATGACCAAATATAAGCATGAACATCAAAAAAGACAGACTAATTACAGATTTGACTTTCAACTCAAAAAAAACAATTGCTCTACCCAAGCTCCCCCTTATATCTCCATGCCCAAACCAGTCCACCCAAAGACACAAACCCTGCATAACATGTAAGGAATTATGCAACACATAGCAGAACAACACAATCTTAAGGATCATTAACCCTTGCAGCATCAGCATAATAAAAAGAACCCTTCTACTACATCCTTTTACAAGCAGTTTTACCTTAAGATTGCCTTTCTCACTATAAACAAGACAAACAGGTTCAAAGAATCCTACATATATCAGGTTAAGGAATTTAAAAGTAGTAAAATAAATAAAGATAAAAAACCACCTCCTTATCACTCCAAAGGGTAAAACTAAAGTACTAAACTCCAGCACTATCTTGAAGCAAAGCCCATACCCTATACATGCACCATGCAACTGACCTCTATACACTTTTTCAATAAAAAACATTTGAGACACACCCAAAAACCACAGAATTGGTTCAAAACAATAAAGAGCACTCAAAAACCTATAGTTGCATTGCACTACTACCATCTTCACCCTTATAACACCAGCCCAAACCATAAAATTCCCACCCAATACAGCCTCACAAAATCTATTCACTCTCCCATATTTAGTCCCCCCATGGAAACCCATCCCAACACTCAAAATAAGTTGAAATAGAACCAAACCACCCACCCAAACCCAATGGATTTTCATTTGCAGATTAGTCACAGGTTGAACTTTCCCTCTCTCAAACCATACATGCTGACCCATACCCTGCACTTCCACTTCCACAGCTTTAAACATTTTACTTGTCATGATTAACATGTTTGGAAGAAGCAGTCCTCATCCCCTTTTGTACATCCAGATCCCATATATCAGAAGCTTCAACAGACTGTTTTGAGTATCTGATGTTCAAACCCATCAGCTTTAATCTCACTATTTTCTTGATATGATCTTGCAACTGATCCAATGGCCTAGACTTTTTCTGAAATAGCCTTAGGTTTCTCTCTTGCCAAATAAAATACACACATGAACCAAGAACTAATCTTTGAATTATACTCCAAACAGACTTATTAATTGGTCTATTCTTCATATAATCAATAATTTCATTCCAAGTGTTAGGTGCATGATCAATTCTGGACATTTCCTTCAAATTACACCATATTTCTTTTGGATACTCATAATCAAAAAATAGATGATTATGACTATCTTCCTGATTCATACAAAATGGGCATCTCAGATCAGTATTACTCTCCACTCTCATATACTTGTCTTGAGTTCTCAATTTACAATTCAAAGCCACCCAAGTGATAAATGAATGCCTGGGTATGCATTGACTAAACCACACCAATTTAGCCCACTCAACATCTTCATGCTCATCACATAAATCTGTCCAAGCATCTTTCACAGTAAAGTTAATAAACTTTCCAACTCTAGTCCTCCAGACAGTTCTATCATTTCTGTTTTGAATTAAAAGAGGTGGAGGTAAATCAAACAGATTATTAAACTTAACCCTCCATTCAGCTGGAACATGCCATTCACCATTCACCACAATATCTGAAACTTTCTCACTTCCACAACTTTAAACATTTTACTTGTCATGATTAACATGTTCACCAGAAAGATTTCATATGAAGATGCAATTGCTATGGTAAGGTATGTGACTGATGAAGAGATTAAAACTGCCATGTTTGACATTGAAGATGACAAAGCTCCAAGACCTGATGGGTATTCCTCTAAATTCTTTAAATCTTCTTGGAATATTATTGGTCCTGATATTTGTAAAGCAGTTAGGGAATATTTTCAGAATGGAAAGCTGTTAAAAGAATTAAATGCAACAGTGATTGCTTTAGTGCCTAAAGTTAATTCACCTCAAAAAGTGTCTGATTTTAGGCCTATAGCTTGTTGTAATGTGCTTTATAAATGTATAAGTAAGGTTATTACTAATAGGATTAAAGGAGTTTTGAAGGGCATTGTTGATGAAAATCAAAGTGCTTTCATACCTGGTAGGCAAATTAGTGATAACATTTTACTTACCCAAGAGTTACTAAGAAATTACCATAGAGTTGCATCTGGGCCTGCAAAATGTGCTTTTAAGGTAGATATTCAAAAGGCCTATGACACTGTTGAGTGGTCCTTTCTGAGAAGCTGTTTGCATTATTTTGGATTCCACCCTCTTATGGTGATGTGGATCATGAATTGCATAACTTCTGCTTCATTCACCATCAGTGTTAATGAAGATCATAAGGGGTATTTTCAAGGCAAGAGGGGTTTAAGGCAGGGAGACCCAATGTCTCCTTACCTTTTTACTCTTGTTATGGAAGTACTCACCTTAATTATAAAGAGACAGGTCAGAAATGATGCTGATTTTTTGTATCATTGGAGGTGTGAAGAATTGGAGTTGACTCATTTATGTTTTGCTGATGATCTCCTGTTATTTTGTCACGGAGATCATCATTCTGCTGCTGTGTTGAGAAGGGCATTGGATGAGTTTGGGGGTGTGTCTGGATTGTTTGTTAGTATGCAAAAAAGTACTACATTTTATAACAATGTGGATAGGGATGAACAAGAGCATATTTCTATTGTAATGCCTTTTGAAGTGGGAAAGCTGCCTGTTAGATATTTAGGTGTACCTTTGTTATCAACTATGTTTCATAGGAAAAAATTGCATGGTTTTGATTGATAAGGTGAAGAAAAAGTTGTTGGATTGGAAGAATAAATCATTGTCCTTTGCTGGTAGGCTTCAATTGATAAATTCTGTATTGAGCTCACTTCAAGTATATTGGTGATCTATGTTTATGATTCCTGTTAATGTTACAAATGATATTGAGAGGCTATTGAGAGGGTTTCTTTGGTGTCATGGAGAGTTTAAAAGAGGTAAAGCAAAAGTGAATTGGGTTGATGCTTGTAGACCAAAAAGGAAAGGTGGATTGGGTATCAAATCCTTACATATATACTTGGAATGTTGCGCTAATGTCTAAACACACTTGGAACATTGTGACAAACAAAGATTCCATTTGGGTTAGATGGATAAGGGCAGAAAAGT
Organism: Helichrysum umbraculigerum; assembly: GCA_949592205.1. Taxonomy (NCBI): domain Eukaryota; kingdom Viridiplantae; phylum Streptophyta; class Magnoliopsida; order Asterales; family Asteraceae; genus Helichrysum; species Helichrysum umbraculigerum. Next base: position 336,543,971 of record CATIUR010000001.1, read on the forward strand.
TAAAGGATAGGAATTTGTGGGATTACAAAGCACTTGATGATTCTTGTTGGAGTTGGAGAGCAGTTATGAACAATAGAGTTGAATTACAGAAGTACATTATTATTAAATTGGGAAATGGGAATAATACTTCTGCCTGGTTTGACCATTGGCATCCAAGTGGTCCTCTGAGTAAATTTATCAAAAGAATAGATTTATATAGAGGGTTTAGTGTTTAGGGTTTAGGGTTAGGGTTTAGCAGGGTTTAGGGTTAGGGTTTAGCAGGGTTTAGGGTTTAGGTTTTAGGTTTTAGTATGATTAAGGGTTTAGAGTTTTGTAAAGCGGGTTTAGGGTTTCCGGGCGAAAGTATGCCTTGAGGGACGACAAATCGAAGAGGAGAAAACGCTGAATTTAATGGTGCAATTTTCATAATTTTTCGATTTGTCGTTTGTGAGATAATTGATGTTGGGGGTAAATGGGTTTTGTACATGTGAAACATTCTCTTTGTACACATAGCACAATATCATTTGTTCCCTCATTCTCACACAAATTACTTTTCTCATATGAACCCCACCCTATATCATATACTCCCCCCGTCCCAAATCTATTGTCCCCTTGTTGACTTTGGAGTCTTTCTCTTCCAACTTTGACCTTCAATATTTTTGTTTGTGTTATATAATATTTGATGCAAAATATATAAATTGATTGGATTTTGAATGTATTTTCATTGGTATAATTTGCATAAAGTATTATATAACATAAACAAAAATATTGAAGGTCAAAGTTGGAAGAGAAAGACTCCAAAGTCAACAAGGGGACAATAGATTTGGGACGGAGGGAGTATATATTTGAGGGATTAGGGTGTGTTCACTTACGAAAAACTTCTCCAGTTTTCTAGAAATTTTCAAACAAAATTGAAAAATTAGAAAACGTGTTCTAGTGCTGATTTTCTGGATAAGTTTCTAAAAAAAAAGAATTTATCATTTATGGTTTTCTACATATCTATTTTGAAAAATGCAAATGTTATCCTTTACCTTTGAACGCGTTTTCATAAATTCTTTTAATTTTCAAAAAATATAAAACTCTAGAAAAATGAAAAATAAAATAAAAATAATGTTTCTGAACTAAACGCGACTTGACCTATCATTTTCGGTAGTTATTAAGGAAACGATATGACAAATTTATTTTCACGTGTTTGAACATACAATATTTTGGCGACTGGTCTTGTTTGTGACACATAAAAAATATCAATCAATTTATTGTTTAAGATAAGAATGGTCGACATGTTTAGAAAAAGAAAATTGAAATAGCAAAAGATATAAACTAAATTAAAAACATTGGTTGATCTCAAAATTCATCCGTAAGAACGTTTACAATGAGAGCTTTTCTTAAAACATTTTTAGAAAAGCTTTTCTGTAAAACGATGTAGAAAAACTCATATTTCAACATACTCCCTCCGTCCCATTATAAATGTCCACTATTGACTTTTGAAAGTTTTTTTTTACAACTTTGACCATAAATATTTTTGTTTGTGTTATATAATACTAGATGCAAACTATATGAATGAATTGGGTTTTTAATGTATTTTCATTGATATAATTTTCATCATGTATTATACAACACAAATAAAAATATTTAAGGTCAAAGTTGAAAAAGAAAGACTTTAAAAAGTCAATAGTGGACATTTGTAATGAGACGGAGGTAGTATCATTTATTAAATTTGTATAAATTAATATAATTAATGCGAGTGGGACTAGTGTGCCTATAGCTTGATAAATATCAATCTTTGCTAAAAATTTGCACTACAAATTGAAAAGCTTTTTACAAAGCTTTTGTAAAGCTTTATTGAATATTAAAAAGTTTTGAAAAAATTTTAACAAATCTTAAATTTTTGAATCACAATTTCTTATCTGACTTATTATTTGGTCATTTTATTTAGTCATATATATCATTGTTATTGTTATTTACGAGATTTTTTTACCAGTACGTTGTTGCGGTGTTCTAATTATGTATGTTATAAAAAGTTTAAGGGTAATACTTCTTTAAGTAAGTTGATCTCGTGTATACTTGTAGAAGTGTAAATATTGTGTAGTTTTTTTCAGTTCGACAACCTTACTAATAAAATTGACTCATCTAATTTAAATCATCTTTGTTTCTATGTATTAAATATATTTTACTCAAGTAATAGATTCAACTTTAGGTTAAATTGTTTTTCTTGAATCTTAAGTAAAAGTCAAATTTTAATCTGTCATTATAATACATAACAAGAATATAATAAGCTATCAAAATTGTCGATTTATAATTGTTTTGATTCTATGTGAAGGTTATGTTGAAAGCACATATGACTCATAAGACATTATATTATTTAGCAAATTAATAGAAAAATATAGATTTCTTGATTGTCAAAATAATTATTTATTAAATATGATAAATCTTTAGAATTTGATTACACCTATTTATTTTTCTTTTTTTTTAGAAAAAATAATCATGAAATAAAGGGTAAGTAGAAAAAAAGGCTAAGCCGTAACATAATAGGCGAAAACTTAATATTTAATAATGTCGTCGGAGTGCATTTGAGCTTGAATGTATATAGTATTTATATTTACATACAAATCAATCATAGGCACATACGAACATGCATAGCAACAAATTAATATACATTATACGCAAATAAAGAAGTAACACAATTTTTTTTTTCTTTTCAAATGCATGTTTTCAAGAGTTTTTTGTTTATAAAAATATAAATATGATAGCTATAATATGTATAGTTTGTTGATTAACTACGTTGGATCCAACTCTTAATTATTTTTATCATCGATAATTAATTATTCTTGCATATTATTAATATTTTGTTTAGCATACTACGTAACCCATACATTTTCATGTCACTCAACATTTATATATAGTAACTTTGCTCTAAAGTTCCGTTCTCAAACAATAATAATATTCCACGTATGTAAATGTACAATTTCTTTGTACAAATAATATAACATTTCTATGTTTTCATTAAATACTTTATACTTTTTTGATTAATAAAGTAAGTATCTTCCACTTTAAAATTTAGATTGATATATTCACATTTGTATATATTATACGTTAATATACATACATGAATATACATATTTAATACTTATTTTATTTATTGAATGAGTTACAATAGTATAGAATGAGTTACAATAGGTTAGGAATAGTAAAATCATCTTTGATGATTGTATGTGCTCAAATATCATGTTATGGACTTGTCGTAATAGATCATTGTTACTACCTCCATTCCATATTATTTTCCATGAGTAAGGTTCAAATGAGTACAATAATTTTTTGTGAGAATGTGGGAACCAATAGAAATGCGTCGCCGTCATGTGTCATTAAACCCACTTTCCCCCACGTGTTTAAAGATTAAATATCTCCCAAACGGTAAGTCGAAAAACCACAAAAATTGCACTATAAAAATCAGGATTTTTTCACTTCAATTAGAGATCTCAGAAGGTATACTTTCGACGAATTATTTTTTTTTCTTCATTTTTTGGTGGATTTTGAAAACGACTAACACATGTGTTACCATCGCGTACCATATGTGATACCAGCGGGTAACACATGTGATACCAGTGGGTAACACATGTGATACAAGCGGGTAACACATGTGATACAAGCGAGTAACATATGTGAGTTTAGAAAACAACTAACACATGTGATACTAACGAGTAACGCATATGTTAACAGCGAGTAACACATGTGATAATAATATTGTACAATTTGTAAAATCCATAAAAAAAGTCGTCGAAAGAATACCTGGTGAGATATCTAATCGAAGAAGAATTAACGCTGATTTTTATGGTGCAATTATTACAATTTTTTGACTTGAGATATTTAATTTTTTAAAAATGTGGTGAAAGTTAAATTTTATGACACGTAGCGCATTCTTATTGGTTCTTCCATTCTCACCCAATATTATTGTATTAATTTGAATCTTACTCTTTCAACTAATCAAATATTGTTTGAGAATATTGAATTCTTATTATTCAGACGTACAATTACTGTAGTTTTTTTTTAATTGTGTGCGTGAAGTATTAAATTTAGATGGAAAGAATAGATGTAAAAATTGTTTTGTTAATAAGAGATCTAGTACCGTGATTCATAATTGTCTAAGCAATTTGTTGAAGGATCATGTTAACATAAATTATATAAAAGCAATTAGATAATATGTGTCGATTGATATATATATATATATATATATATATATATATACAAAATTGGTCAGTTTAATTAGTGTTAAAAATGTCGACAATACTACATTGTTAGATTGTTCAACTCTTTGAATACTACATTTAGCGTAATTTGTGATGCAGTAATTGTTGACTAAAATAGATAAATTATAATTATGTTCAAATGGAGGTGATGAATTTGTATATCGCATGAATATCCCAGATGCGGAAGCAGTGAAGCCAACAGTGGCTAAAGAAGTTGGAGGAAGAAAGTGGTTGGACAAACTTTATACACGAGGGTACATTAGTCTTCGGAATTGTCAACATCGAGAAAAAGAGAAAAAAATAGGGATACATCTTTTTAGGTGTAGCTATACTAAAGTTCTATCCCATGTCGGGCATGGGCTTATCGGCAGGACCGTAGGTTCCACCAAGACGGTTGTGTGGTTACTTTCGATTTTGCTTGTTCACCAAAAATTATTCGTACATCAAGACACTACTAATTGTAACTTATATTGCTGTACTCCATAAAACACTTAGGTGTGTACGTAAAATATTTGATGGTGTCTGTCCTATTCAAATAATCAACTTACGTTCTGTTTTCTTAAACGTTTTGACTTTTTAAGAACATAACGATGTGACATTTTGTTTGATAAAAGTGATGTGATTTATCAACAAATATGGTCACTATCTGCTTTAAAATTATTTGACCAATAGATCTAAACTAAAAATCTATAATAAAATATCTAGGATATTATTATTTTGGTAGCGACGGAGTATTATATATACCACAATTAAAACCAAGAAGATATGTATCTTTTACATCATTTCCATTTGCAACACTTTTACAAAAATAAAAATAAAAACTGGTAAGAATAGCAAGCTGAGTCCATGGTGATTGCTTCAATTGCTCCCTGGTTTACACCAACTATTCTTTTTTGTGTTAGCAATCTCATAATTGCCACCCTTTTCCTAGCTTCAAAATCAAACACCAATACAGCCACCAAAGACCAAGACCACGACCACAACCACGACCACAACCACAACCACAACCAGGGATATTCATTCACTCGAAATATCCCAAGAGTATCTTCGCTCCTAGAGCGAGTGAAATCCGTACAACTATCTTCCTACATCCCTATCATCGAATCACAAAATGAATATCTTTCTATACCCAAAATAGCAAAATACACTTCACTGAGTCGACTCGCTCAATCGATATTTTCCTCATGTAGTTACGATACTCAGCCTGACTCACCACGATACCCATCAAATAAACCAAAACCCAACCCTTCACCTACTTTATTAGGACGATTAAAGCCCATAGATTTTTCATCTATTTACGACGACAGTAACACAATAATAGCTACCGAGTCTGAACTAGTTACCAACTCACCGAGTCGACTCATAAGTTTACCCTCGTTTTTCGACCGAGTTAAGTCGATCAAGATCAAAAAGGTGGAGCTAAAGAAGACACGTAGTAGCGAGGTGAGGATTGTGTCGGACGATGAAGAAGATGTCGACTTGAAGCGGCCACAGACAGCAAGGGCTAGACAAAATGCGGATGATGATGCAAAAGCCGATAATTTTATTAGCAAGTTTAGGGGCCAGTTGAAGTTACAACGTCTCGAGTCACTTAATAGGTACAATGATATGTTGAAGAGTCCAAATTAGGAGTATATGTTGTACCGATTGAGCTTCTAGTAATATTTTTAGTATTCCATTCCATATGTTTCTCTTCTGGTTACCATACTTAGCCCAAAGATGGAGCTTTATATAATTTAATTTTAACTAATGTTTAATGTTCTATTTTATGCTGTTATAATTGAATTCGTAAAGTAAAGGAAAATGATTGGTAGTCCTAATTATATAAGACTAAATATAGGCATACAAATATGGTTGGTGGGTTTCCAAAATTGAATGGATGAGATTAAGATAGAGAAAAAAACCAATCAATCATAAAGTTAGGCTTATTTGTAATTTAACATTACTCATTGGTAAATAAAGGTTGTCATGAACTCATGATTAGTCATCGTTACATTAGTGATCATTATGTATGCATGCAAAAAGTATCTTAAAATTAAATTAAATACATAAAATATAAGAACGTGTGGTGTGTATGCATGGTTGTTGCTAACGTCAATTCAATCGTACTCACTAATTGAGAAATGGAGCATGATAGGGGCCTGGAGTACGAATACAAAAAAATTCATGTCGACGAAGAAAAAAATATCTTTTTCTAGTAAGGTAAGCAAAAATACATGTGGACGAAGAAAATATCTTTTCCTATTAAGGTAAGCAAAAATATTACCACAACAAAAGGAGACTTATCTATAACATATACTTAAAGCAAATTACAATGGAGAAATCCCGTCCCTTAATTATTTTTGTAAAATTGATCCAACGATCTAGATTAATTAGTTGATAATTACACTTAACACCCCTACAATATTTATTTAATAGAAAATAAATAAATTACGTATTTAAATTTAAATATTTAATTAAAATTATTAGGTTTAAAAAAAATGAATAAATTAAGGAAATATAGACCAAACAAATCGTTTATAGATATTGTATAATAATTTTTATTTAAAACATATATTAATAAATTAATAATAAAGGTACTCTCCATATTTTCCTTATTGTAGAAACCACTTACAAAATTCCTTAAAACAGCAATATACTTTAATATTTTTCCTTATTATAACGAGTAAAGTATATAAGGTGCATTGCTTTGATAAAGTGAGTGGTGTCGATGAAAGAAAATTGCATCAGCAAATACTGTTGAAGAAATTTTTATCAGTAAGTTGTTATAGTAAGTTAAAAAGTGAAAAGCGTTGCTATCTTTCATATACTCCCTCATGGCCTCATTGGTTTAAGTAGAATGACATAGTTAAATCACATATTCACTACTTCTCACAAAGCTGTGTTTGGCATTGATAATGGCATTCAAAAATAATATATATCTCATATAAATCATCATCAATCTATGTTTTTTCATACTATGGTAAATACTCAACTAAATGATCTAGGGAGCATTAATAAGTGCTATATGTTTGCAGTTGGATCTTACAAGTTAGACTCTCTCCCAGTAACCAAGAGTCCAGGTAATGGAGTTTACTCAGGCTCGACATGTAAAGAAGGTGAAGTCGAGACAGTTGTCATTGCAACAGGAGTTCATACATTTTTTGGAATCTGGTGGAAACCACTACACATTTTGGCCACTTTCAGCAAGTAAGTTTTAAAGATTCAACTAAATTTTAAAGAAAATAAATGGATATAATGTTGTTCCTACTAGCGAATGGTAATCTTTATGATGGAAACAGGTTTTGACTTCAATTGGGAACTTCTGCATTTGCTCAATTGCCATAGGCATGTTTTTTGTATTTATCATAATTTATGCTTATTAACAGAGGGCATATTGTGAAGGAAGTGATAGCCTTCGATCTTGTGATACTCATTGGTGGTATCACAATTGCAATGCCAACTGCACTCTTAGTCACAATAGTGATTGGTTCCCACCGTTTATCTTAACAGGTTTGTAAACTTGTGACTATTATATTTATATTATTTCTCCATTGTTGTAACACATCATGATTTTCTCTTCATGGTGCTATAATAGAGAGAATGGCAAATGCCATAGAAGAAATGACGGGAATGGATGTGTTGTGTAGTGATAAAACCGGCACATAAACTCTCAACAAACTCTCGGTGGACAAAAATCTGATCAAGGTAATTCTTTTGCAGTGGCCCTTTCAAGTGAGAATCATGAGTAAGTGATGCAAGTAACATTCTTTCTTTAACAACAGTTGATAAAGATTGTAACTTTATAGAAAGCTAAGTAAGTGCAAGGAAAACAAGAAAGATGAGAAATTTATGGATTTAGTTGTGATCTTGACCTTAAAAATGGATATCCATAGATATATATAAAGATAAAGGGTTAGTTGATGATGAGGTGTTCAAATTAGTTCCAAATGACAAGGAAAAAAAAAGGGTAATTAGGAAGGGTGATGCTGATGCAGATGAAAAGAAATCGTAGTGAAGACAGAATATATAGTAGAAGATGACACTACTTTTTGTAGTATTATAAAACTTGGAATTTTTTTCCAAAATAGTAGCTTTTCACAACAAATTTTGAGAACTAGTTGTTTTTGGAAAAGGTTTTCAAAACTAGTAGAAGCGGGTTTCGTAACCCCGCTTTTCCCTTCCCTTTGATTATGAAAACGGACTTCGTAACCCCGTGCTTGAACATGTCAGATGAAGAGACAGAATCGGGGTTACAAACCCCGATTTTACTTTGCCTTTTTTGAGAGAAACGGGGTTCGAAACCGAGCTTTTACTTATTTCAGAGAGAGAGAGAGAGAGAGAGAGAGAGTCGGGGTTACCAACCCCGAGTTCACCTTAGAGTTGGTGTCTGCATCTGATAGAGTTGGTGTTTACATATACATCCGGCTGTCTCTTGCTTATTGCTGATATATACTAGTTTGTTATTGTTATTGCAGATAATGTTAGCATTTTAGAACTTAGATGCAGACAAATTATAACAAGTCATGCATGACATTGTTTGGAGTTAATATTGCAGGCCGGATAGATTATATCGTCATTAACATTAACAATAATTTAACAAGTGTCGTCACGGTGTCCCTCCAGTGGCGAATCTAGGATTCAAATATACTAGGGTCCAATTTTTTAAGGTGATGAAAAATAAATTAAAAACGGAAACATATTATTATGGGTCGGGTCAAATCGGATCGTTACAAACACCACTTAACACAAATATGTCATTAATACTTGATGCTACTCAAAAAATATAACTTCACATGCATCTCACAATTAAATATCTAAAAATTTGAATATAATAACCTATATTAAATTAACAGTCTAATATGGAGTACAAATTGACAATGTGTACAATGTGAATAATATAGAGACAACAATGAAGAATTACTTGACTGTATAAAAAATTGATTAGTTAACTGTGTGACTCATCAAGAAAAAGAAATAGAAAACTAGTGGAAATAGAGAGAAAAAAGTTGAAACGAAGTCACTGTTGTCTTTTGCTAAATTTATTTAAGTTGTAACGAAATTTATGTATTTATATTGTATTAGTTAATTCTACTGGCCGGGTCAGATTGAGCCATTTAGGAGTTTAGATTGACAATATTTAAGATTGGTGTATTAAGTGTTACATCGTTATCATTTAAGATTGGTGTATTAAGTGTTACATCGTTATCCTAATATCCTATATTATTGTTGTCACCTATGTATTACCGCAATAAGTCACCATCATCGTCCATCTACTCGTGCTAAACACCACAAGGAAAAAACACATAAACTTTGAAACTTTCCCATATAAGTTATAAACAAGATAATCATTTAGGTCAATGAGTCAAGATAGTTTTTAACTTTACTCCATATAAATTAAATGCTTCCTAGGTTTGGCATGCACCTTTGTTATCCCAATTAAACAATATATAAATACTTCAAATATGCATGAAACACATATAAAAACATTTTACACTTTCATAACATATATTAAAACATGCCAGACGCAATCACCAATATCTGTAAAACACCAACTCTAAAGTGAACTCGGGGTTGGTAACCCCGACTCTCTCTCTCTCTCTCTCTTAAATAAGTAAAAGCTCGGTTTCGAACCCCGTTTCTCTCAAAAAAGGCAAAGTAAAATCGGGGTTTGTAACCCCGATTCTGTCTCTTCATCTGACATGTCCAAACACGGGGTTACGAAGTCCGTTTTCATAATCAAAAGGAAGGGAAAAGCGGGGTTACGAAACCCGCTTCTACCAGTTTTGAAAACCTTTTCCAAAAACAACTAGTTCTCAAAATTTGTTGTGAAAAGCTACTATTTTGGAAAAAAATTCTAAAACTTTACAACATCCATTTGTCAATTTTTATTTTGTTCTCTTTATTTTCTGACTATTTTATTTTATTTTTAGCTATATATGTACAGGCCATCTTTGTATTCGCGCAAAGACAATGAAAAATGTTTGTGTTTCGAAGGTAATGTGTGGTTATAGAAGTGCAAGACAATGACAACCGAGACGTTCTAAAAATGGCATTTATGCTTGAAAGTGTTATGCTTTGTATTGAACTTTTTCGATCATTTAGCTGTTGTTAAAGTACCACAATTGTGTCCTCAATATGTTTCACATTGTACAAACCTACCGCATATCTTGACATTATTTTCAGCTGATGTCACATCTTTGAGAGCGGAACATTCTTATGCCGACCTCAGACTCTAACTTACTGAAATGCATGTGTGTGGACTGTGGAGCATTCTGGTTATGTTGTGTAACTATATAAAATATAAATAACTAAAAAATTTTTGAATCGCCCGCGTTACCACGGGTCTTATATCTAGTATATGTTCAAAATAAAAGTAACCTAATTTATCCCTTAGTCTTTATTACTTAATACAGTAATAATGTTATATTTTACCTCACTGAGTAAGAAATCGTTTTTAATAAACCCTTAAATATTAAGTATTATTAAATATATTAATAAAAAAAAATTCGGTTTATAATACTATTAAACAAAATAAAATAATACAAAAAATAAAAACGAACACAACTTTCACGCATATTTTCAATATTAACGAATTTATTTCATAAATATAAGCAAAATCATTATTATAAAAAAATGTATTCCATTCAAATCTTTTCTTAATTATAATATTTTATTTCTACCCCTATATATATAATCCATCATTCTCTACGTTTTCCCTCTCCACAAAGATCTCAAAATCTTTCAAAAAATTGTTTAGTTCAAAAATTAAGTGTAGTTGAACATCTCTCTGATAAAAAACAATCGGGTGTTCAAAATCCCAAAAGTCCAAAAAAAATTGAAAGGTATGATGTATGCATTTTTAAATTATTTTTTTTATATGACAATTTCAATCTACAACAATAAATGCACTCATATTCAATTGAATCTCTATAACAATTTCAATTTGGTCGCTCATGTTGTTGTGGGTCTTAAAGTTATACATATACATATACGGATTATTACACTTTACATTTAACACAGTAGCATATATACTAAATTATGGAATTAAAAAATTGAAAATAAAACTTCAAATCTATAACAATTTCGATTTAGCCGTTCGCATTGTCACGTGACTTTAAGCTAGTTTATAATAATAATAAAATAAAATAACCCAATACAACCTATACTACTACAGAAAAAACACACTAAGAAACCTGTTAAAACCCCCTTAAGAGACCATTTATTATATCAACGGGAATCTTTGGCTAACAGGTTTCTATAACGAGAATAGAGACTAGTTTTTCTTATAACAACCGCTCTCTATAGTTTTTTTCTCAGGATTAAGCACTTTCCCTCCAAACACAAAGAGACCTATTGGTTATTTACCAACCGGTCTCTATTGTATTTCATTTATACAAAAAATACCATATTCACCACAACTGTCAATTGTTTCCGTAAGCCATGCTTTACACAAATAAAAATCTGGTTATATACCAAAAATGTTCCAACCAATACAAGATATATCAAACTTCTTTGGAAAAATACAAACTATATATACATATCTAACATCTATACAACGCATCATCTTAATACGTACTTCTCCATAAAACAAAACTATACATATATCTATACAACAAAGTCAACGTTTATTTGTCTAGAAAGCAACCATACCATCTAACTTTGAGTTCCCGTGTGGTCTTTAATCAACCATCTCACTGTTAATATTGAGTCATTTATGTTTTTTGCACTCAAGTTTAACTTTCGACACTTGTACCTACAAAATGATACACATACACATATGGACAACTATTATGACTTGCCAATATATAAACTTGTATTTGGTAAATCCAACATCTATTATAGCTAATATTAGTATAAGACCTGCAAATTTGGTAAGTCCAACATAAATAACTAATATGACTTAAAGAATAAGTAAAATGAGTATACCAAATAAGCATTTGCTACCATTTTACGATTAAGTCGTTCCAACAACACTAACAGCTGAATACAAGTCTAGACCAAGGGACTCTCTCCCCTAGTTTTGCCAAACCCGAACCAAATTGCACTTTTTATTACTCCATTGAAATAATAACAATAATTAATAATAATAATAATAATAATAATAATAATAATAATAATAATAAGATACAACAATGGAGAAATGAGAAATCACTAATTGATAAATTGCATACCTCGTATATGTGTCTCATATCACCTTGCCCCAGTGGTAGGGCGTCCACCTGGCCTCCTAGAGGTCAGGGGTTCGAACCCTGCTCTGGGTAAACATTTATCATGTTGGTACCAGCCGCTTATGAAGCAGGGCCCATGCATATGAAGACCAATTGAATATCAAGGTATTGAGTTCGGATCAATCGGGCTCTATATATGCTTGGGTGCCGGTAGAGGCGCTTTAAAGGTACGAAGCTCTTGCTGGGTGGGTGACGTAGCTACCAATATGGTAGACAAGGTTACTGGTTTCCTTGCCACAATAAACCTTTTGAATATCACCTTGCCCCAATTTTTAAATGGTACAAGTCATGTAAAATCAACTGAATTGAAAGCCTTATTAAAAACCTTCATAATGTTTCATAACCATTATAATAATGTGAAAGGGTGGTCAAAGAAAGAGGTATGCATTTAAAATTAGATTCAACCTGAAGTGGCCAGTGGGGCTTTTAAATCAACAAACCATTCCTTTTGATCTTTGAGGTATGTTACTGAGCAAAAGAAGACCAGTTACCATCAAAACAAGTATTCCTTCTACATAGAACATCATCAAAATAAATGAGCAAAATTCATTATGAAAAAGATCATAAAAGCAATAAGCATTACTTGCCTCAGATTAACTGCCTTGTTGGATGAATTATTTTAAATGTTAAAGAATTAAAAAGATCAAATAACACTCACTGACTTTGTAACAAATTATATCCAACTACATAGAACATCATCAAAATAAGCAAACAAATATATAGAATAAATTTTGAGATAATTTTCTATGCTTTGAAGGATCTTTACATCATGTATCAAGTTCATGAACCTAATCCCACATAAATAAGAGAATTATTTCTTAACTACAAATAAAAGATATATTAAAGCCCACATTTACAAGACATCTTGTGGCTACAACAAAAAGAAAATATCGACAAAATTCCATAATGTGTTATAGTCGGAGTCCTTATCATTATCACTTACTTCCCATTGCTTTTGAATTTGACCATTCACCTATGCTAATATTAGTTATAATGTGGGGTTCAAATGAGAATAGGAATTTGTGTGAGAATGAGAGAATCAATCTCAGCCATTCATTTTCATCAAATACCAATTTCCACCATCTTTTTAAAATTAAATATCTCACAAATGACAAGTCAAAAAATTATAAAAATTGCACCATAAAATTTAGCGTATTATCCTCTTCGATTTACCGTCCCTCAAAGCATATTTTGACAACTTTTTTTTTTCTTCATTTTTTTATGGGTTTACAATTTAGTAACACATGTATTAGTGTTGCGTTTAGGGTCAACAGTTGACCCATCCCAAACCAACATGTCTTCTTGCGAGTTTACGTGGGCAGATACATTTTAAAAGTATAAAGACCGGTTGTTATGTAACCAAGAGGTCTCTATTCTTTTTCAATATGGCGCCACTTTAAGCCCAAAATAATTCAAACTTTTCTTGAAAACAATTCAAGCCCGCCTAAGTCCGCCTAGTTGTTTTTAACTACACCACTAATACAAAAAATACACAAAGAAACCTATTTTTAGCCCCCTTAGAAACCATTTGTTAAGAGGTTTATCTGGCTACAGGTCTCAACCAAAGAAACCAGTTGTAAACAGGTCTCTCTTTAAAAATATAGAGATCAGTTTTTTTGAAAACAACAAGTATCTATTATTTTTCCCGGATTAATTACCTTCGCAGCCAAACACAATAAGACCTGTTAAATATTAACCAACTTATCTCTATTCTATTTCTTTTTCCAAAAAGATATTCCTATATTTACCATATTTACCATTTCTTTCCATTCAAAATCTGCTCGTGTACCATTTTTTCCAACCAATACAAAATACATCAAATTTCTCCCAAAACAAAACAAACTATATATACATATCTAACATCTATACAAGTTTAACAAGTACCTTTTACATATAACAGAACTACATATATCTATACAATAAAGTCAAAGTTTATCCACATACAAAGCATATACATCTAAAAAATATCCGAACCATACCATCTAACTTCGATCGCATATGTCTTTAATCAATTAATCCCGCTATTAACATCGCGTTATTTCTCCCTTTTGCACTCAAGTACATCTTTCGACATTGTACCTACAAGATGATACACATACACACATGAACAACAACTACTATGACTTTACAGCATATAAACTAGCATATAAACTTGTATTCTTGAAAGTCTAATATACATAATAGATAACATAGTAACATTAGTACAAGACATACAAAATTGGTAAGTCCAACATGAATAACTAATATGACTTGCACAATTACTATAATATATATAGCTAACAAGGACTTGCTACCATTATATGTTGAAGTCGTTCGCTTTGTTTACCATCGTTAAGACACAGTAGGTAGGGGCGGATGTGTTTATACTCAAGGGTATGCACTTGCATACCCTATGAGTTCTAATTGCAGTGTAAAAATTGTATTATTTTATAGTTTCTTAATATATGTTCTTAAGTGTGCACACCCGATAGAAACATTATAACGCCACTGAAATTCATGAATTTTTTTTTTTTATATATATGGTTCGGAAGCGAGTAATACAAATCATGCATTATAGATTGCATATATCATACTACCAGAGCACAATCTATGCATGCATGATAAGTTGGTACCATGACCCCATTAACTACAAACATTAAGTTAGGTGTTATTTAAATTCAAAACATAAGTTTGGAAACGATAACATGTTTATATATATATATATATATATATATATATATATATATATATATATATATATATATATTAGAGTAGGCAGTCAAACATTCTTCAAAGCCAACTTCTTGCCCACCCACAACAAAAGTAATCTGCAAGAAGTGAGGAGAGGGATTAACACAAAGCTAAGTGAATAGATCTTTAACTATCAACATAACTCGGATCCACAATTGTTTACAGCAAAGCATCATAAACAAATAACTTCAAAGAGGATCGGTGGTCCTTGGGGCACCCTACTGCCGCGGTGGCCCCCAAGCAACACTTACAACCACTGAAGGCCAATTCAGTGATCTAACCGATGGTTTGGTACTATTACTACTTCCAACATCATTCCAATGAGCAACACATGTACAGAGTACTAATGTTATCCAAGTAATAGTACCCAAACCCAATCGCAATTGACCTCTGAAAGATTCACATAATCCATAATCATCATGGCAATATGTTAATTAAACAATACGCAAGTAAAACCAAGTTACCCGTTGTAACCAGATTGTTACAACCGACTTAGACTGAAAGCCAATGATCCACTCACCTTAGCAATCACAACCTCCACTCAAAGTTCTAATATTATTGAGTCTTCGGTTTATCTGTAAGCACAACAGAATAATACGAGTCAATAACTCATTCCAAATATCCGTGTGCTAGATAAAGTGCGTCATTGAAGTCAAACATGATAACTCAATTTACAACACTTCAACATATATATATATATATATATATATATATATATATATATATATATATATATATGAAGTCATAAATTAACCTATCATGATAACATATTACGTGTTAGTGAATCATATAAGCATATAACGTATTAATTAGAAGGAATTTAGAATGAAAACTGGTCTGCTGAAAACGGCACGAAAGCCGCCGGCTGGGTAATCGAACCCGCCGGGTTGTCCATCAAAGCCGCCGGGATACTACCCAAACAGCCGGGTGAATTAATATTTGTGGTAACAGAACTATTATGCGTTTTAAAGACTACAGAAGCAGCCGGGTTGGCTTAGGAGCCGCCGGCTAGGGTAATGAACATGCCGGCTAGGGTATCCAACCCGCCGGTTCCCTTAGAATACCAACAAGCCGCCGGCTTGGGACCCAAACCCGCCGGCTTGTTCATCTGGTACAGCAGCAGCAGCAGATCATCAAACCCCAACCCACGAACCAAAACCCTTCAATTTACAATTTCGACTACTAATTATGATGTTTACAACCAAATAAGCGCAACTATCATCATATATCATATTCTAACCACAACTAACCTCATCAAACCTCAAATCTATGCATGATTATTCATTTAATCTAATTCCTTCAAACCCTAACATATATACATATATTCAAAGCATTTTAAACTAACAATCGAGGGGACAACTAGTAGATGATGATGATGATGATAAGTAGAAACCAAGATTCCAAGCTCCTATCCATCGATCAATGTTTTTCCCTTTGATTTCTTTGATTTACCAAATAGGTGTGTGTGTTTTTGTTTTGGAGAAGAAATGAGAAAACAAAGAAGTGGATGGGGAAAATAGGTGAGGTCGACCCTCACCAATAATGCAGTGCCAGACTAGTGTACAAATTATACCCGCCCTAATTCTATTGTCTGGAACCTGGAAACTAATTGCGAGAGTATACATTTTATTTTACCGATAACTATAGCAATTTAAAACAAGCAATAATTCATGTATCACAATAAATCATTTAACCATCTAACCTATTAATTTCAATGAACCTAATATTATAATTTATTTATAAACTCAATTAAATAATCAAAGGAATTAAGTAAATTACCAAATTCCTCCCAGGCCCGAGACGAGGATGTTACAAATCTTCCCTCCTTAAAAGGATTTCGTCCTCGAAATCACATCCTGCCCAAAAAGCATAGGATAACGCGACCTCATGCTTTCCTCCGTTTCCCACGTGAGGTTAGCACCCAAACTATGTCGCCACCTAACCAAGACCATGGGTATCTCCTTCTTTCAAAGTTTAGTCACCTTTCTATCTACAAGCTCAACGGGTTCCTCTACAAGCTTCTGACTTAAATCAACACGTAGGTCTTGTAACGGAAGGACTTGGGATTGGTCCTCCACCTTACATTTTCTAAAATAACAAACATTAAAGGTGTCATGAATACCCGCTAATTCTGGAGGAAGGTCTAATGATACCGTCTGATCGTTAACTATTTGACGGATCCTAAATGGCCCAATAAAACTAGGAGCAAGTTTACCACGCTTACTAAACCGAATCACTCTCTTCCAAGGGGAAACCTTTAAATATACCAATTCACCTACAACAAACGAAGCCGGACGACGCCGTGGATCGGCATACTGTTTTTGTCTATCACGAGCAGCTTTCAATTTCTCACGAGCTATGGCTACCTTATCAGCAGTAATCTGAACGATATCTGGACCCGCAAACTGTTTCTCGCCCGCTTCTAACCAATAAGTGGGTGTTCTACAACGACGCCCATAAAGCATTTCATAGGGAGGCATACCTATACTCGAGTGATAAGAATTATTATACGCAAATTCAATTAATGGCAGGTGCGAATCCCAAGACCCGCCATATTCCAACACACAGGCACGTAACATATCCTCTAAAGTTTGAATAGTGCGCTCAGATTGACCGTCTGTCTGAGGGTGATAAGCCGTGCTCAGATTTATTCTAGTACCCAATTCCTTTTGCAAACTCTGCCAAAATCCAGATACGAATCTAGGATCTCTGTCCGACACAATAGATAACGGAATTCCATGTCTCGAAACAATTTCATTAACGTACAACTGAGCTAATTTACTCAAAGATGTCGTCTCACTAGAAGCAAGGAAGTGAGCACTCTTAGTCAATCTGTAACATCCTCGAAATGGATCTAGTTGTTTTACATTATTTCTTGATTTAAATAGGTATTTAAATGAGTTTGGAAATAATATTGTTTGAAATAGTTGAAATAATTGGAATAGGAGCTGAATATTCCAATGTGATAAGTGAATTATTAATTGTTGTAAATTAATATAGTTGACGGTGCAATAAAATGTTTGGACTCGCAAATGGTTTTCGGGTTCCAGGCAATAGATTGAGATGGGATATTAAATTATACCCGATTAATGGAAGGTCGGTTGAGGAACCGACTTAAGTTTCTATTTATTTAACTTTCCTCTTTAGGAAAGTTCATTATGAACTTCCAAAAATTCTCAAAACCCAAATCAATTCAAAAGAAAACCTAGAAATCAAATTGAAAATGAATTTGGAGCTGTGATTGATTCTAGTTTCATCCTAATCATTACCTCAATTCAGTGTTCTTCAAATCAAGAAGTAAGTTTAATTATTTCCATTTGATTGAAATTGGGATAATTGGTGATTTGGAAGAATTGGATGTTAGAAACATGTTATAAGTGTTATATGATAATTATCTGATGTTTCTAGTGGTTTAAAAGTGTTTAAAATTGAGTTTGGGTGATTTTGTTATAAATTTCGTGGGTTAAGTTTCGAGCAGATCGCACCAGGCCTGAACGACGATAGAAGCCGGCGGCTTGTGCATACTCGGTTGAAGCCGGCGGCTTCATAAGCCAAGCCGGCGGCTTGTAATGTTTTTGTAGGAACCGGCGGGTTGGGACATGGACCCGGCGGCTGGTGTAGGCTTTAAAACGTAGTTGTGTTCTGTTAACACAATGTGTAAATTGCCCGGCGGTTAGAATAGTGAAGCCGGCGGGTGGAGACCAGAAGCCGGCGGCTTCTAGGATGAAGCCGGCGGCTTGGAGAGCTGTCTCAGCTTTTCTTTGAAATTTGTTGATTTTTGTATGATTGGTACTAGTTGCGTGATAACAAATAGTAATGATTTTATTGTAATCATTAATACATAATTAGGAACTAATAGTTGAAATGTTAATTATGTTAAGTTCCTAGTATTATGGATTAATATAAGTTATGTATTGATATGGATTACTAACTTATATTTGATTTATTGATTCTCAGATGTGGAGAAGGCTCAGTGATATTAGACTACTGAGTGGAGGCCTGAGGTAGTCGGTGAGTGGATCTGTAACCTCAGTGTGATTTAGTTGTAATGATTTGATTTACAACGAGTAATTTATAGTATTACTTTAATATGATGCATCTGTGGAGATATCTTGCCATGATAGATTAACTAGTTGCTTACTTGGCTGATTGTGCTAGTATGTAATATTCTGAGGTCAACTTGACTTGACAGTTGGACTTGGTTGTTATTGTAGACGACAGGAGATCTTGAAACTTGAAATGTTGGTTTGGAGATCTAGGTCGTATGTGATTAACAACTGGTTATCGGTAATTCTGTATAGGCCAATACAGATGATTGATAAGAGTTCCTTGAGTACCAAACCGGTATTAGGGTATCTCAGGAGCCACCGATCCTCATGATAATGATTGATAGGTGTAGCTTGACATTGATTGGATGTCGAGTGAATGATTGATTATCTGTTTATTGTTATTTGATGTAAACAGATTGTTATGCTAGGTTATACTGTTACTTATAGTTTCATTCACTTAGCTTTATGCTAACCCCACCACAGTTCTTCCTGCAGGTTAAATAGATGGGACATATTGGGCAGGAGGTTGTGGGACTGGATGGAATGTTTGACAGGCTGTTACTCTGATGTTATTTGGATAACTAAAGAGATGTTTTGAATTATATAACACCGAGTTTGTTGAAATGTCATGTAATAAGTTTGAAAAAGTTTATTGACATTTTGAGTACATTGGTAGTATGTTTTAAATATACGCTTCCGAGTCGCAATTATTGTTTATGTTGAAACGAGGGGTGTTATAAGTTGGTATCAGAGCCATAGTTTGGGTGAATTGGACTTGATAGAATGTTCAATCCTAAACTTTGATTGAGTTGAGTCAAACATTCCAGTGGGTGTGGGTTTAGTTGATTAGTGAATGTGTGAGAAAGTGATTAGTTGAATATGTACTAACCCTTAACAAGTTGTGAAGTTGTTATTTGATTGCAGAGACGGAGGGACATGAGTATCTGATTGGTATATTTCATGTTTCCTCAACACTAGTGGGCTTAAGATTGCCAGGTAATCTTCGATAAGCCTGTGTTAAATTTAAATTAACTTGAACTGTTTACTTTGTTATGTTAAGTAAGCATTGTTGCGAAGTTAATTGAGTCAGACTGATATGATTCCCCAGTTTTGAGTCAACTAATGATTGTTATAGGCTGACATGAGGATAGAGGTATTGAATGGGATACTCATTGTGGTGATTATTTCTGATTAAATTGAAATGCAGAAATATGATTAAATGAGTAGAAAAGAGTTGCGTAAGGTTTTAACTGGATTGATGTTAGAACCTAAGAGGTGTCTTTATTGGTGAAATAATATAATTAATAGTATTATATTAGTAGATTGACTACAAGGTGTGATCTAAATCCTTGTTAAGGAAGGTTGTGTCATTTGATTTGAAAATGACTGCTATTTGAGACAATATGTGTTTATGTGACTATATGATATGTCTTGATTATAGTTAAACACTTGATCTAAACCATGACTGATAGGTTTAAGAGAAATGTAGAGTATGATAATGTGAAATTGATTGGGAAGTGATAGATCTTTCTGGTCAATTGTAAATTAATAGATGAAATGTTTTAATAGTAACATGATTGAGTAGGCTTGTTGTGACAGTGATGCTTGATAGTATAGCATATGTCAAAGTGATGATAATTAATTAAGATGTGTCTTGAATTTTGGAGTAAATAAGGACATTGATTAGTGTTAAGTATTGAAACAATGATGATGAGTTATCATGTGTTTGAGGTTTCAGATAAGTGATATACTGAGTAATTCAGTTGTTGAAAATTAGAACATTGTGTGTATGTGAGATGGCTCACATATGTAAGGTTGAATATGTAAAGTAGTAAGCTGATTTTGAGTAGGTATCAGCTGTTAGAAACTATTAAATGGAGTATGATTGATTTGAAATCATGAAGTATTTAATACGTATGAGGTGAGAGTAGATCACATTGATAATTATAATGTAGAGTGGCCTGAGAATGGATTATGAAGAACATAATCTTGCAACGCCTGATCACCGTTGTTATATTATGTTGTGTCACATGAACTTGTTGAGGCTACTTGGTATAAAAGAAATGTAATGTGATTTAGAAAACTGAGCATGAAATTATGCTAAGTGGTTTAATAGTTGTTTTGATAAGAAAACAATTGGTTGATAGAACTGTAACATCTAGAATGTAAATGTGAGAGTGTAAATAATGTTTGTCATTGATAGTTGTTTTGTTGATGAACATAAATGACAAATTGGATTCTGTTAAATGGGTAATTGTGATTGATAATGATAGATTACCTGTAGGTGGATTTGTATAGTATTTAAATGAATCACTATGTTGTAGCTAGCTTGTATGAAGCCAAAGTTGAGATAGGTTGATATTGTCTTGCTTGAGGAATTCCAAATATTATTGAATGTAATAATGTGAGGTTTATGTTTGAAAGTAAACATACAATATGAAATAGCTTGTATGGAGCCAAGATTGATGTAGGTTGACCTTGTCCTTGTGAAGGATTGATAAGATTTTTGAATGTAATAATTTGAAATATATGTTTGAAAGTGAACATATAAGATGAAATGGTTTGTTGTGAGTTAATATTGATAGTATGTTAACTTTGAAAGTCAAACCATGAATAGTGAGTTGTGTATAAAATTAATTGCTTGTGATTGGTTTGAGATTGGGTCAAACTAGAGAAAAGCAATTAGAGAATTTTATTGATTAATTGATTGAAATTGAAGTTGACATATAGTCAACTGTTTGTGTTGAAATAGTCTAACATAGATTGAAATGTTATGATTGTGTGGAATATGATTGAATTCCTAAATTGTATTAAGTTGTGAAAACTTGAGTAATTACTTAAAGCTAGTATTAAGTAATTGAAATAGTGTTAAGTATAATTAAGTATTCAGTTAGGAAATATATGATATTTGAACTGAATATGTGTTAGGAAATTATACAGATATGAAGTCATTGAATGATACGACAGTTGTAAATTGTTGAAAGGTGCAAATTAAGTCACATTGATTAGGATTTTGATAAGGAAATCTTACCAGTGTATGAGGCTTGTGATGATAGCTTTGATTGGGTAAGACTGTGAGATGATGAATAATTGAAGGTTATTATTATTAGTTGCATAGGTTGATTGGTACCTCATGGTGAGTTACTTAGATATTGAAAGAATTGAATGGATTCTTTAGTTATTTGTTGATTTTATACAAATGAAGTAAGTGATGAAGTGATAAATTGGGATTAGATCCAAATAAGAAATGATATGAAAGGATATCTGAAAGTGAATTGTGCTTAAGGTTTAGCTTAACCTTGGTTAATAATTGAGGAAATATGAATTGAATAGTTGGTCATATTTTAAGAAATCAGGTATGAAATTAAGTGTAATGATCATTATTTTGATAGTTTAAGAATAATGATTGCTTGACATTTGGGGCTGAAAACCTGATGTGTATAATTGTAAAGTGTTGCAGAGTAAGAGAAACCTTGAGATTGATAGGTGATGATTGTATTCACCAAACTTTTCTTGTAAGTTTAGAATGAAATGTTTAAGTTATATACTAGTTGATAAGTATATAAGTGAAACATAGAGTTATTGATTGTTCCATGTCCTGTGGTATGGATATGTGATGAATAGTAGTATTGAAAATGCTTGATAAAGACTTTAACAGTCTGAATGGCCTAGTATATAGAATGAAATGGAATTGTTGTGTATGTGTCCATTTTAGAGAATATCTGAAATTGTGTAAGTATGTATGTGTAGTATACATGATAATAAATGGCATGATAAGTTTTAATAGATTGAATTAAAATGTGCCATAAGATATGTGAAGGTTAGTTAATTGTGATTAACTTGATGTAGATTTTGTTGAAATGTGCTGTAAAGTAGCACATTGTGATATTGTGATACTTGAATTGTGGTATCATAATGTTGATTAGGATTGACTTAGTTGCTAGATTGATGGAATTTGGTACTAAGTGATTATGTGATTAAAGTTGTATAACTTCTAATTGCTTGTGATTAGTAGTTTAAGATTGTAAGGTTGAATTAAATTAACTGGTTGCTGAGATAAGATTCTGATGTCTTACCAGTTTAAGTAATATACAAATTCTAACTTGATGGTTAGTTAAACTTTGGAGATATATAGTGAGTATTGATAGATGTACTAAACTGTATAATCATTAGTGTTGTGATTATTGGAAGTGTTATTGTTGTTGTTAACAATTGATAGGTTGTAATGAAGGGAATTACAAGTAGAAATAAGTCAATGTAGAGATTGGTTGAATGTAGGTAATATTTGATTGTGGTACTATTGTTGATTGAGCAAAGTACTTGTTGATTGTAGTTTTACCTACTGAGTGTGACCTCTGCTGTGCTTATTAAAGTGATATGAATCTGGATTACTTTAAGTAAAGGATTTCATATGATTAAAGTGATATGTGAATATGGTAGGTTATTCACAAGAGTAGGTATGAAACTTTAGAGTGAAAAGTTGACTTAGATTTGAATTTCAAATCTTTGGTGGTAAAGATTTGAGATTGTTATCTATATATTAGACTGATTGCTAGTTGTAAGCTGAAATTAAATTTCAGTGTGGATACAGGTATGGTGGTTTTAGAACCCTGTGGTTATGATACTGTTGTTGCTGTTTTGCTGTTAACAGAGAAGAACAGTGGTAATAGGTTAAAGATTTTAGCACATTGCTAATTTCTGGTTGCATAGACCTATTAAGTGATGTTAAGTTTTACTTGTTGATTAAGTGATTGTAGGTTTCACTTGTTGAAGTAAGTGTTGGTCTATAAGATATATCTGAATTATGATATTGATTAGATGCACTGTGTGTGTGCGTAGGAAAGGATAGAAGCATGTACAATTGGATATGTGCATGTGGAAAGAATTCAACTAGTCTAAGAATAGTTGTAAGTTGCTATTGAGGACTAATGAATACTAAGATGTATGTGATTATATCATATTAGTTCGATTGGTTGAGGTTAGATTTCGGGGGCGAAATCTCTTGAAGGGGGGGAGAGTTGTAACATCCTCGAAATGGATCTAGTTGTTTTACATTATTTCTTGATTTAAATAGGTATTTAAATGAGTTTGGAAATAATATTGTTTGAAATAGTTGAAATAATTGGAATAGGAGCTGAATATTCCAATGTGATAAGTGAATTATTAATTGTTGTAAATTAATATAGTTGACGGTGCAATAAAATGTTTGGACTCGCAAATGGTTTTCGGGTTCCAGGCAATAGATTGAGATGGGATATTAAATTATACCCGATTAATGGAAGGTCGGTTGAGGAACCGACTTAAGTTTCTATTTATTTAACTTTCCTCTTTAGGAAAGTTCATTATGAACTTCCAAAAATTCTCAAAACCCAAATCAATTCAAAAGAAAACCTAGAAATCAAATTGAAAATGAATTTGGAGCTGTGATTGATTCTAGTTTCATCCTAATCATTACCTCAATTCAGTGTTCTTCAAATCAAGAAGTAAGTTTAATTATTTCCATTTGATTGAAATTGGGATAATTGGTGATTTGGAAGAATTGGATGTTAGAAACATGTTATAAGTGTTATATGATAATTATCTGATGTTTCTAGTGGTTTAAAAGTGTTTAAAATTGAGTTTGGGTGATTTTGTTATAAATTTCGTGGGTTAAGTTTCGAGCAGATCGCACCAGGCCTGAACGACGATAGAAGCCGGCGGCTTCTATAGGAAGCCGGCGGCTTGTGCATACTCGGTTGAAGCCGGCGGCTTCATAAGCCAAGCCGGCGGCTTGTAATGTTTTTGTAGGAACCGGCGGGTTGGGACATGGACCCGGCGGCTGGTGTAGGCTTTAAAACGTAGTTGTGTTCTGTTAACACAATGTGTAAATTGCCCGGCGGTTAGAATAGTGAAGCCGGCGGGTGGAGACCAGAAGCCGGCGGCTTCTAGGATGAAGCCGGCGGCTTGTAGAGCTGTCTCAGCTTTTCTTTGAAATTTGTTGATTTTTGTATGATTGGTACTAGTTGCGTGATAACAAATAGTAATGATTTTATTGTAATCATTAATACATAATTAGGAACTAATAGTTGAAATGTTAATTATGTTAAGTTCCTAGTATTATGGATTAATATAAGTTATGTATTGATATGGATTACTAACTTATATTTGATTTATTGATTCTCAGATGTGGAGAAGGCTCAGTGATATTAGACTACTGAGTGGAGGCCTGAGGTAGTCGGTGAGTGGATCTGTAACCTCAGTGTGATTTAGTTGTAATGATTTGATTTACAACGAGTAATTTATAGTATTACTTTAATATGATGCATCTGTGGAGATATCTTGCCATGATAGATTAACTAGTTGCTTACTTGGCTGATTGTGCTAGTATGTAATATTCTGAGGTCAACTTGACTTGACAGTTGGACTTGGTTGTTATTGTAGACGACAGGAGATCTTGAAACTTGAAATGTTGGTTTGGAGATCTAGGTCGTGTGTGATTAACAACTGGTTATCGGTAATTCTGTATAGGCCAATACAGATGATTGATAAGAGTTCCTTGAGTACCAAACCGGTATTAGGGTATCTCAGGAGCCACCGATCCTCATGACGATTGATAATGATTGATAGGTGTAGTTTGACATTGATTGGATGTCGAGTGAATGATTGATTATCTGTTTATTGTTATTTGATGTAAACAGATTGTTATGCTAGGTTATACTGTTACTTATAGTTTCATTCACTTAGCTTTATGCTAACCCCACCACAGTTCTTCCTGCAGGTTAAATAGATGGGACATATTGGGCAGGAGGTTGTGGGACTGGATGGAATGTTTGACAGGCTGTTACTCTGATGTTATTTGGATAACTAAAGAGATGTTTTGAATTATATAACACCGAGTTTGTTGAAATGTCATGTAATAAGTTTGAAAAAGTTTATTGACATTTTGAGTACATTGGTAGTATGTTTTAAATATACGCTTTCGAGTCGCAATTATTGTTTATGTTGAAACGAGGGGTGTTATACAATCGGTCCACAATCACCCAAATCATGTCATTTCCTCTAACGGTTTGTGGAAATTTTGTTACAAAATCCATTGTAATGTGATCCCATTTCCACTAGGGAATCTCAAGTTGCTTCAATGATCCATAAGGTTTCTGGTGTTCGGCTTTCACTTGAGAGCATATATGGCACGATTCCACAATTCGAGCAACATCCATTTTTAAGGTAGGCCACCAATACAAAGGTTTCAAATCATTATACATTTTTGTACTCCCTGGATGAATTGATAATCGAGATTTATGAGCTTCCATCAATATTACATCGCGAAGTCCTCCAAGCAAAGGAACCCAAACACGCGATTGAAATGTCTTTAATCCACGAGAATCATCACATAACAAGTTTTTTCTTTTCGATAAAATCTCGGCTTTCAAATTATGATCAAACCTCAAATCTATGCATGATTATTCATTTAATCTAATTCCTTCAAACCCTAACATATATACATATATTCAATGCATTTTAAACTTACAATCGAGGGGACAACTAGTAGATGATGATGATAAGTAGAAATCAAGATTCCAAGCTCCTATCCATCGATCAATGTTTTTCCCTTTGATTTCTTTGATTTACCAAATAGGTGTGTGTGTTTTTGTTTTGGAGAAGAAATGAGAAAACAAAGAAGTGGATGGGGAAAATAGGTGAGGTCGACCCTCACCAATAATGCAGTGCCAGACTAGTGTACAAATTATACCCGCCCTAATTCTATTATCTGGAACCTGGAAACTAATTGCGAGAGTATACATTTTATTTTACCGATAACTATAGCAATTTAAAACAAGCAATAATTCATGTATCACAATAAATCATTTGACCATCTAACCTATTAATTTCAATGAACCTAATATTATAATTTATTTATAAACTCAATTAAATAATCAAAGGAATTAAGTAAATTACCAAATTCCTCCTACGCCCGAGACGAGGATGTTACAAACATGGTGACCACCCTATTGCATTGTTCCTTATCCAACCGTCATCAAAAACTTCAGTTAACCACCTTTGACTTACAAAGAAATAGAAGAAAGTAAAAAACTAATGTTCAATTTCAAATAAAAATTGATGTTATGCCTCGTTTATAAACCACTTTATCTATCCTTTCTCTCAAGAAGAGGATGGTGGGTCTTGCCTATTGAGTTAATAAACCACTCTATTAGAAAGATATTGAATCAATAATATGAAATATCACTCAAACAATACGTTCTTGAATTCACTTTTTATATTTTAGGGTATAAGCAAATAATGAAATAAATGGGAAACAAGGACTAATTGTACCTTATTCTAATAACCTCATATTTTTATTTTTATTTTTTTTTTATTTTTTTTTTTGTCATTTGAAACTGTGGACGTGCTTCCAATACTTTTGATGCTTCTATTTTATTATGAATTTTAACATGTAAACTTGTCATGTTTTGTGCTACAGATTCATTTTAAGTGAATAACAAGTACTTGACTAAGTTGTTCTTTTATTTGGAAATAATGAACCATATAGGATATTTAAGTAGAGAAGTTTGTATTAGTACTCATATTTGTTTATATATTTCACCAATACTTGCTTCAATGTGAATAACAAAATCTTACCATAAGATCCCACGTTCATGTTCAGTTCATATCAGATCGATTACAACTTAAATAACTTCATTAAATAAACAAGTCCCAGAAAAAAGCCTAACTTGACCCCGACCCACAAAACCTTTTAACATTTTTTTTTACTCCCTCCGTCCCAAATTAAATGTCCTGGTTTGACTTTTTGAGTCTTCCCTTTTCAACTTTGACCTTAAATATTTTTATTTGTGTTATATAATACTTGATGCAAAATATATGTATGGATTGGATTTTAAATATATTTTCATTGGTATAATTTTCATAAAGTAATATATAACACAAACAAAAATATTTAAGGTCAAAGTTGAAAAAGAAAGACTTTCAAATCTGATACAGGACACTTAATTTGGGACGGAGGGAGTAGTTTATATAATGCATACCCAAACTTGAGTTCCTAGATCCACCACTGACAGTAGGTCACAATTTTCCCCTACAGCTGTCACACCTTAACCTAATCTCACTTTATATAACTCCATTATTACAATAATACTAATAATAAAAAACACACAACAAAGAAAATTCTATTTGATAAATTACATACCTCATATCAATCTTACATCACCCCGCGCTAACTTTAATAGGTCCAAGTCTTGTAAAATCAATTGAAAAGAAAGCCTTATTATAAACCTTTATAAAGTTTCATAACCATGAATGGAGTAAAATGGTGGTCAAAGAAAGAGGCATACATATGAATTGGGTTCATTATGAAGTGGGGCTTTTAGACAAGCAAAACGTCCAGCTTTCGACCCTAAGGTATGCTATCGATCAAAAGAAAACCTGTTATCATCAAAACAGGTATCACATCTAATGGTGATCAAAATCAAAATAAATGAGCAAAGTTAATGATAGAAAGGACCATAAAGTAATAGGCATAACTTTCCTTAAATCACTTGTCATGTTGGATGAGTTATTTTAAATGATTACGAATTTCAGAGATTATCCGATTACATACAACATCATCAAAATAATCAAAAATATATATAGAATAATTATGAGATAAATTTTTATACCTTAAAAGAATCTTTACATCATGTATCAACTTCAGAAACTTAATCCCACATTCAAAGAGATGCTTTTTTAACTACACATAGAAAAGAGATATTAAAACCCACAATTACACATATACGATAGGAAAAATGAATACAGCAAGGTGGCAAGTGTCCACCGTGTTGCTAGGGAAAGATTATAAAAAGTAGTAAGTAGTTGTTAACAAACGTAACAAGTGATTATTACAATAGCTATTATGTGTTGTATAAATAGTCCACCTAGATCAATATAAGTTTTCCAAATAATGCAAATTAAATTTTTGCCTAAAGTAAAACAAAGGGTATTGTCCAAAAACAGAAGTCCAGACTTATGCAAAATAATGTGTTACAATCAGAGTCCTTATCCCGTTTACATTCTCATTGCCTTTGAATTGACAACGATTAGATGAGGCCTCCCAACGTGCCCGATACAGACTTACCTATAGGCATAGCTTACCTCACTTGTTCTTTATATAGTATAATAATAATAATAATAATAATAATAATAATAATAATAATAATAATAATAATAATAATAATAATAATATTATTATTATTACAACAACAATAAGTATAATTGCGAATTCGCCTATGCTAAGATTGATACATATATAGAACAACAAGACCATATATCCTATCCAAAATAACCTAACTCAAGAGCAAAGGTTAAAGGTATGTTCGAATCTAGTTTTTTTTTTATAGTCAATTACATAACCAATTGACGATTCTAAAAGCACACAATTGATTTTATACAAAGAGTAAGAATAATATATGAACCTAATGCATTCATACGTTCCAATTTTTAACACATAACACTAACAATTACATGAGTAAAAGGATTATAATTTTAAGGCTAAATTACGAAAAAAAATATAAACCCTTAAGACGACAAAACAACAAAATCTACCATTTTGTGATTGTGGTGGTACCATATCAGTGCTGGTAGCGGTGGATTGGTGGTGCCGCAATGGAGAATATAGATGGAAATTGGAAAATGAGAGTGCCCCTTGCTGTGGATCTAGATGATTGATAACAATGATTGAATGGCGGAAACAAACAATCACACTAATAACACGTAAACACGAATCGAAACACGTATAAATCAATAATATAACTTTGTATTGATGAACGTAACGTATTAGATTGATTACAAGGATGCTTAGTCGACAAATGGTGCTAGGGTTTCGTCAACCCTAGCCAGGATCCCGTAGGTTTGCTTATATACTAACACAAATCGGCAGACATGCGTCACTTGGCTAGTGTCGCATGTGGCCGCCTTCATGCGTCACTTACCTAAGTGTCGCTATGCGTCACTAAGGCAAGTGTCGCCTACTACCAAAGTTAAGTGTCGCTATACAAAAATGACTTTTCTATAACAATTAACTAACGACACTTACAACTCGATAGACCAATTGACAGATACACTAATATGCACCAACAAACTCCCCCCGTGTCTTCAGCTTGAACCTTCCAACTATTAATCAAACCCGTATAATCTCCACGAACTTTGTAAGATTTACATGTCACAGGTACAGATTTAGTAATTCTTCCATGAGGCCACCATTTCTTATGCCTTTCAGCCTTTTCTTCAGCAGTTTCATTTTCAGGTACCGAAGATTCAGTTTCTGGACCTGCTGATTCTGTGGCTGGTGCCTCTTGAGCTGGAGGAACTGAGGTAGTTTCCAGAGCAGGCCCTGCATGAGAAGAACTTGATTCTCCATGAGTAGCTTTCGCAGACCCCTCTTCATCATCACTCAAATCAATCTCGATGACTGGCGCATCATCATAATGTTCATCATCACCCAGATGCTCATCTTCAACTGATACATCGTCATCCATATCAAACACATACCCTGAATCCGTCTCAGTATCAGCTTCATTGACCATTCTCTGAAGTTACGATAAATCAGCAAACGAGTAATCAACCGCTAGAGGTCTCGGCTGGCCTGGAATGTCATCAACAGAAAAGTAATCCAAACGAATATTTTCATTTATAACAGAATCATGTACATTTTCAGGTTCTGGGGGAGGCGTTACATTTGTTTCCAAGGTACGCTGACCTTCCTCCCCGAAGCAATCGTAACGGACTCCAACTCTAGTAACCTAGACTCGAGATCTGTCACCTGAAGCTGTAAACCATCAACCTGAGCTGCCTTGATCTCTAAATCTTTGATTTGCGTAGCTTGAGCTTCAATCACTGCAGCTTGATCATCAAAGCGTTTATTCAACTGTTCCATCTGATCAAGAAACTGTTGAAGCAATGCAGGCGAAGGTTGTTGTGGTTGTTATGGTTGTTGTTGAGGTTGCTGACCAGGTTCTTGAATAACAACGCCTGTCCTCTGGCGTCTTCTATGTGGTAGATCCGCTTTCCAGTATTCGGAGGTACATGAACCCTCCCTTCAGATATCCGTCGCAAAATACGCTTAAAGCGTCGAGGATCAACTGACTGTATAGCATCCAGAGTTTTTGGAGGAGGCACATCACCCTCAGAGTCGGGTGGTGTGGGTCCACCATTATCATCATCTTCTGGTTCAACACGCTCAACCTGTTCAATATCATCCAAATCTTGAGCAACCTGATTTTCCACTAAATCTTCTTCATTCACAGGTGGGGGAACAACATCCTCGACCCCATCATTCGGTGGCACAACATAGTTTTCATCGACGATGTGCCCGAAGAGATCACGATCTGGTAAGACCTCGGAATCCTTTGGCGGTAGCTTGCAGTCATTGAAAATCCTTAGAAGCATCGGCGTTGGATGTAATAACGGTCGCTGATCAGGAGCGATACCTAAATCCATCAAATTCAAGATCAACTGTAGAAACCGTGGATACAACAACCATTTATCTTTGCCAGCTCGTACGTTCTCAACCATATGCCCGAAGATATAACCACTAAAGTTGTACGACTTGTTGTAAATCAAAGCCAGCATCAAGGACAAAGTGGAATAACTCGCAGCATCGTATCCTTCCTTCCTTAGAGAAAAACAGACAATAATAATGTGGCACAAATAACGCCAAACCCGTCACATATACTGTTTCCTGAAATCAGAAAATTGATCTTCTGGATACCCAATTCTCGTCAAACCACCAAGTATAAAGACTGTCTCGAATTGGGTTGGCATGTCGTGTGTGTCATTGAACTGCAAAACACGACGAACAGTATCTTCTGTGATCTCAATTTCCTTGCCAAACATTTTAGATACAATTCTGGGCTCATCATTCACTGTTCGGATAAGAGCGTGATCGTAGAATTCCTCGATCTGATTCATATAAACTGGTACAGATGCTGTGATAGCATAATGAATCCTTGAGCGTCTCAGAAAACTGATCATTGGACGAAACAGAGTGGAGTTCTTGTGAGTAGACTCCAGAAAAGCCACGATATTATGACGAGTATTAGTTCGTCGATAATAATCCTAAAGATTTGCCATCTGTAACTAGCATACATAAAAGAAAACAAGAAATATCGTTACAGAATAAGCTCAAATATAAAAATTGTAAAATTCTGATTTTTGGCGTCACTTGGGAAGTGACGCATGTAACAGTAGCGTCACTCATAGAGTGCCGCATGATACAGTGAAATGAAATCAGAAATCACATGAAGCGTCACTTGAGGTAAGTGACGCATACAAGGCGTCACTGGTGTAAGTGTCGTTGCCACAACGTGCGTCATTCGACAAAGTGTCGGTATAGATGCAAGCGTCATTTAAGGCGACAATTAACAAGTGACTGTAAAATCTAAGTGTCACTAAGGGAGTCACTCGAGGTAGTGACGCACAAAAGGGCGTCATTCAGAAGAGTGACGGTATAAGTGACGGTGTAGACCTAGGCGGCACTAGGGAAGTCACTTAAAGAAGTGACACATATAAAGGCGTCACTCATATGAGTGACGGTAAGCCTATCAAATTACCAACTAGCGTCACTTACCGAAAGTGACGCTCGAAGTGACGCAACGATGAATATCATAGCGTCACTGTTCAAACCCAAAAATCACGAAGAACAAAAATTGGGGTTTTTGCAAAACATTGTTACCAAAGTGTGCGCATTAGCAAAACGTTCAAAACACACCAAATATAAACATAAAACATTAACAAACCAAACCCCAATTTGCGTGATTTCGGCAAACCCTAAAACCCGTAACCCTAATTACAGATTAAATCATGAATACGTAATGAGAAGGGTTAAAAGTTATACCAATAGATGCGTAAACGTGAGGGGAACAAGAATATTGTAGCCGATTGCACGAACAACGCTTGAAAATCCACAAAAAAATCGCAAGACACTCACAGCCGAAGTGACGCAAAGATGAGGGTAAGTGACGCTGTGTCAGAGGAAGTGACGGATATTGAATAGTGTAAGTGGTGATTAGAAGTGTCAGTTTTAAGGGTATTTATACCGAAACCCTAATACGCGTCACTTAACCCGTCACTAAATGGGTCTCTTATAGCGTCACTAGGGGCGTCACTCAGGGAGTGACGCCTAAGGTCACTTAGTGAAATATTTTTAAAAATTGTGAGATTTTGTCGATCTTTTGCGTT
This sequence comes from Helichrysum umbraculigerum, assembly GCA_949592205.1. NCBI lineage: Eukaryota > Viridiplantae > Streptophyta > Magnoliopsida > Asterales > Asteraceae > Helichrysum > Helichrysum umbraculigerum. The sequence continues at coordinate 336,577,388 of CATIUR010000001.1, forward strand.
TTGATTTCGGTACTCAAATTTGAAAGTAAATGTAACTTGGTTGAAACACAAAATAAAACTTAAAAATAAACGAAATTAACATATAAGTAACAAATACAACTTCTTGTTGGTGATGGAGTTGATTGAGTCTGGTTAGGGATCATATCGGAATAGCATGCAATTATTAGGAATAGTAAGTGTTATTTCGATCATCAGTATATTTGTCCACATTAAATTTACTTGGCACGCTTAAAACACCTTTTATAAAAGTTATTTCAAGACGATTATTGGTATTGTTGGTCCACCTAAACATGCTACATCCGTATCTGTGTGCTAACCCTTTATTGTTAGTATGAATATTTCACCGTGGTCCCCACCATAGACATACCCCTGTAACCCAGACATGAACATAGTTTCCAAATTTAGAAAGGATATAAGATGATCAATTTTAAGAATCAAGCCAGCGGTGACAGGTCTGTACTTACGTACAACAGAGCAACATACACTTGATTCAGGTTTAAGCAAAACCGATCGCGGTCAAACCAAACTTGTTTTATTCAATTGGCGACCTTGATCAGTATCTTAGTATTTAAGACTTTGCATGTACATTGACTCACGTTTGCTTAGTTTTGAGATTATACTGAATTGAGACCAGGTCTGCACTTACGTACAACAGAGGAAACAATAAGTATACTCCCCCAAAAGTTCTCAGATATACGATCCAAAAGTAGAAGTATGTCAAGCTACGCTAAGGAATTAAGACGTAGAGTCGTACATCACAAGGTGTTTACCACAAGATCATAGACATGTATTTAAGTTACTTCTTAATAACCCAGAGACCGGTGTGTATCATGTCTACCAATACATCGTATGATGAAGCTAACTTTTATAAAAACTGTTTTAAATATGTCAGATAAACCTACTGACACATCCAAGATAAACCTTAAAATTCCATTTTGTGCATGTCACCCGATGTACTATCATATCCCAAGTTGTTTACAGACACAACTCAACGTCTATTTTAAAAATGTAGCAACCATGCATTTCTTTTATACTAAAGAGTATAAAGAGTGGCTGTTGCCAAATTTTTTTTTTAAAGCAGATAAATTACTTTCCAAATCACAAATTACTTTTTAGTCTGAAAGAACCTTAAACCAATCATGTTGATCAGTTCATCAAATCGAGCACGCGAAAAAGCTTTTGTGAATAGGTCGGCATTTTGCTTAAGGGTGTCTATATGGACCAGGTCTATCAGGTATTTTTCATAGCAATCCCGTATAAAGTGGAACCTAAGTTCTATGTGTTTAGTCTTAGAGTGATGTACGGGATTGCGTGTGATAGAAATGGCAGCATTGTTATCTATATGAATAGGAGTCATGGTAAGAAGTTACCTGTAATCGCGTAGTTGGTGCTGAATCCAAAGAACTTGGGTACAGCAGCTCGCAACAGCAACATACTCAGCCTCTGCTGTAGAAAGAGAAACCGTAGTCTGCTTCTTGCACTGCCAAGAGACCAAACGCGATCCTAGAAATTGACATCCCCTAGTTGTTGACTTCTTATCAGTATTGCAACCGCCATGATCCGAATCCGAATAGGCAGTAAGAGCGAATGTTTTCTCATTTGGATACCATAGACCAAGAGTGGGTCTAGCTCTGAGATAACCGAAAATTTGCTTTACCGCCTTCATATGAGACACCTTGGGCTTAGCCTAATAGCGTGAGCAGATTGACACGGCAAACATGATGTCCGGCCTAGAGGCAGTTAAATACATAAGGGAACCTATCATAGAACGATAGTCCTTCTCTTTGCAATCTTCGTCATCCTCAGCAGGTCTAAGATTGTGATTAACCTCGATAGGAGTCCCATAGGTTTTACAATTGAGCAAGTCATACCTAGTAAACATGTCATTGACATATTTTGACTGATGTATATAGATACCTTTAGCAAGCTGCTCAACTTGTACACCTAAAAAGAATGTGAGCTCCCCCATCGCACTCATTTCAAACTCAGACTTCATGATTTGCTCGAAGTTCTTGCACATTGCCTCGTTTGTAGAACCGAAGATAATGTCATCCACGTAAACCTACACGAGTAACATATCTTCTCTATCCCCAGACTGTTCTCTAAGAATGAATAGCGTGCTATCGATGTTGCCCCTAACGAAACCATGCTTTATCAGATGAGTAGTAAGCCGCTCATACCAAAGCCTCGGAGCTTAGTGAAGACCATATAACGCCTTGTTCAACTTGCAGACGTATTCCGGATGAGCATGGTCTTCAAAACCTGGAGGCTGCTTAACATACACATCGGTATCTACTTGTCTATACAGAAAAGCACTTTACACATCAAGTTGATTAACGTGAAATCCTCTGAAGGACGCGTATGCTAGGAAAATGCGAATAGACTCCAAGCGAGCAATAGGAGCAAATACTTCATCATAGTCCAATCCTTCAATTTGACTGAAGCCTTGAACTACCAACCGTGCTTTGTTACGAATCACAATGTGTCGCACCCCCAAATTCGGGTTGCGGAAGCGAATCGGGTCGGGGCGCGACTAATCAATAATCAAAGCACACAAGATATATAATGAACGACTCTATATGCGTCGTTTTACACTTTCATTGATAAAATAAACGTTTACAATGATATAATGTTTATAAAAGCTCGCAAGCTAAAAGTTAGAGATTCTAAGGCATATCTAATTGTACAAAATATAGAAATGCATATGAATCTCCTGATTGTCTGAATGCGACTCGAGCTAGATAATCCTGGGCAGTCCTACTACTGCTGTGTACCTGAGAATACATGCTAAAAGGGTCAGCTAACGCTGGTGAGCTCACAGGTGTAATGATGAAACAACAATGTATGAACCATAAGATTTAGTATAATGATTTGAAATTAATCAAATAAATGTTATATTACTGCCATGAGCTCATAGTTTGAGCTTAACTGAGGGGTCAGGATCACAATCAAGTGCCTGAGCGAGGTTGCCTCCTGCATGTGCCTAATCTACACACGTATGAACAAATGATAATGCATCCGTTCGACCGCAGTTGTGGTAGCGCGACTACCCCGGACGAGGATCGTTAATCCCATATGGTACCATACACTAACACTAGTGCTAAATCCATATTAACAAACTATGATGTGGAGGGCTTCATGATTAGTAAAAATAACTCATGCAGTCAATATATCAAGTTTTGTACTTGTGTTCACATGTAAATAAAACCGAGCATGTATTCCCACCCCTGGGTTTAAAACATTAAAAATGAGGGGCTATGAGACTCACCTGAGTCTGATGATTTGCAGTGAAGCAAAGGTGATGTTGTAAAATGAGGTGTCCGAAGACTGTAACCTGCCGGGCGTTCAAAACGCGCAAGGTTATTAGTATAAGTAGACGTCTCAAGAGACCGTCCATGCTAGTTGTTCATTCAACTAGTAATGTCCAAATGATTTGGTTGTTTGTTTGTGTTTTGAAAACATGTACAGCCCGTTGGTGAGTTTTGTAATAATGATTATTAAAAGCATTATTATTATGTTGGTCTCGTTGTATACTTATAAAAGTATATGTGTCATATGTTTCCGAGTTATTCCAAATATTGTATTTTTGTCATTGACGTTAAATCAAGTTTATCGTGATATTGTCTGTTGGAAAGTCGGTTATGCAAAGTTAGAGTTGGACACTATTTATGAGACAATAAGAATCACTATTCATGAGACAATAAGAATCACTATTCATGAGACAATAAGATTGCCGGGAATTAATATTCATGAGACAGTAAGGATTACTATTCATGAGACAATAAGATTGTCGGGAATTACTATTCATGAGACAATAAGGATTACTATTCATGAGACAATAAGATTGTCGGGAATTACTATTCATGAGACAATAAGGATTACTATTCATGAGACAATAAGATTATCGGGAATTACTATTCATGAGACAATAAGGATTTTCCAACAATGCTAATCCTTCCAACAATACTAATCCTTCCAACAATACGAATCTTTCCAACAATGATGTTTTACTATTAATCCAACAATGTGAGTTACTATTTATCCAACAATGTCAAAACACTATTTATCCAACAATGTCAAAAACACTAGTTTTTCAACAATAACGTTTTTGAGAATGCATATGTGACAATGTGATTTCATGTGAAAATGAGGTTTGCGACAATGTGATGTTTTATGCGACAATGATGTTTACGACAATGGCATTGTCGCAGGTGTGAAGGCTTGTGCGACAAAGAGACATTGTCGCAAGTCTTGGTTCCGTTTTCGTTGTCCGTTTTCGTTGACTTGGTCAAATATGTTCGGTTTGACCCGAAACTTTTAGGGAAGTCTTAAATATGTTAAATAAGCTTTAGAAAATCTTCGTTACGTTTTATGGTTGACCCGAAGTGTCGGTTTTGTAAAATAACCAAAACAGTCCCTATTATATGTATTTCAGTTTTTCGACTTGATAATCCTACCGTTTTCACTAGTTTTTAGACTGAGTTTGGTCTCAACAAAACTCCAGCATATTCTCATATGTATCTAGTTCATTTCTGCAACTTATCATGATTTTATGGTTTCATTTACTATTTTAAACAAACATGAATATGGAAGGTAGTCAGATTCGGTCCGAACACGAGTAACACTCAAAGACCGCTTCTACACTTAATTCCATGAGGATCTGGTCAGAGTAGTAAACACCAAAGTTGTGGATAACATCTTAAGGATCATTTTTCGTTTAGATTTCGTGAGTTGATTCCTCCTATAACTCGAGTTATAAACGATTTTGTGAGACGAAAATTCTGGACAGATTCATATACTTATATATATACTTTGTGAAAACGTTTTTCAAGCTTTATTTTGGACATTATAAAGTTGTATGAGCAAGATAACATATATATAAACATAATATAAGTATTTTTGAAAGTGTCAGGATTCTTACAAAGATCATATAAAGAATCCGAAAAGATAGAGTTGTAGCTCTCGTCTTGGTGATCGTCTTTGCTCCAATTGGCTTGATGATCCAAGATGGTTTGATGTGGTGATTGAGGCATTTTCTTGACTGGAATTTGGAGAGGGAGAGAGGGTTTTAGAAAGAGAGAGTAGAGAGAGATAGGTTAATTGAAAATGAGGAATGGGTTGGAGTCTTGTTTGTGGTAGTCAAAGGGTGGGATGCAAGATCCACAAAACATGGGGAGATGTTTGGTGTGGCTGAATTTTTGGCCCTTGGGCCCCACCATGGGTGTGGTGTCTCACTTTTTGGTTCCTCAAAGTTGCGTCCCGTGTTGTGTTTGTTTCATCGGTCGTTTAAACTTTAATTTAGACGTGTGACGTTAATTAAATACGTTTTCGTTATCGATTTAAATCACTATATTTTTAATGGAAGTGTTTTATCAAAATACTTTGTTTTGAGTTATAAAAATATAACTTGAGGTTGTTTTGTTTGTCGGACGCGTTTCGCGCGTTTTCGGTCGTTTTTGAGCATTTTATACGATACGAAATACTTAGGGAATATTATCCAAATAATATTTGGAAATAATTATGTTTATCAAATAATTTCGTATTATTTAATAAATTGAGTTCACCAACGTCCGTATTATTGTATCGGGATCCGCCCGATATGAAAATGCACGATTTAAATAAACCGCGTACGTGTATATATTCTCAAATATATATAATGATACACATAATTAGCCTATTAAAAAACTAATTACACATATTAACAAACTGATTAGGCACTAATACAAGACCTAATTTGTCCGGTGTCACACAATGCCCCGATCATCCATCTTATTTCGATATACCCAACGAGTGCCAGTGAGGTGGGCACCCTTGGGTAACGGAACTATTTCCCAAACTTGTAGCTTCTTAAATTGCAGTAGTTCCTCTTGCATGGCCTCGACCCAGGATGGGTCTTTTAAGGCCTCTTCAACCTTCTTTGGTTCGATTTGAGATAGATGACAAGAATTTATGTTAGCAACAAGACCCAAAAGTTGCTGAGTTGGAGTCTGCTTCACTTGTTGTCGCGTTTGAACTGGAGCATGAGGATCACCAATAATATTTTCAATGGGATGATCCTTATGTACACGAGTCACTGGAATGGTATCCGGCACAAGAACCAAATCCAAGTTGTTCAAATCTCCCCCAGTAACAGGAGCATCATCTTTCTCTAGAATAATAGCAGTTTCGGTTAAAGAAATATTCCGTGATGCTTCATCATCTTCATCGTCATGAGTATAGAACTGAGAATAATTCATCTCTACTTCTTCCTCTTCCTCTTCCTCTAACGAAGGCATGTTTGGATCAAAAGGAAGCTCCTTGGTATAGATAGTTTTAGAAGTAGAAGGAGCATCTGACGATGGTGTGGTGGGAGATGGTTTATTTGTAGGTGTTGGTGAAGGTGTAGATGTGGATGCGGGTGTTGGATGAGGTGTTGGAGTGGGTTTTGAAGTAGGTTTTGAGGCGGATGTTTGATTGGATGCCGATTAAGGGTTTAGGTTAGATGGTTTGAGGGGAAGGATCGGGTGTTTCTTGAGAAAGACCGATTCCATGAAGTAGGGTGACCAACTCTTCCTCTTGATCTACTTCAGGTATGTTGAAAGAGTTAAAGACATCCGCGTAATTGAAAAACCAATCCGGACCCGTTCCTTGAGGAGGATTCGTATATCGCAAACATTTGACCTCAAAATGTTCCTCTACCTAGTGTGTTGATTTATTGTAAACTCTTTTATTCGGAGAATTTACCGAATAACCAAGAAAAATCCCTTCAACAGCTTTATCATCAAATTTTGAGATTTATCTTTTGTAATCATAATCAAACACGGACACCCAAACGGCTCTAGAAACTGTAGATTTGGCTTACGGTTATTAAAAAAGTCATAACATGTCTTGTTCTTTTTCTTAACCGTGAGCACCCGATTCAGAACATAACAAGCAGTGTTAACTGCCTCAGCCCAGAAGATGATAGGTAACTTTGAATCAGCTAGCATAGTCCAAGCTGTCTCGATGATAGTCCTATTCTTACGTTCTGCAACTCCATTATGTTGAGGAGTTCTTGGAGCACTGAATTGATGATCAATGCCTTTTGCAGCACAATATAACTCGAGAGTAGAATTCTTGAACTCGGTTCCATTATCACTGCGCAGTCTCTTCACCTTTAAGTTGCACAAATTTGCCAACTTATCCAACAGATAAACCAAAATATCCGCAGTCTCACTCTTTGAAGCTAGAAAATAAACCCACGAAAATCTTGAGTAGTCATCAGTAACTACCAAGCAGTAAGATCTGCCACCAATGCTCTTAGTAGAAATGGGACCAAAAAGATCCATATGTAAGAGTTCCAGTGGTGCAACAATAGAATTCACTGTCTTAGACTTATGGGACTTTTTGTGGAGTTTGCCCTTGTGGCAAGAAATACAGTCATCTTTTAAAGAAATAGACTGTTTTGGAACTCCTTTCACCAAATCATTCTTTATAAGAAAATTCATTTTGCGGAAATGAATATGTCCCATCCGTCTGTGCCAAAGAAATGATTCTTTTTCCGAAGCCTTTGAAAGGAGACAAGTATATTCGTTAGTTGTCTCGACAGTTCGCATATTCAAAATGTAGGTGTCATCTTTCCTTGGTGCTCGCATTAGCACCCATTCCTCAGGAATGACAAAACCCGGCTTCAATATCACACATTCATATTTTGTGAATGCAGTGGTGTAATCCTTATCACATACTTGTGAAACGCTCAGCAAGTTGTGATTGAGTTGTTCCACATAATTCACGTTTTCAAAGCTAACTTTCCCATTGGTTAGCGTTCCACGACCAGAAATCGTTCCTCCCGTATCTCCTGCAAAGGCAACATATCCTCCTGCGTATGGTTTAATATCCACAAGAAGAGACACATCGCCAATCATGTGTCGTGAGCAGCCACTATCCATATACCATTTACTATCTTTCACACGTTCAGACTTCTGCAACACATAAAAATAAGGAGATTAGTGAGAAACGGTGACCCAAGCCTTTACAGACTTAGGTCTACCGAGGTCATCAACAATAATCACATCAGACATAATTTTATTTTTAAACAAATCAGAATTTTCATCTGATGGGTTATTGTTGACGACATAAGAGTCAACATCAGACTCTTTACTTTTCCAAACTTTAGATGGTTCGAAAGTTGATTTGAGATAATGTCAGGCTTTTGTTTTGGCAAAAGTTTTTGCCCAACGTTACTTTGCTTCTCAACCGGCTTGGGAGAGTTGGAATAACGCCTAGGTAGGGATTGTGAAAACGAATTTCTATAAAAAGATGTTCTAGGCATATCTCTCTCATAGCGCTGATTAGAAAGCTTGGGACAATCACGGATTAAATGTCCCTGTTTCTTGCAGTAGAAACAGGAACGCTTCTCAACAAATGGTTGAGGCTGAGGATTTACTAGAGGAGGTGAATAAGCATTTGTTGAACATGCACATTTTGTACAAGTTTTAAGTGGTGCTTGCTCAGGTTGAATGGTTGGAGTAGAAGGTTTGTCATGAGAAACTTTATCATTATTAACAATTGTATTTCGTTTCAAAATCTTTACAGGTGTCTGTAAAGTTTGAGAATTCTCTTTCAAAACCTTTTCTTTTCCTTTTTGAACCTTAACCTCAGGTTCATTTTGTAAAATTACATTCTCAGCTTTAACTTCAACCTTTTTAACCTTAGGATACTCCTGTTCAGTAATATCCTCAATCTCAACAACCTCCGGATCACTAACTGGAGGTGCACTTTCAGACTTAACAAACTTAGGCGAAGGATACTCTGGCCTTTTCTTTTTCTCCTTTTCATGCTTCTTAGCTTCTTTAGATTTTGTAGCTGGCCATGAGAGTAGTCAGCTACAAGTTCTTCGGTGCCTTCCTTAACAGGCAGAGGATAGTGGTTAGTAGGGGTTGGGACTTTGTTATACCCTAGTCCCGCCTTACTATTTGTATCCGTCCTTTGCTTGTTAACGATTTCATCGAAGACGTCAAGAGAGTTTGAAAAACTTGAGATTTTTTGTGTAAAATTATCAGACTTAGACTTTAACTCAGTAAGTTCTTTATTCACCAAATCAATTTCTGTTAAATAGCTTTTAATAGCATCTTGTTGACTAAAAACTTTTAATTTAAAAGTCTGAGTGTCTAACTTATGAGCCTCGATTTGCTTATCATAAAGTTTTTCATTTGCTTTTAAAAACTTATTTGACTCAGTAAGTTTAACAACCTTTTCTCTCAAGTTTTCATTGTCTATTTGACAAATTTTTAAAGAAGCAGTCAAAGTAATACATGAAACACAGTTTGACGGTTCCTCAGGTTCATCATATAGCTCATTTGTGATGTGAGCCATTAGACAATGTTGATACTGCTGAGCTTGAGCGGTCCAGTCAAGATTTGTAGGCTCAAACAAAACTAGAGCATCAGAAGCTCCAGTCTTCGGTACTTCCTTTTCCGGAGTTTTGGGTGGAGATGGTTTAGTGAGACCCGAAGGTGGCATCTTTGGTTTCTCACATTCTCTGGCGAAATGTCCCAAGTTCTGGCAATTATAGCAACGAACCTTGCTCTTATCAAAACCAAATCCAGATTTACCAGCTCCTTCCAAACTCTTGCGTCCCGTCCGCTGCAAGAATTTCTGTACCCTCCTTGTGATCATGGCTATATTCCAGTTCAGATCCATTTGCTCAAGATCATCATCATCCAGCTGACCATAATCTTCCTTTGTCAGCTCCAGTGTGGTGTTTGGTTGTGAAACCAAATCCTTGTAAGAGCTCAGAAAAGCTGTATAGATGGCAGCTTGTTCTTCAATAGCTGGCGAAATAGGGGTTTGTTGAGATTGGGAACCTTGTGAAGTTCCAACTGAATAAACCGATGAGTGAACCCTAGTAGAGTTTGATTATGAAGTTATATCAGACACAAAGGCCATTCCACCATAGGTTTTCCCTGAATTTACCGTTTCACCATAAAGAGATGGATTTTGAACAAAGCCTCCTGACTTGCACTCTTTCTTCTTTAACTCCATTGCATGAGCTTGGAGTATCCCAATCAAATCATCCAACTTCATCGTACTTAACTCTTCACTTTCTTTTAAAAATTGGACTTTAATATCCCATGCTTTTGGCAGTGCATCCAAAAGCTTTTTTATTAATCTCACTTTCAGTGAAGGTATAACCCCCTTCAGTCAACTCACTGACAACCTGTGAGTATCGAATAAACAACCCAGAAGCAGTTTCATTTGGAAGAATATCAAACAGATCATATTGCTTCTTGATTAGCTCCAGCTTAGCTTCCTTGTATTTCTCATTGCCACCACATCTGGTTTCAATAGCCTTCCAGAGATCATAAGTTGTTTCATGATGATTGAATAATCTCAAGACATCCTGAGTCAAACACATGCATATAGCTGAGTGAGCTTTCCTTTCAGTGTCATACTCCTTCCGTTCTTCAGGAGTCATAACCTTGTATGTTTTAGCAGGAGGGACTCCTCTATAATTTCCTTCAGCAACTGGTTTCTCATACCGTTCCGTAAGAGGGCCCTACAGTTCAAGACAATGAAAATCTACATATTGTTCGAATCTAGATCTCCAGTAAGCATAGTCCATGTCAGCTGAGAACATAGGAGGTTTATTACTGCTTCCCACGTCATTATTTTGTTTAAGCATGTCTCGGATATTTTTTAGATTATCTCTTTCTTGAGCCATTTAGAGATGCCTGAAATATAGCCTTAAACACAAAAACAAAAAGCTGATTAGCAATAAAGGTGACACTAGGTTAGTGTCGCACTAAAGTGTCGCAAAGACTAGCGACATTGAGAAAGTGACGCGTATAAGTGACGCACAAACTTAATGCTGACACTAGAGATTAGTGTCGTACAAACAGATAAGTGATACACCCAAGTGTCGCTTAAACAAACAAATGACGCACTCAAGTGTCGCCCTTGAGTGACGCAAAGTCCAACCTGGCATCACTAGTAGTAAGTGATGCAAATGAGTGTCGGAAAATACTAACTGGCGTCACTAGCAGCAAGTGACGCGTAACACACAAGATCCTACTGACGGTTCAGTCTACTATGCCCAGTTTCCTGTCAGACCTCAAAATCCGCCTGGTTTCGCTAGAACTTCACCACCCAGAACTCGAGGAAACCAATATCCTCCACGAAACAACCAACCCCCTTTCCAGCCCAGGTTTCAGCCACGATATCCGACGTACCCACAACAACCACAACTTCCATACAATCAACCACTTCCATTAACCGCCACTGAGGATACCCAGCCTGCTGAGCCTGCAAAGACCATCATTCCAGTCACGAGTACTGATGACAACCTCAACAAATTCATCCAAGGTCAAACCACTTTCAACCAAAAGACTACGGCTCGACAAGACCAAACTGATCTATTCCTTCGAAATCAACTCTCGGTCCTGAAAAGCCTTGAGAACCAGATCGGTCAGTTAGCCCAACGTCTCGATACCCGACCGCAAGGGACCTTACCAAGCAATACTATTCAGAACCCCCATGTCGAGGAAGCCAAGACCTTAAAAACTGATAAACCAACTCCTTCTATGACTGCTTCTCCACGGGAACATTCTCCTGTCCTGCCGACAGTTGAGACCAAATCAATGCCCACGCCGAATCGTGAGGTTGAGATTCCTTTCCCTAACCGCCTGCACAAGAAGTACAATGCCAAGTCATTTAAACTTGATGGAAAATTCTTAGACACCGTGTCTAGAATCCCTTCTAGTACGAAATACATCCGACGAATGCTGGCAACTAAGGACAAGATTCCTTCCACCCCTAAAGTCTCCCTGAACGCCGAGTGTTCAGCCGTCATCCAGAATGCCTTACCGGAAAAGCTAGGAGACACGGGTCGATTCACCTTACCCTGTTCCATCTATCACTCAGACATAATATGCTCCTTGGCCGATCTTGGAGCTAGTATCAATCTGATTCCTTACTCGCTCTACTCCAGATTAGAATTAGGACCTCTCCAGCCCACTAAAATGAGCGTCCAGCTTGCCGATCAATCAGTCCGATACCCGAAAGGCATTGCTGAGAACGTCATGGTAAAAGTTGACAGGTTCTATTTCCCCACTGACTTTGTAGTAATGGATATACAGGAAGACATTAACATACCCATTATCCTAGGTAGGCCATTCATGAATACTGCACGTGCTATTATTGATGTATATTCTCAGGTTATCAGTCTGCGAGCACATGGACATACAATATCATACAAGATTGATCAAACCGACTGTTCAATAATGGAGCATGAAGAGATATACGCAATATCCATGGGCAGAGTTACTTCAGATGATGACACTTCTGATTCAGAGCCAGAACCATACAGGCCATACGAGCATACTTGTCTTATCTCAGCTACTGAAGAGTCAGAATCAAAAGACGAGGAAATGGAAGAATCTGAACCAAAAGAAGAAATAGAAGAGGAGGAAGATTCAGAACAGGATGAAGAAGAGGAACAACCTGAAACGGAATCAGAAGAAATGGAAGAATCCGAGGAAGAACAGGAAGAATCAGAGCCCGAGGAAGTATATCAGTCCACACCACCTCACCAATACCTCCCTGACTCATTTTTACCGACATCAGAGATTATGCAGATCGAGAACCTCGAGAACTTCATCCCTCTGTCACAAGATGAATCAGATGAAGATCCACCGACTGATTACTCTCACGATGCAGAATTTGGTCTCACCATGGAGAAACTCATTGCATCAGCTATTGATCCCACCAAACCTCTCGTGTCTCCCCGACTTGACGCTCTGCTGAATATTGAAAAGACTATAGCTTTATCCGCACAGCACCCGGAGCTTCGAGACAAACCTGAAACGGAATCAGAAGAAATGGAAGAATCCGAGGAAGAACAGGAAGAATCAGAGCCCGCGGAAGTATATCAGTCCACACCACCTCACCAATACCTCCCTGACTCATTTTTACCGACATCAGAGATTATGCAGATCGAGAACCTCGAGAACTTCATCCCTCTGTCACAAGATGAATCAGATGAAGATCCACCGACTGATTACTCTCACGATGCAGAATTTGGTCTCACCATGGAGAAACTCATTGCATCAGCTATTGATCCCACCAAACCTCTCGTGTCTCCCCGACTTGACGCTCTGCTGAATATTGAAAAGACTATAGCTTTATCCGCACAGCACCCGGAGCTTCGAGACAAACTCTTGAGAAAGATTGCAGCATATAAAGCATCCCGACTTCCCCAAAGGATTCAAACATTTGACACATCTGCACCTCGAAGTCAGTTCGAGAAGGGAAGTACTTCCGGATCTAGCCGTAATTCTGATTCTCAGGAGGAAAAAGACATCGAGATGGATTTCTCTCAGCCGATATCTCAGATTACTGATGACTCCCTTCCACCATCCGATACTGTTGAGTTCCCTGATTTCCAGGCTAGGGATACTCCAACTGAGGAGAGTGATCACGATGACATCATCTATACTGATATTCCAATAGATATTCAGTCTGTCCGACTTCTTGTATCTTCGACTATTCCCGCTTCTCCCCAAATTCCGACTATCTCCAACCACGAGGAAATGATAAGTGCTATTGAAGAATTCGAAAACGACATACCTATGATGACAAGCATTATCATAAACTCCACCAATGATTACACTCCACACCAAAGGAACCTGATTGAGGAAATCATAGCCGAATCTGAGGTCAACCAAGCCGAGAATTCCCAAGATTACAGATTTTTCCACAACCGCCTAAATGCCTTTGTCGAAGACCTTGCTGCTCAGCTGCTACGAGAGCACCATGCTGCTGGACCAACACCTGAGGAGCTAGAGTTCTTTGAAGACCAAAGACGCATGTACAGGAAGATCTATGACACGCTGTTCAGACCCGCATTTCCATACTCTGCTCTTAAATTCTTATCGCAGCAATATGTACAATGCTACTGGGAATCCCGACGCAGACATAGACATCCGGTTGATGAATGATCTTAGGGGACTCCTAGATTCTATGGATAGGAATGATCATATCGACGAGACTTCTCCTCATCGGTTCTACATTGACTGCACCATCGAGTACCACGCTCACAAGATTGCCGAAGATCTCGAGTACGAGAGTTCTGACGAGAGGACGCGTGTCATCCCTTCTTCTATACCTGAAGGTTCGATGGTTAACATCGCGAACTTCCTCACTGATCGAATCAAGGAAATCTTCGCTGAAGTTTCTGATGAAGAGCATAGTCAAATATTCAACTACGGATTACGCGAGGTTTACGACATGATGAACAATACCTTTAAGAACTCCGACCTCACGTTTTCTCACTACCAGACCAGTCTCATCCAGGGTATTCATGAATCTATCCGAGAACTTGGAATAAACTCCAGTATTGCAGATCACGAGACTTTACACCTGCAGTTCTTTGGATTTATGGACTCGCTCAGACAATACAATCCTGAACGAGAGATGATTGAAGCTGATGGATTCTCTTTTGTAAATTCCCGCGGAATTATCTCCAGCACAGTAAAGGAGATTACTTGGGACCTGCTGCACATAAAGTGAAGATATATCTCTGACTATCCTTCACACTTGGTCGTCACCAAAACACTTTTATGATATTACAACTCATTTGCAAATAAACCACTCGTCTCAGAAATAAGGAAATCAATTTGAAAAATGATAATTCATATGTTTCGAGCATTTGAGGTACTTGCATACTACTTTTATGCATTATGCTCGATCTCGTTTAAAAACACATGTTTTAAAAAAATGATTTGTAGTAGAAAACATCTTTTCAAGTTCTGAGACGGTGATTTATCTTTTCATTTGCAAATACTTTGAGTTTGTAAAATGGTACGACCAGCGTGTTCACACTTACGAGATTGATTCACAAAGGGAATAATGAATGGAGAAGAAAACCAAATAGCAAGACGCTTGAAGCTGTGCCGCTCTTCATGAATGCACAAAAAGATCTTGGCAACATCTCTTTTCAGCAAATTCAGATTCTCAGTTTCTTTGCTGCTCGCTATCTGGGGAGTGTCTTAACCTTCACTCTCTTTTGTTTATGATTCTGTATACTATTTGCTTTGTTAGTTTGTTAAAGTAGTCTATACTCTATCCTAAGCTTATCACTAAGTGTGGGATTCCAGCCCAAAACAAACACTTGAGAAACATTTTCTTACATGTTCAAACTCTAAGTGTGGGATTTTACCTCCAGTAAATCTCAACTCAAGAGAACATTAGGGACAATATTCCTCTAAGTGTGGGATAGCAGGTATATAATACCTTGGTTAGTTTTCTTTGATTTTTAATGTCCGAAATAGTAAACTCAGAAAATGTTCCTCAAATTTTTCAAAATTTTTCAAAGAAAATTGAAAGTATGAGCTAAATCTATTGATTAACTCTGCTAATTTTGAGCCAAAATATCTTTTGAGAGGAGCTATTTTCAGATGTGAGTAATATATTTCAGAGTCTAGGGAAAATAAGGTAGAAATTGCTTAAACAAGAAATAATAATCTAATGGAAGCATGACGAAGCGCATACAACCCTATTTGCAGTGAGGTATCTTGAGCCTAATAGCATTCATCTTTAATGCTTCACTAATCATTTCTTGTGTGTGCCGATGCATGCATCTCTGAATTAGAACTTGCTCTTGACATACGCTTCAAGACCACATTGGTGTGTACCGTACGTGGTATAGGTGCAATTAGATGACCTTGACATTCCCTAGGATTTAAACCCCTTTTCACATATCTCTTCAAGCCCAAAACCCTTCCGATACTCATTTTTAGTATCGATGATCCACCTAGTAAATCCTGTTGAGCCTAAACCTTTCGTTTCATAAAACCCTCAATAAACCCTACTTCCCAAAATACTCCCAAACTTATCTTAGAATTTCTGAGGTTATGAGGAACATCTTTTAGAATATCTTATCCTTCCCCTTTCGTGCTCTCAAAAAGATTAAAGAATCCTTGGTGTGTAAAATTGACACCGCGAAAAGACTCGAAACGTTCAAGATAAGGGATTTCTTAAAGAATCAAAAGAAGAAAAATATCCTTGGAAATTCTCTGGCAAAGAAATTCTGAAGAAGAAAAGAAAAATAGAAAAATACAAAAGCAGAAAAAGAAAATAAAAAGAAGAAAAAGAAGAAAAGAAAGAAAAAATAGTTCCGCAAGAATAAAGCTTAAAGTCCTTTGAAGTATCATCCACACAAGAAGATTCTAATAGAAGAGCAAAAACTACCTCTCTCCGTTCTAAAATAAAGTTGTTCATGATCTCAGTTGTTTTAAGATAAGCAGCCCCTACAACTCAAAAACACCACTATCCATACCCTTTACCCCTTATCAAACACTACAACCCTCATGAATGTCTTGAGATGGTTAGCACCGTCCTCACCTAAGTGGTGAAGATCCAATTCTCGACCAAGCCTATGACGATGAGTGCTGCATGACTGGCTATTTGAGCGATTTCTTTTGTTTTAGACTGATAGGAAACCCGATACTGTAACACCCCCAAATTTGATGATTTGCGGAAGCTTGATTTGGGTGTTACTAATCAATAACAAAGCACAAAGATATATAGTAAACGACTCTATATGCGTCGTTTTAACAAAATATATTGATAATAGAAATGTTTACAACATTTAAAGCTTTACATAGCTCGAGTTTAAATAAAATGAGATTTCAGTACATAAGTACTTGTACAAAAATATACTAATGCAAGAAAATCTCAATCGTCTGTATGCTGACTCGAGCTAAAGTCCTGAAGCGGAAACATCCTACTGCTTGGTACCTGCGATATATGCTAAAAGGTCAGCTAAAAGCTGGTGAGCTCACAGGTTTGAAATCAGTTAATATAGTATGAACCGCAAGATTTAAATAATTGAATTGCATCCAGCAATTGATAATGTATATGTACACAGCCATGAGCACATAGTTGAGCTTAACTCGAGGGCCGGGTCCCCTATAGAGAATTCCGGGCGAGGTGCCTCCACGAATGCCTAATCCACATTCGTCTTCCCAAATATTAGTACGTCCGTTTACCCGGTTAGTGCTTGCTAACCCGGACGAGGTGGGTCAATCCTATATGGTACCATATACTAATATTCACGCTACAACGTATTAACAACTATGCTGACGGAGGACTTTAAATGATTAGTTTTGAAAAACTCATGTAGTATATGAAATGTTTGTACTTGCGTTCACATGTTAAAAGTTGAGCAATATATCACACCCCTGAGTAAAACAGTAAAAGAGGGGCTATGAGACTCACCTGAGCCTGAAAGCGTTTAAACAAACGTAAGTTGATTAGCCGAGTATGAAGTCCTAAGACTTGTAACCTGAGGGTGTCCACGACACGCGATGGTTATAATCATGATTGGGTATCTCAAAAGATCACCCTTGTAGTTGTTCATTCAACTATAATGTCCAAATCTCCACTATTTGGTTGATACGTTTAAGTGTTTGAAAAGTGTACGGCCCGTTGGTGACGGATTTGTAATAATAATCTCAACTATTATTATTTTGATTTCGTGTCGTTTTACTTGAAAAATGTGTTTTGATTGTGTTTTAGAAGCCGTTACGGAATCTAAGTACGGGGGTCCGGGGGCAGCGCCCCTGGTAGCGGGGTCCAAGGGGCGGCAGCCCCTGGCGGGGTCCAAGGGGCAGAGCCCCTGGCTGGGGTCGAGCTGCCAGGTCAGCTTGGAAAATTTTTATTTCTACTATATTGCTTTGACGAAAAACGCATCTGGGATCTGAATTTGGGTAAAATTGAGTGATAAATTTCGAGTCTCGACACTTGGTAAAAATCTGTGTTTTCTGGTTTGTGCGACGTTGGGTGCGACGTTGAGCATGGCGTCGCTATGTGCGACTTTCGCAATTTAATGCGACGTTGTACGTGGCGTCGCTATATGCGACGTTGTTGATTCTAGCGACGTAGTAGGCGACGTCGCTATGTGCGACTTCGCAATTCAATGCGACGTTATGTGCGACGTCGCTAAGGCGACGTTATTGATTTCTGTGCGACGTTATACGCGACGTCGCAAAGGCTCCAGGCCAGATGCGACGTTACTGGCTGTTGGCCGGATTTTGTGTCGAAAACGAGTTTCCCGGCCACCGTTCGGTCTAATATTTTTACCCAACCCAAATATGGACATTATAAGCTTAAACAAACAATTATAAGTCGAAAACAATAGAAAACGAGAGGTGTCGGGATTTGTCGGAAACTTACAAAGTGTCGGATGAGAAATCCGAAAAGATAGGATGATAGATCGTGATGCGGTGAGTCTTTTATTCCAAAAGGCCGAGGTGATTCGAGCGGGTTTCGTGTTCCTTTTTGGCGATTTAGTGATGGTGGTGGTGATGAACTTTTTGGAGAGAAAAGATGGAAGAGAGAGAGAATTAAAGAAAGAAATGAAAAGAAATGGAGGTGGTGGAGGTTAAGTCCCCACCATTTTCAGTCCGCGCACTGCGCCCCGTGCGGTGTTCGTTTGCTCCGTCGTTTAAACGTTAAATAATTATTTTACATATTAAATGGTATGTTTTAAAATACAAATTATTACGCGATATTTTATTTAAATGTTTTACAAATCCATT
Organism: Helichrysum umbraculigerum; assembly: GCA_949592205.1. Lineage (NCBI taxonomy): Eukaryota > Viridiplantae > Streptophyta > Magnoliopsida > Asterales > Asteraceae > Helichrysum > Helichrysum umbraculigerum. The sequence goes on from CATIUR010000001.1 coordinate 336,595,945, forward strand.
TATATTTGAGTTATAGAATGTAAATTTGTTTATTTAGTTTGCGCGGCGTAATATTTTAAATTGTGTAAGTTTTGTTTGTACGATACGAATGAATACGAAATATTATCATAATAACATTTTGACATAAAAGCGTTATTTAATAAATTTGGTCACCAACGTCCGTATTAAATTGAATCGAAATACATTCGATTTAAATTGCGTACGATTTAACAAAATCGCATTTTCGTATATATTCAACAATATATATAATTCGATACATTAATTAGCCTAACACAGAACTAATTACATGTATTAACATATGATTAGGCACTAATTACTAGTCCTAATTTGGCGGGTGTTACATTCTCCCCCTGTTAGAAGAATTTCGTCCCGAAATTTAGTTCGAAGTCGTGTTTGATGTAGAATCAGTGAAAAGTTGAGGATATTTGAGTCGCATTTGGTCTTCCCGTTCCCAGGTGAATTCCGGACCACACCGCGAATTCCATCTGACCTTGACGATGGGAATACGACTTTGTTTCAGTTGTTTGACCTCACGGTCCATAATTTCAGCGGGTTCCTCAACGAAGTGAAGTTTATCGTCAACACGAATTTCATCTAGTGGAATGATAAGTGTCTCATCAGACAGACACTTCTTCAAATTTGAAATATGAAAAGTGGGGTGCACGCTGCTGAGTTCGGATGGCAGCTGCAATCGATAAGCTACGGGGCCAATCCGTTCGAGGATCTCAAAAGGCCCGATGTACCTGGGATTCAACTTCCCGCGTTTGCCAAAACGGATGACGCCTTTCCAGGGCGATACTTTTAAGAGTACTCGATCCCCAACTTGGAACTCGAGTGGTTTGCGTCTCACGTCAGCATAACTTTTCTGACGATCACGTGCGGCTTTGAGTCGATTTTGGATTTCCACAATTTTCTCAGTGGTGGCGTGTATGAGTTCAGGACCAGTGAGTTGACTATCTCCCACTTCAGTCCAACAGATCGGTGATCGGCACTTACGACCGTACAGTGCCTCAAACGGTGCAGCCTTAATGCTGGCATGATAGCTGTTATTGTACGAGAATTCGCACAACGGTAGGTGTTTTTCCCAGTTTGTACCGAAATCAACTACGCAGGCGCGTAGCATATCTTCCAGGGTTTGGATGGTTCGTTCACTTTGGCCATTGGTTTGAGGATGGTATGCGGTACTCATATCGAGACGGGTACCCAATGCTTTTTGAAGTGATTGCCAAAAGTGAGAGGTAAAGCGGGCATCTCTGTCAGAGATGATTGAGATTGGAACGCCGTGATGAGAAACGATTTCTTTGATGTAGATTTGTGCAAGGCGTTCCATTTTATCATTTTCTTTGATTGCCAGGAAATGAGCAGATTTGGTGAGACGATCGACGATCACCCAAATGGTATCGCAACCGTTCGACGACTTGGGTAGTTTGGTTATGAAATCCATGGCAATTTGTTCCCATTTCCATTCAGGGATTTCAGGTTGTTGGAGTAAGCCAGGTGGTTTCTGATGTTCGGTTTTGACTTTCGAGCAAGTAAGACACTTGCTGACATAAGTGGCGATTTCGGCTTTCATGTTTGGCCACCAATAAAATTCCTTGATTCCGTGGTACATCTTATCGGATCCCGGGTGGATAGAATATTTAGACTTGTGAGCTTCATCCATCACCAAGTCTCGTAGGTTCCCGAAATTAGGCAACCAGATTCGGTTTGAGAAATACCTAATCCCGTTAGATTTGACTTCAAATTGTTTGTCAATACCCCGCAAGGCTTCATTTTTGATGTTTTCAGGTTTCAGGGCTTCGATCTGAGCGGTATGAATTTGAACGGTAAGGTCGTTGTGAATGGTCATACTGAGGGCTCGGACTCGAAGTGGTTTTGGTCGTTCCTTTCGACTGAGGGCGTCGGCTACAACATTAGCCTTCCCTGGATGGTACTTGATCTCGCAATCGTAATCGGTAAGCAACTCGACCCATCGACGTTGCCTCATATTGAGATCCTTCTGATCGAATATATGTTGGAGACTTTTATGATTGGTAAAGATGGTGCACTTAGTGCCGTAGAGATAATGTCTCCAGATTTTGAGAGCAAAAACGACAGCTCCAAGTTCGAGATCATGAGTGGTGTGGTTCTTTTCGTGAATTTTCAGCTGTCGTGAGGCATAAGCAATGACTTTGTCTCGTTGCATCAGCACACAACCAAGACCTTGGTGAGAAGCATCGCAGTATACCACGAAGTCATCGGTGCCTTCGGGTAATGATAGAATTGGAGCACTGCAAAGCTTTTGTTTCAGCAGTTGGAATGCTGACTCTTGTTTATCAGTCCAATCGAACCTTTTGTTCTTCTGAGTCAGTACCGTGAGTGGTTGAGCTATTTTTGAGAAATTTTCGATGAATCGCCGATAGTACCCAGCAAGACCCAAGAATTGTCGTACTTCAGTTGCAGAGGTGGGTGCTTACCAGTCTTTGATAGCCTCGATTTTTGATGGGTCAACGTGAATTCCCTGACTGTCGATCACGTGACCAAGTAATTGAACAGTTTGGATCCAGAACTCACACTTAGAGAATTTTGCATACAGCTCCTCGTGTCTAAGTAGTTCGAGGATGGTTTTGAGGTGTTGCGCATGTTCGTGCTCGTTGCGTGAATAAATGAGTATGTCATCGATAAAAACAATGACAAACTTGTCGAGGTACGGTTTGCACACCCGGTTCATGAGGTCCATGAATACAGCCGGTGCGTTGGTTAGACCGAAGGGCATCACTTGGAATTCGTAGTGCCCGTAACGAGTTCTGAAAGCAGTTTTTGGAATGTCGGCGTCGCGAACTCGTAACTGGTGATAGCCTGATCGCAGGTCGATTTTTGAGTATAAGCTTGAACCCTGAAGTTGGTCGAATAGATCATCAATGCGAGGAAGTGGGTATCGGTTTTTGACGGTCAATTTGTTCAACTCTCGATAGTCAATGCACAATCTGAATGAACCGTCCTTCTTTTTAACAAATAAGACCGGAGCTCCCCAAGGTGAAGAACTCGGTCTAATGAATCCTCTATCCAGAAGTTCCTGTAACTGGGCAGACAACTCCTGGAGTTCGGATGGGGCTAAACGGTACGGTGCACGGGCCACCGGTGCGGCACCCGGCACGAGATCAATTGAGAACTCAACCTGTCTAGGCGGAGGTAAACCAGGTAGTTCTTCCGGAAAGACTTCGGGAAAGTCTCTAACAATTGGCACATCCTCAAGTCGCTTCTCCTCCGACTTCTTCTCTGTGATGTGTGCGAGTATTGCAGGGTAACCCTTTCTCAGAAATTTTCGGGTTTTTAAGCAAGAGATGATATTGAGTCCCGTCCCACCGGTCTCCCCCTGTATGATCAAGGTTCCACCGGCAGCGAGTGGAATGCGGACGATCTTATCGTAACAAATGATTTCGGCTCGGTGTTTGGACAACCAGTCCATTCCAATGATAACGTCGAAACTTCCGATTTCAACGGGTACAAGATCGATTGAAAAGGTTTCATCAGCTAGGTTTAAAGTGCAATTAGGTATCACACTATCGGTTTCTATAAGTTCCCCATTTGCTAGCTCTACAGTGTACTTAACATCTAAGGCAACAGGAGTGATGTCAAGTAGTGGGCAAAAGTCATCGGAGATAAAGCTTCTATCAGCACCAGTATCAAATAGAACAGAAGCATGTAAGTTGTTGAGGAGGAACATACCCGAGACCACATTCGGGTCTTGGCGGGCGTCCCCGGATTTGATGACAAAGGCTCTGCTTCGGGTGTTGTTGTTGTTGCTGTTGCGGTTGTTGTTGTGGTTGTTGTTGTTATTCTTCAGCTTTGGGCACGTGTCCCTGAAGTGCCCGGGTTTCCCACACTCAAAGCAGACTTTGGGTGGTCTGGTGTTGTTGTTGGAATTGTTGTTGGCAGGAGAATTGCAGTCTTTGGTGAGATGGCCGTACCTCTTGCAATTATTGCAAAAGGGGCCACAGGAGCCTTCATGGTGGCGACTGCACTTGGAACAATAGGGTTTATTCCCAGTGTAGCCCCGTGTGATGTCTGTGGTGGTGTTGTAGGCTTTGATGGTGTCGGGTTTCTTGTTTTGTTGGTTGGAGTGGTTGTTGTGGTAGTCAGACCACTTCCGTTTGTTGTTTTGGGAGGGTGAAGTGGGTGGTTCAGAATCTTGGCTCATGGACATCAGGTCTTGGGCCAATAGAATTGCACCGTCAATGGTGGTTTGGTTGGAAGAGGCAACCTGCCCCCGAACAGGCTCAGGAAGGCCAAGGATGTACTTCCTGATTTTATCAGGTTCTGTGCTTACCATGGCTGGGCGGAGGGCAGCGAGTTGCTGGAATCTGGTGGTATAACCATCGATATCACCACCCTGAACCTTTAGGTTCCAGAACTCCTCGTACAGCTTTTGGAGTTTGGCGATTGAGCAGTATTTGGCAGTGAGTTTTGCTTTCAAGTCCTCCCAAGAGAGTTGGTAGGCAGTGTCAGCACCCACTGATTGGGTATATGAATTCCACCAAGAGTGGGCATCATCTTCAAGAGAGCAGGTGGCGAAGTTTACTTTGTCGTTCTCCGCGCATTTGCTGACACGGAAAACAGTTTCCATTTTCTCGAACCATCTGATAAGTCCGATGGCTCCTTCAGAACCCTTGAAGCTGGAGGGTTTGCAGCTTTGAAAGTCCTTGTAAGAACAAGGTTTAGCAGTAGTGGTTTCAGCGGCATCGCTGTTTCTGGTGGAGTTTTGTGGGGTATTCCGAGCCAAGGCTTCAGTAACAGCCTGGGTTATAAGCGATGTAAGCTGAGCATCGGTGTATGGTCTTGACTTTGGCGGCATGATTCTTCAATAAAAGAAATGAAGATACATGAGATTTCGTAGGAAAGTTGTATTTGTTATAGATGTACATGTATAAAAGCAGTAATACATGACATCAACATGGAAAAATGACAATTAATATGAGTTGAACAACAAGGAATATTTGATAGCTAATATGAGTTCAAAGGTTACATCCTACAGAGTTATTACAAAAGGCGTCGGGAATTGTTACATCCGACCGAATTTTAGAGTAGCGTGTAGATAGTTACTAGATTACAGGATAGATTACAAGACAAAGACTACACTAGTCTTAACGTAGATTAATTTGTTCCATCATCGTGACAAGACGGTCCACAGTGTTTGCAAGTCTGCTAGCTTGACGGGCGTTATCTTCTGCTAGTGCCAGTCATTGTGTTAGTCCACGGGCATACTCTTCTGCTTCATGTGAACGCTGTTCACATTCTTCCATCCTTTGGCGTAGGAGGGAATTTTCCACGCTTATCGCTATTACTTGGTTACGAAGGACATCCATGTTGTTGTTTGTGGTTTCAAGGTCGTCGGAGACTTGTTCGATGCGTTCAAGGGATGTAAGTCTCCAGTTTTCGTTCGTTTCCTGCAGCACGACATCCATGGTGCGAAGTCGCTGCTCGTGTTGGTTTACCCTAGCGGCTAAGGCTGGCAAGGTGAAGTGAGTGGGGCACGGGCCAGCTCGAGGCAACCTGGCGTTCCTCCTAGCTACCCTTGGGTTCTGCGACCCGGATTGAGAGCGAGTTGAATTTGATAGTGTGTTTGCCATTTCTGAGACAAAGCGTTAGTAAGATTGAGGCCTATATTCATATAGTTCCTATATAATATAGCCTATTGAGTGTCTAGCATAAACATGTTTAAGTCTCGGTTCTCTCGAGGTCAGAGTCTTCTATTGTACCCTGTTCAGCCATAACTACTTTCAGATCTTACATCATCCTTGCTTAATTGTACATAGTTGATCAGGCTATGTTAAATTAAACTCGTATGATGTAATCACTGAACCAGTTATACCTAATAAGGAATACCGCCTAATGGTCATAGTCTAGGCTCACTAAATGCAACCTAGTTCACTATAACCTTAGGCTCTGATACCAATCTGTAACACCCCCAAATTTGATGATTTGCGGAAGCTTGATTTGGGTGTTACTAATCAATAACAAAGCACAAAGATATATAGTAAACGACTCTATATGCGTCGTTTTAACAAAATATATTGATAATAGAAATGTTTACAACATTTAAAGCTTTACATAGCTCGAGTTTAAATAAAATGAGATTTCAGTACATAAGTACTTGTACAAAAATATACTAATGCAAGAAAATCTCAATCGTCTGTATGCTGACTCGAGCTAAAGTCCTGAAGCGGAAACATCCTACTGCTTGGTACCTGCGATATATGCTAAAAGGTCAGCTAAAAGCTGGTGAGCTCACAGGTTTGAAATCAGTTAATATAGTATGAACCGCAAGATTTAAATAATTGAATTGCATCCAGCAATTGATAATGTATATGTACACAGCCATGAGCACATAGTTGAGCTTAACTCGAGGGCCGGGTCCCCTATAGAGAATTCCGGGCGAGGTGCCTCCACGAATGCCTAATCCACATTCGTCTTCCCAAATATTAGTACGTCCGTTTACCCGGTTAGTGCTTGCTAACCCGGACGAGGTGGGTCAATCCTATATGGTACCATATACTAATATTCACGCTACAACGTATTAACAACTATGCTGACGGAGGACTTTAAATGATTAGTTTTGAAAAACTCATGTAGTATATGAAATGTTTGTACTTGCGTTCACATGTTAAAAGTTGAGCAATATATCACACCCCTGAGTAAAACAGTAAAAGAGGGGCTATGAGACTCACCTGAGCCTGAAAGCGTTTAAACAAACGTAAGTTGATTAGCCGAGTATGAAGTCCTAAGACTTGTAACCTGAGGGTGTCCACGACACGCGATGGTTATAATCATGATTGGGTATCTCAAAAGATCACCCTTGTAGTTGTTCATTCAACTATAATGTCCAAATCTCCACTATTTGGTTGATACGTTTAAGTGTTTGAAAAGTGTACGGCCCGTTGGTGACGGATTTGTAATAATAATCTCAACTATTATTATTTTGATTTCGTGTCGTTTTACTTGAAAAATGTGTTTTGATTGTGTTTTAGAAGCCGTTACGGAATCTAAGTACGGGGGTCCGGGGGCAGCGCCCCTGGTAGCGGGGTCCAAGGGGCGGCAGCCCCTGGCGGGGTCCAAGGGGCAGAGCCCCTGGCTGGGGTCGAGCTGCCAGGTCAGCTTGGAAAATTTTTATTTCTACTATATTGCTTTGACGAAAAACGCATCTGGGATCTGAATTTGGGTAAAATTGAGTGATAAATTTCGAGTCTCGACACTTGGTAAAAATCTGTGTTTTCTGGTTTGTGCGACGTTGGGTGCGACGTTGAGCATGGCGTCGCTATGTGCGACTTTCGCAATTTAATGCGACGTTGTACGTGGCGTCGCTATATGCGACGTTGTTGATTCTAGCGACGTAGTAGGCGACGTCGCTATGTGCGACTTCGCAATTCAATGCGACGTTATGTGCGACGTCGCTAAGGCGACGTTATTGATTTCTGTGCGACGTTATACGCGACGTCGCAAAGGCTCCAGGCCAGATGCGACGTTACTGGCTGTTGGCCGGATTTTGTGTCGAAAACGAGTTTCCCGGCCACCGTTCGGTCTAATATTTTTACCCAACCCAAATATGGACATTATAAGCTTAAACAAACAATTATAAGTCGAAAACAATAGAAAACGAGAGGTGTCGGGATTTGTCGGAAACTTACAAAGTGTCGGATGAGAAATCCGAAAAGATAGGATGATAGATCGTGATGCGGTGAGTCTTTTATTCCAAAAGGCCGAGGTGATTCGAGCGGGTTTCGTGTTCCTTTTTGGCGATTTAGTGATGGTGGTGGTGATGAACTTTTTGGAGAGAAAAGATGGAAGAGAGAGAGAATTAAAGAAAGAAATGAAAAGAAATGGAGGTGGTGGAGGTTAAGTCCCCACCATTTTCAGTCCGCGCACTGCGCCCCGTGCGGTGTTCGTTTGCTCCGTCGTTTAAACGTTAAATAATTATTTTACATATTAAATGGTATGTTTTAAAATACAAATTATTACGCGATATTTTATTTAAATGTTTTACAAATCCATTTATATTTGAGTTATAGAATGTAAATTTGTTTATTTAGTTTGCGCGGCGTAATATTTTAAATTGTGTAAGTTCTGTTTGTACGATACGAATGAATACGAAATATTATCATAATAACATTTTGACATAAAATCGTTATTTAATAAATTTGGTCACCAACGTCCGTATTAAATTGAATCGAAATACATTCCATTTAAATTGCGTACGATTTAACGAAATCGCATTTTCGTATATATTCAACAATATATATAATTCGATACATTAATTAGCCTAACACAGAACTAATTACATGTATTAACATATGATTAGGCACTAATTACTAGTCCTAATTTGGCGGGTGTTACAGATACACTTTGAGTGAATTGAGTGACCACCTTTAGTGAGATCGCCTAGTCATGTGTACTCCAAGATCATGAGATTTGGATGTATGCCTAAGAGAATCTTTTCTTGTTTAAGGAAGGATCATCTTATCTTCCCCTAAATTCCTGAAACTATCTTATTTGCATTTGACAGTGGTAACTCTTAAAAATGTTGAAGCTCGCTCTAAAAATTGTTTTAAAATGTTTTCAAAAACTAAGTGTTGCTTGAGGACAAGCAACGTCTAAGTGTGGGATAACTTGATGTGACGCAAAAAGTCATGTTTTGTAGGCCATTATTCCACACTTTTTGGGCACATCTTTAGTGAAAACATTCCAAAACAATCATTATTTACCAAAAATCACTAAAGTGCTCAAAATATAGGCGTTGCTACAAAAGTCAGTAAAAACATCCGAATAACGAGCAAAACGGAGCAAATAAGCAGCAACCAATTCTCGCACCCTCATTTATCCTATGATAAACATATTCTAACCTTATGATATGATGTAATAGGTAAAATCGAGACGAGAAAATCAAGAATCATGCAAATCTGACAAAGGACGGAAAAGACTGGACGATTACAAACTCCTATAAAGTGATTTCAGCTATGCTAAAGCTATACACATCCAATTTCAGTGAGATTGGCACCATTAGAAGCGTAACGGAATTACGAAGACACATGCGAAAGAATCAGGTCAAACGGACGCATAACGAAGGAGATACAGACGTTTTAAGCAACGAACGAAATCAGACGGAAGCTGTATACGGCCTTGCACACCGTATACGGCCCTTCATAGACCATATATGGCCCCTTATACACCGTATACGGCCCTATGAAGGCCGTATATGGCCCTTGGTCCCCCATATGCTGCCCGTTTGTGCTTCGTTTGCTTGTACGTGCGTGCTTCGCGAGTTGTACGGCTTATTTCAAGCTTTGCCTATAAATAGGAGGCCACCCCTCCAACCTTCAACACACTTCAACATTCCATTCATTTCTCCATTTCCACTTTCTCTCTCACACACTCTCTCTCTCTCTCTAAACTCTCTTTATTTCTTTCTCTCTCTAGAAATTAGGGTTTGATCTAGTTAGTTCTCAGTTAATATTTAACTGAAACTAACGGAGGGGCTACTTTTGTAATAGCATAGGGAATAGTCCAGGGGCTTTTATTGTAATATTGTCAAGGATATTGCGGAAGTTCTGCTTGTACTCTCTCTCTAAACGCTTATTCAATCTACGCTTTATTAACGGTTACTTCTTTCCTTATCTGTTATAATGATAATTGCTATTGTTATTATGCTAGATTTAAGACCTGTTATTATGCGTAGTGAGTAGTTTCCTTGTGTGCTTGTTATGATGTAATTAGTTTATATATGTGTGGGGTGATGCTGCTTTAAACATATAATTGGATAACATTATGAAATAACGGAGGTAACGTTATACGGCTTTCATTTGTATAGTGCCGGAATCATCACTCATGTGTGTAGTACGGAACGTGGAAGCTATGAAAGTTGTGGGCACAATCCGTTGTGGAAATAAAGTTTCCAGTATATTATATAAATGAAAACGGGTGATCTATTAATCTTGTATTTATGAATTTCTAAACCAAATCGCCTTTCCTCCAATTAAACGTGGTTAGAACCTTTATGACAAGGAGTCGCGAACCTTGATCGAACGGTCACTACCTATCTATGTTTTCTGAAACTGTAAACATGGTCTGAATTGCGTAGCTGTGGAAAAACTGTTTAAAACCTTTCGTATAGTACACCGTGAATCAATCAGGGATTTATTGGGAAATAGTGAGGGCTGGTTTATATCATAGATGGTTGGGCTTTAATACAAACGTAGTTTAAACTAGTCTAGAGTAACCATAAAGTATGTGACCCCGGAAAGACCACGGTAAACAGCACTGTACTTCGTGTAACGTTGGAAACACCTTTGGTGAAGTACAAATACGTGGAGCTAAAGAAATGCCGGTGGTTGAAGACTGTGTCACATCCTGGTTTAACTTCAAAGCTATGGAAATGTTTGATCGCACTGAACACCGTTAGTACACCTAAAGATCTGGAACACTGTGGAAATGCTCAATTGCACTATACACCGTTAGTACATCTCGGGTCTGGAAAACTGTGGAAATGCATAGTCGCACTGTACACCATGATGAAAGCTCGAGACTAAAATATAACCATTAATATAAAGTTAATAGTCACCAAACCAAGTCTTAATCTTAAATGCCTTCTTTGACTTCGTTGTCCCCGTAGTGTTAAGAAAGGTCGGAACCTTAGTGGGTATGTTACTCTATCTCATGCACCCAGGAACTAACATTCCAAGAAGGGTCGTTACTCCGTCACTGGATAACGTTGAAGAGTTGAGCATCCTCCTCCGATCAGACTCAATTCGGCCTAGTATTCAGTGACATATTGATTGGTTTCCCCAATCAGTAGGGTACTAGTGTTTACATTACGAACAATTAAGCTCAGATAAGACACAAACCTTTAAAAGACGTTTTCATATAAAAAAACCCTAGCATCACCCCTGCATAAGCTAACGAAGTCATAACAAACACATCTCCTTCATACTGATTTCATCCCTATTTCTATTTTTATTTATTTACTTTTTATCTTATTGCTTTAAATTACGGACCTAAGTAACAAAAACCACTCAAACTCTGTTTTAAAAAATCCCATCACTAAGATAAACAACTTGTCTTGATACTCCCGTTTCACAATACGATTAGCTTGAAGAACGACCCTAGGTCATACTGCTGCTATACAGCCGTAGTAAAACTTAGGTCCCCAGCTCTTATAAATTTAAAACTCCACTGCCGTGCCCTCCTTCCATTGCGTTGACGACCGTGACCGATCGAGGAACGACAGTGTGTGATACGCAATCATGGACGTCCCATTGAATTAGGGAGACATATGCTCAAATTACATAATAGGCCCTTGTAATACGGAAAATGAAAACGTTATGTATATACAAATAAAAGTGATCACTATCATATAAATAAGAATAAGTTGCACCCTATGCAGCTGAATAGACTACACATGCCCAAGGGCATGTGCACCGTAATACTATAATAGCGTGGACTTGTGAATGAAAGAGTTAGTTATAGTTGTGATAATCATTACTAATGTTGATCAACATTGGTGGCCAACAATGGTGACGTTTTACCTTTAGTGATTTTAGTTTGGTACTTTTTAAATTTAGTGTTATTTTGTTTTTTCAATAGTAAATTACTAAATGTGTGTATAAATCTTATAAGTTACCTCAATGCATTAGTCATCGCGAATTTGTTTTATGAAATTATAAATTTTGAATTTTCTTTCAAAAAATTAAATATTCTAAATTATAAGTGTAAATTTAAAGATTGTTAATTACTTTCAACTTGATTATTATATATGAACATAAAAGTATGATCTTACCAAACTTTAAATTAAACTTATATAAAAGCAAAAATAGTTTCGTTTTGTTATCTTGCACCCAATTTTATATAGGTTGAGAGTGAAGAATTTAATTGGATTGAATTGAATTGAATAAATATATACTAAAGATAAGTATCACAATTTAACCCAATTTCCTTATATTGTTCACAAAATAATAGTGCCAAAAATTTTTCACAGAAAACAAATTCGCGATGATTTCTCTCGGGTCTGCCATATCAGTGATTATCAATCTTTTCCCCAAATAAAAGTTTACATCATCACGCCTCACACAAGAGCCAATCTTCGTCGAACCCTTCAGATACCGGACTTTGATCGAGGTAAACAATACACTTATTGATTCTAAGTTTGTATATGTAGACTTTTTTATGTAGATTCTTTAAGATCGAACCAGGTGGGGTTATTTTAAAACATGTTTGATCGAACCAGGTGGGATTTTTAAATAGTACCCTTCATTTCAGTTTTCGATTGTGTTGTGTGTCTACATATACATAGTTTTTCACTAAGGTGCAGTCAATAACCTAAACACACAATTGTAGAGTACTGTTTGGAATCGAATTGATTACTTATTTGGTTGCCTGATGTAAAACTGAAACGGCAACATAGGACCCCTCATTCCCTAGTTCTCCATTTGTGTATCTGTGTTTACCCCCTTCTTAAAATTGCCATTACAATATTTAATATTGAATCGTATGCTTCATTTTTAATATTTGATTACATGATTAAACGTAATATGTTCTTTCATATCTTTGATATTTTGTTCTAACTAGTCATCATTTAGTTGTGTTGTGTTTTATACTACAATTTGCAGAAACAATCTTGTCATTTTTAAAAAAATTTAAAGGTACTGCATTATGTGTTTGGTATTCACCTTGAATGTTGGACATCTTAAGAACTCAGCATCCCCTTTTGAATTCAATCTAAATAGTAATTGGGTTTGGTGCAGCTTGTTGACGTCGGTTCAACTGATATATTTTAATATATAATTTATATGTTAACTTGATTTTTTGTTGTGTTTGATCATGTATAATGTTATATTTTGGACTTTAAGTAGTAGAACTATGACTGAATCTTAACATTTTGGCAGAATGGCACTTGACCGTTGTTTGATGAAACGTAGAGTCGAGGGTGGTTCATTACCCTTATCATTGTATGTTATAATTATATCTCGTATGGTTCTTGTTTGTTTCCAGATAGATGGCTGGTACAAGAGGTAAGGGTTCTCGTTCAAGGATAGGTCGCAACAGCGGTGGTGATGCTACAACAGTTGATTGGAAACCATTTCGTCCTTGCTTCGTACACCAAGATGATTGGGAAGGCATCGATACTTGTATGGAACCAAGGTGGCAGAAACTTTCAAAGAACGATCAAAGAATCGGAAAAGAGTTTATGCTGAAGATGGAGGTGATTCGCTCGTGAGCCACACCGGAGGATCCATTAACTTTGCCATACATCTTCGAAGATTGGTATGTGCACTCAAACATATATCTATTTGACATGATCTAAATCCATGAGATTGGCACGCTTTATTATTATTTATTGCATGACATTGATTAACCATCAAAATCAAATTTTTTTGGTTCTTGAAATGGTTGCATATTATTTATTTAGTTTATATAAGACTCGAAATTTTTTCATATATTTTGTTTGGTTACTTTGATCAAATTGTTGCTACCATGTCCATATTAACATTGATCCTTAAATTGCAACGTTATGGGTCGAGGGCTGTTTCAGTTGTCAAACAGTTGTATATTTAGTTGACATTTTTATTAATTGTTCATTGAATATATATCTAAGTCGTAGAGTAGGATTATATTAGAGTCAATACATGCACAATTAGTATGTGAAAACACGTCCGCAAAGGCGATTTTAAGTAATAAGTTGCTCCCGTGAAATGCTCGTAACTGAGCAAGCAAATGTAACGAATAATAGTAGCCCGTTTACACAGAACGGTTCGTGGTAGCGCTACTACCCCGGGCGGGGAGGGTCATTTCCCTAATGGATCCATTAACTAGTGTTCGCGCTTAAGTCCATAACTAACGATATATGATGGAGAGACTTCTGTAAATAGTAAACAACTCATGCAATTCCGTTTGGTATAGTAAACAGTTTTAATACTTGTGTTCAAGAAAAATCAGTAGCATGTATCTCCCTCAATGAGAAAAACAGTAAAAGTGGGGCCGTAAGACTCACCTGAGTCTTGTAGTAAGCAGTAGCAAATAGCAAGTAGTAAGTAAAGCAAGTAGGTTCTCCGAACCCGTAATCCTTCAAATGCCTAGACACATAGTGTTAGGTAAGTAGATGTCTCGCAAGACGTTTCGTTTAGTTGTACACAACTAGTATGCCCAGTGTTTGTCCGTATGTTTGTAATCGTTTGCGGTTAAAAAAAATGTTTGGCTCGTTGCTGACGGTTGTAATAATACTTTTCAAAGTATTATTATGGTTTTAGTGAAAATTCTTCAAAATTCTGATTTCTGCGACACAATTTGTGACATAAAAGTTTGGTATGCGACACAAGGGTTGTGTCGCATAGTAATGCGACACAAGAGCTATACGACACAAGAGTTGTGTCGCATAAGCGGTTCGGTGCTAAATCAATAGCGACATAAGGGTTGTGTCGTATAGAAATGCAACACAAGAGCTTAGCGACACAAGGGTGGTGTCGCATAAGCGTTCGATGCTGATTTAACAGCGACATAATGATTGTGTCGCATGGGATTTGCGACATAAGGTACGACACAATTTTGTGTCGCAAAAGGTCCGACATAACGGGGTTCCTACGACACAAAATACGACACAAGAGGTTTTATGCGACACTACCTGCGACACAAGGCTTGTGTCGCAAAGATGAACACCAGCCCAGAACCCAGCGACTGATGCGTTTTTCCAACCCAAATCACAAATCTAACACATTTTTAGGCTGTAAAATCGTGTTCTAATCCTTCATTTAGTCATAACTAAGTTGTGTACACAATCTAACATCAAAATATAACACCAAAATTTGTAAATCTAAGTTTTTAGAAATTTTCTTACAAATGCAAATCGGAGCTAGAGGAGGCCGAAAATGATGATGATGCGTTTGTAACTCTTGTTCCTTGCTTGATGGTGATTCCGAAAATATGAATTTCGTGGGTTGATTTGTAAATCCGAAATTTTGGTGTGGATTGGGTTGAGAGAGTTTTAGTTTGTGTGTGTGTTTTGAAATAATAAAAATGAAAGAGAATGGGGTGATGGTGGTATGATGGCTGACCAAAGGAGAGGGGGAGAGGAAAACACTCCCAAAATGCAATATTTACCCCGTGTCCTAATTGATTAATCGTTCGTTTTTAGTATTTAACCAAACAGTTATATTTTTAAAAAAACGTGACTGGGGTATTTTGATAAAAATACCTTGAAATTAATTATAAAAACATTTGTCGATATATTTAAATTATTTGATTCGCGTTTAATACGTTTTTGCTTAAATACTCATAATGTTGTCGCGCTAATCTAATAGCGTCCGTTCGAATATGTATTTATACAGTAAAATACGTTCCCATTATTTAAGTAAGTTTTGTCACCAACGTCCAAGTAAAATGTATCGGACTCTGTCCGGTTAATCCGTACGATTTATCCAAATCGCGTAAGTACACACATATATATAAATCACCTTATATATGCAAATAGAGTCTGTAATTAGTCCTATTACATACTAATCACAACTAGTTACAAATAATTAGGCATAATTTATTATCCTAATTAGGCAGGTGTTACATTCTCCCCTTGTTAAAGAAATTTCGTCCCGAAATTAGCTCGAGGGCACGAACGTTGCTTTGTCTGGGAAGAGATGTTGGTATTTCTGTCGCATTTGGTCTTCCCGTTTGTTGAGACCTGAGACATTGTCAGATCTGCTCAGAATACAAGTCTTGTGCCATGCTAGAAGAAGTTCAAGTTCACCGCTGTTAGTTTAGTTTTGTATTAACAGTGCCACTGTTGAACGTGTAACTTGTATTGTGTATATACTCAAGCTCTGTTAGTAATATACGAGTACTACCCCTGTTAGATATATAGACAACCACTGTTGGTTAGATATAGTCGGTTAGAGAGAATTATGGAATAGATAGGATTTCATAATAGTTTGATTTTGTAAAGGACTCTATATGTTATAAATAGAGATCCTGTAAAACCCTAGAAGATACGAGTCATTCTAGTTCTTAGCTTCAAGGTTGTAAATCCTAACACAATTGTGTGTTCGTATTATTGATAATAATATTGAAGCTTTTGATTAGATATTATTTTTACAAGTTTGTTCTTCAAGTTATTAATAAACTATTCCGCAAGCTTATTAATAATCAATCAAAGTAATACATACTAAGATCTCATACTGGGATCATCAAGTGGTATCAGAGCTCGATATTGCTTTGATCTTGAAGAAGGTAATTGAATTTCGCAGCTCTTTTTCAACAAATAACAAGATGTCTACTGAAACAATGGAAGGTATACAAGCTACAAAGATTCCCATGCTCAAACCTGATGAGTTTGAGCTATGGCAGACTAGGATTAGGCAATACATGTTGCTTACGGATTATATGATGTGGGAGGTGGTTACTAATGGACCAAACTATCCTAAGGATGCAGATGGTAAAAATGAGGAAAGACCACCACCAAAGACTGATGCAGAGAGGAAAGAAAGAGCAACAGAGTGGAAGGCATTAAGTACTCTACTTTTGTCTATTCCTAATGAGTATCAAAGGAAATTTGAAAACTGTGAAGATGCTAAGGTTCTCATGGAAGCAATTGTTAAGAGATTTGGTGGTAATGACAACACCAAGAAGAATAAGAGATCTCTTCTCAAACAACAATTTGAAAACTTTGCAGGTGTAAAGTCTGAAACACTGACTCAGACTTTTGAAAGATTTCAGAAACTTGTGGGTGATCTTGAAAATCACAATGTCAAGATTGATAAGGATGATTTGAATAGGAAGTTTCTAAGATCACTAAGTACAGATTGGAATATGTACACCGTGGGACTTAGACAAAGTGCAGATCTTGAAGAAAAGGAGATTGAAGATCTATACAATGATCTGAGGAACTTTGAGCCTGAGGTTTTGGCTCTAAAACAGTCCAATGGTAGCTTTAACAATGCTGCTTTTGTGTCTGTTGGTGAATCTGGTAGTTGTAGCACATCTGGTGCTAATGATAATGTCTTGGAAGCTTTCTTTGCAAGTCATGTTAATTCATCCTTAACAACAGAGGATTTGGAACAGGTTAATGAAGAGGATCTTGAAGAGATGGATTTGAGATGGCAGATGGCTATGATTACTATAAGGGCAAAAAGGTTTATGCAGAGGTCAGGGAACAGAAACTTTACTTACAAGAGAGATGGTGTAGCTGGTTTTGACAAGAGCAAGGTGGAATGTTTCAACTGTCACAAGATGGGACATTTTGCTAGAGAGTGCAAGAGCACACAGGCAGGAGGATCTCAGAATACTTCTAATGGTATTGTAAGAAATAGTTCTGGTCCTCAAAGAAGATTGGTACCTGTTCAGAACACCACTTCAGATTCATTGGTTGCACAAGATGGAATGGGAGGATTTGACTGGAGTGACCAGGAAGAGCTTGTAGTCAAGAATCAAGCTTTAATGGCTGTCACAGAAGAACCAGAGCCTTCAGACATTCCATATTAGGTACAATCTAAATTATGTTCTCCTACATGCAAGAAAATGGTTAAATTTTATAGGGATCATAATATGGTTGTGTGTAATGAATTGAAAGCTTGTAAGGAAAAGAGTCAACATGCAACTTTAGCTATTGAAAACTTAGAAAGACAGATAAAAGCTTTTGAAAAGAATGAATCACAATTTCACTTAGATATTAAATATCTGAATTGGGAAAAGAAAGCTTTACAAACAAAAGTTGATATGCTAAGTGCAAAGTTGGCTGAGGCAATTTCTGATAAAGAGTCAATAAGGTTGAAAGTTGATGAATTGGAAAATGCTTCAAAAGGTGTTCAAAACTTAGTCAAGTCTCAAATTCATGATAAATTAAAAACTGGATTAGGTTACAACCTTAATGTTGTACCCCCACCTTATAATCATACTTACTTCCCATCTAAAATTGAGTTTGACTTAGAAAAACTTAAGGTAGATGTGTCTGAGGAGGTTAAAAAGGTAGATCCAGTAGTTAATTGTGCTAATAATGTAAATTTTGATAAAGTGGATGTATCTGATTGGACTGAGGAAGATGAGAGTGATAGTGATAGCTCATCTACTGGTCTAGTTTCTGAACTAAATAGTACTACCTCCGTCCCAAAATTATAGTCCATCTTTCCTTTTTGGGACGTCCCAAAATAATTGTCCACTTCCCATTTCAACCAATAAGAAGAGAGTTTAGTGGGTGCAGATTCTATTTGAGTGGTTGAAAACTGTTGTGGTCCCACATTTATTAAACTGTGTGCTTTTTGTTGGTGGACAATAATTTTGGGACGGAGGGAGTACTAAACTAGAAGAGGGTAAAAAGCTGTTTGTTGAGAAAGCAAAGGCTCAGATAGATCAAGTTAGAAAATCCAATAAATCTAGATCTGGTCTAGGTTATGTGCACAAAAGAGTCAATCCTGAATCAAAAGATATGTCAAAAGATAAATCTGAGTGTGATAAATGTGCATGTAAATCAAACAGGTCTGATTTAAATACTGCAAATAATGTAAATAAATCCATTCCCAGGGGTAATCAGAGAAATTGGAACCAATTGGTTTCACAAAGGCTGGGTAATGGGTTTGAATGTGTGAAAAGAAAATCATGTTTTATTTGTGGTAGGTATAATCATCTTCAACAGGACTGTTACTACAAACCTAAAAATAATAGGAACAGTGGTAAAGGACAAATGTTGAAAATTAAGCCAAACAGAGGCAAGGCTGCAGCCCCTGTGAATGCTACAGCAGTGCCACTGTCAGAGGCTAACAGAGGCAAGACAAGAACAGGGGAGGGTTTGACCACTGTCAGGCATGGTACCTCTGCCGGTATTAAACATTTCAAAAGAATGTTTATACCAAGTAAAGCTACCACTGCTAGGGTAATAAATACAAATTTGAAGGTGACCACTGTCAGATCATTAACCCCTGTCAGGTCTAAAACAGATTGTTTTTGGAAACATAAGAATGCATCCACATCAAAGGTATCCAAAATCAGTGGAGCATTGAGATCAATCACCTTCAGAAGGGTTGATGTCAAAAATGCTCATGGGAAACCCAAAGCCAAATTGGTTTGAGTTCCCAAGAGAAACTAATATTTTCTCTTTTTTTATATGTGCAGGGCAAGCCAAAGAGCTTATGGCACATTGATTCTGGCTGCTCAAGGCACATGACTAGAGATAGGGAAAAGCTGCAGGACTTCAAAGCATTTAATGGAGGAGATGTAGCATTTTGCAGCAATCCTAAAGGAGGAAAGATCACTGGAAAAAGTAAGGTAAAAAGCAGTAAGCTCACTTTCAATGATGTGTATTATGTTGAGCAATTGAGATATAATTTGCTTAGTGTGAGTCAAATCACAGATAAGCAAAATCATGTTTATTTCACTGACACAGAATGCCTTATACTTTCTGAAAAACTCAAAATACCTGAAGATAAAATTTTAATGAGAGTTCCAAGAAAGGATAATGTATACTGTAGTGATTTAAACAAGATGGAATCTCAAAATGTTAACTGTCTTATTTCTAAAGCTACTGTTATTGAATCTGAACTATGGCATAGGAGGATGTGTCACTTGAATTATAAGACCATGAATAAACTTGTTAGGAATAAGCTAGTGAGAGGCTTACCTGAAAAGTTATTTGAATGTAGTGACCACTGTGTAGCTTGTCTCAAAGGCAAGCAACACAAGACCTCTTATAAGACCAAGCTTGTGAATACCAATACCACTCCCTTACACCTGTTACATATGGACTTGTTTGGCCCTACCAATATAGCTAGTCAAGGGAAGAAAGCTTACTGTTTGGTAATAACTAATGACTATTCTAGAATGAGTTGGGTATTCTTTCTTAGGACCAAGGATGAGACAGGTGAAATACTTAGATCATTCATAATTAGGATTGAGAATTCAACTAATCAAAAGGTTAAGATCATCAGATGTGATAATGGGACAGAATTTAAGAATCATGAGATGAATAAGTTCTGTGAAGAGAAAGGTATAGAAAGACAGTTTAGTGCACCTAGGACTCCACAACAAAATAGAGTAGCTGAAAGAAGGAATAGGACACTAATTGAGGCTGCTAGAAGCATGCTAGCAGATGCTAAACTTCCAATGTCTTTTTGGGCAGAGGCAGTCAGCACTGCTTGTTATGTTTTGAATAGGATTTTGATCATTAAACCTCATAACAAGACACCCTATGAGTTATTCTTTAAGAGAAAACCTTTGGTTAGCTTTTTAAAACCATTTGGATGTCCTTGTACTGTCTTAAATACCAGGGATCACCTTGGTAAGTTTCAGAGTAAGGTAGATGAGGCTGTATTTGTTGGATACTCTATTCAAAGCAAGGCTTATAGAGTATTTAATAAAAGGACTGGGATCATAGAGGAGACCATGGATGTGACCTTTAATGAAAATACATCAAATGTAGAAGGAAAAGGTCCAGAAGTATTGTTTGATATTGATGCACTAACCCATGCTTTTAGATATCCAGATTTGTCTACTAGTGCAGGTACAGATGCAGGTAAGGATGCAGGTGAAGATGGGCCTTCAAGCTCAAGTCAGACTAAAAAGGATGACTTGAAGTATGTATTGTTTCCTATTTGGTCTCCAGATCCACCAGCAGCATTCCAATCAGAGCAACAAGAGAAAGATGGACCTTCAGATGATACAAGTGGGTCAACTGGCAAAAATGGTTTAAACAAGGATGAAGATGGTTCAACTCCAACATCAAGGGGTTCTCATACAGATTCAGAGCATGATTCAGAAGGAGAACATGAATCTCCAAAGTATTTTGAACAAAGTCCTCCATTTCAAGTTTTGGAAAGGACTTTTTTGTCAGATTCTAAAGCAACTCCACAGCCTTCAAAAGAAGAAGAGGAAAGAGATTCTTTTTCAGAATCAGAGATGGATAATCTTTTGGGTCCTAATTTGGAAAGAGAATTACTTGATACATCCACATCTAAGTATCTGGTTCATAAAAATCATTCCTTGGATTTGGTCATTGGTGATATTAGCTCTCCTGTTCAGACTAGACATCAAACCAAGGTAAGAGAAGAAGATTTACATACTTCACTGTAACAACCCCAAAATTAGGACCAATTTTAAATTTTCCTAATTACGTGTTTATTACCTGTATATAATATGAAATAGGATTATATACGTTATTTACTTATTATATATATATATGGATGGGATATATATATATACGCGTATACGATTCGTACATATCGTATAAAACAACAATTGAGCAAACTTGCGGACATTGGTAAAACACTTATTAAATAATGTGAAATTATTTAATTACTTTGACTAGTACTTTATATTATGTTTATAATATAACGGAAAACGTACGTTTTGATTAAAACGTCACCGAACTCTCCGAAAACTCGACCAACCGACAAAACAAAACTAAGCTATGATTTATAACTTGAAAACTAGTATTTTGGTAAAATACTACACTTTAATTATCGAGTATTACTTCGTAATTTAAAACGTATATTTAATCGCGTACAAAATGATTTTTTAACGTTTAAACGACCGGGGAAACGAACACCGCACGGAGCGCGTACGCGAGGAAACAAACTATTGGTGAGATCCACACTTGGTGGACCCCACCCAACCGGCCAAGGTCAAGGGGACAACCCCCCCTCACCTTCTTCCTCACTTCAACACACAAACACACCACACCTCCCTCAATTATTCTCTCTCTCTCTCTCCATCGGCTCTCTCAATCTCTCTCTCTAAAACCACCCTCAAAACACCCTAAAAACATCACAAAAACACCTCGGAGGTCCATACCCGTTTGGAGAAAAGCGATCACGAGAACGAGGGCTACAAACCTATCTTTTCGGATTTTCGTTTTGACAACTTTGTAAGTTTTCCGGCGACCCGAAACTTTTCCGATTACCTTTATTGTGCTAGATTATTGTTTCCCTAACTTAGTAATGTCCAAATATGTAATCTAAACTTGTTTTTGAACATTGTTACGAAAATGTCGGTTTTGGTCATTTTAAATAAAACGACACCTCGAACATTAAAAACGACATCCAACAATTTTTATGAACTCTACATAACATAATATAACTTATGTAAAAGATTCAACTTGAACGGAACTCGTTAAACTCGTTTTCGACACAAACTAAAAACTGGCCAGACGCTAGTGTCGCATGGCTCACGCCAGTTATGCGACACTACGTCTGAGTGACGCATATGTCACGAACCTTCTATACGCGACACTTCATTAGTGCCGCTAAAACACTATACCGTCACTTCACAAGTGACGTAGTCTTAACACTTTCGGCAGAAATGCCACGACACTTCACTAGTGTCGCTACCCTATAACTATCAGTAGTAACTTACGGCACTTCCTTAGTGACGCTAGAACACTTATACCGACACTTCGTTAGTGTCGCTAATATCAGTAGAAACTTATAACTTTCAGTAGAAACGAATAACACCTAGTTACTACCGATGACGTCACTCAACTCTCATACCGTCACTTCATAAGTGACGCATAAATACGTATACCGACACTTGCCTAGTGTCGCCTCACAAACTGATTTACTTACTGGATACCATCACTTTATTAGTGACGTACTGTTTAAACATGACACTGAATACCGTCACTATCATAGTGACGCACTGATGAAAAACAATACTTACTAACGTCACTTACAAAGTGACGCACTATCCGAATACCGACACTACTTAAGTGTCGCATACATCTCGAAACTGATAACATAATACGACACTACATAAGTGTCGCATGATACACAGAAGTGACGCATACAAGTGACGCTATAACAGGCTGATTGAAACTTACATTTTATACAAGTATGGAATATACTTAAAACGTAAACGTACTTTACTCAGCGTTACTTATACATGAAAATACTATACTTTTGAAAGTATACAAAGATACTTGAATACGTACAAGGCTATACTAAACTGAACGTGAGATTTCACTCACACACGCGTACGAGATTTCACTCGGAAATACTTAGGAGATTACACTCCAACAAACTTACACTTGTACACTACACGGGATTACAAACGATACGAACTTACAAGTTCACTCACTAGTTACGTGCTGGATTACACGTTAACTGATACGAACATACATACGAATACTTACGAGGTTTCACTCGTACCCTTTGGGGACTAAGCCCATTGGAACGTACACAAACGATACATGTTGTAATACAAACAAACGATCATACGAGTATACTTTACAACTGTACCACTACTATGAATACATAATAATAATGGATGGAATTATTATTATACACCGATAACAAACGAACCGTACAACTTTTATACAAACTACGATTTACAAACGATTACAAACTTACAAACAAACTAATGGACATTAACTAGTTTGGGAACAACTAGCATGGATACTTTACAAGTATTCCATTTACTTACTAAACCTTATGCGTATTAGGACGCTAAGGGTTGCTAGTTCGGGAATACTACTTGCTTACTTACTGCATTGTCTGCCAGACTCAGGTGAGTCTCACAGCCCCTACTTTACTGTTTTATACTCAGGGGTGAGATGCATTACTGTTTTACATGAACACACAAAACTTACTTGCTGCCATGATTTACTTACTGTATGAGAGTAACGATACGCCAATTGCATGAGTTTACGACTAATCCAATGAAATCCTCCTGAATCATAGTTGTTAGTTATGTGATAAGCGCGAGTTTTAGTATATGGATCCATATGGGACTGACAATCCCCGCCCGGGGTAGCAAGCACTACCACAAACCGTTCCTGTAGAAACGGGCGTTTCTTACTCGTTCCGTATGAATGTTTTGGATTACATTCATGAGGGGGGTACCGATATTTACTGTACGTTAAGCTTCAACTATGGTGGCTCATGGCGATTGTATCAAACGGTTTGCAAGACTTGCAACCACCCACTTATTAAAACTTAAGTTAACGATGAACATAACCTGCGATCGTTAATTACTGGCTGGCTATGATTTACAAATACTACTTGTGTGTTCAAACTGTTTACTTATTTACAAACCTGTGAGATTCACCAACCTTTTTGGTTGACCATTTTAGTAATGCTTCTCAGGTACACAGCATCAGTAGGGATGCCCAGCAGGATAAGCTTACTTAGCTCGAGTCGCATGCATTTACAAGCTTGGAGATTTTCATACATTACTTTTGTACTAGTTGTTATGTATTAGAATCTCTAGGAAATTACTGAACTCGAGCTTGTATTTTGAACTACTTATGTATTAATGTAATAACTTTTCGAACGTCTCATTTAGAGTCGTTCACTGTATCCTTTGTGCTTGTGATTATTGATTAGTAACACCCAAAACATCGCTTCCGCAAACTGTTAAATTTGGGGGTGTTACAGATTGGTATCAGAGCCTAAGGTTATAGTGAACTAGGTTGCATTTAGTGGGCCTAGACTATGACCGTTAGGCAGTATTCCTCATTAGGTATAACTGGTTCAGGAATTACAACATACAAGTTTAATTTAACATAGCCTGATCAACTATGTACAATTAAATGAAGATGATGTGAGTTCTGAAAGGGGTTATGTTGAACCGGAATGCATTAGCTGACTCTGACCTCGAGAGAACCGGGACTTCTACTTGATTGTGCTAGACACGAACTAGGCGGCTATGTGATATATATATATATATATATATATATATACATAGACCTCTTTCCCTGATACGATACTCTCTCGACTACTACGAAATCAAGATTCCTTAACATTTCATCGAACAAACGACGACTCGATTCTCGTCATTCTGTCTTTATTTAACTTTTATGAATTCACGACTACCGGCTTACGTCCGAAGACTTCCACACCGTCATAACCGACAACCATAGTTACTCGAACATTTTTTTCGATTTGAATATCGAGACTTTGATTTCACTTACTATTCCTACCTAATTCGACGTTTATAACATTCTACAACGTACCCCACCGTTCCGTTTGATGTATCATAATAAAATCATTTTCAACCCAAGTCTCCATCAGACTTCAAAAATTTTACAACCAACTCTTGCTATCAAATTTTATAACAAATATATTTCTATCAAACATGTTACAAAATTTCTTACAAAAATGTTTTATAAAATTTTCAAAAATTTCGAAACTGTATAAACTTATTTATAACCCACAAACTTTGAACAAATTTCAACCTGTGACGAAATTTCTTTAAACTTACTAAATCATCACCGTCATAATTCTTATTCAAAACCTCACATGTTCTTTATTATTGTTTCAAGGAACATGCCTCCTCGACGTCAAATCACTCTTACTGAAGCCGAAGTCGCGGGTATTATTGCCCGTAGTGTGGCCCAAGCTCTAGCGGTCCGAGCAACCAACCCTGGTAGCGAAGATACGGCTAACAATACACCTCCACCCAAAACCTGCACCTACAAAGACTTCCAGAACTGCAAGCCGCTGAACTTTGCAGGAACTGAAGGAGCAATCGGTCTGATACGTTGGACCGAGAAAATAGAATCCGTGTTCCTCATCTGCAACTGCAAGGAAGAGGATAAAGTTAAGTTCGCCACCAGTACCTTTTCTGACATCGCCCTTACTTGGTGGAACACATATGCACAGACGGTGAGCGTTGCTGAGGCTTACAAAATACAGTGGGATGAACTGAAGCTTATGCTGAGGGGCGAGTACTGCCCAAGAGATGAGCTGAAACAGCTAGAAATGGAATTCTGGAATCACAAGATGCAGGGTGATGACATCACCGGATACACCAACCGCTTTCACCAGCTGGCACTTTTGTGCCCAACCATGGTTGATCCTGAATACAAGAGGATCGAAAAATACGTCGATGGACTTCCTGAGCGACTCCAAGATTTAGTAACTTCATCTAAACCGGGAACCATCCAGAGCGCCATTCGTATGGCTCATGAGTTAACGGCTAATTCTGTCCGCCGTGGCTCGACCTCAACCCCGTCTGCGAATAACAAACGTAAATGGGAAGCAAGTCCCCACTCATCCAACCCGACTTCTGACAAAAAGCCTGCAACTGTCAATGCCAATGACTCAAAGGCTTACAAGGGGAGCAAGCCTTACTGCTCCAAATGTAGCCGCCATCATAACGGCTCCTGTCCCTGCACTAAGTGCAAGAAATTCGGGCACCTGGCCCAAGACTGCCGAACCAACCCCACTGGTACTGATACTCCTGCACCCAAAACCTGTTATGAGTGCAACGGTACCGGGCACTTCAGGAAGGATTGCCCAAAGCTGAAACCCCGCACCAACAATACGAGGAGTAGAGCTTACGTAATTAACGCCAGGGAGGATGACCCAAACCCGAGACTCTGTGATTTACTCAACCCGGGTACGCTCATTCTTTGATTTCCAGGAACTGTTTTCCATAAATCTCTCGCTTAATGATTATGTGTAACTGTCTAGTATTCCGTGTGTTTTCTTTGATCCTAAGTACCCAATAGGATTAGGAAACGACCGACCATACGAATTCCGAACATATAACCTGTATTACACTTAGACTACTTATAACAAACTCTTTTCCCAATTATCTCACACTGGTTGAGACCGGGAACTCGTATATTGTTCGTTGCTTTGAACAAGTCATACAATAGAACTTCATTTACTAGTAACAAATCTTAAATAGCATAATTATTTCGTAGGAAATGACAACTCACTCCGTCAACAACCCTACACTGCAAAATGAACTGCTCAGTGAGGAACCGAAGATGTTTCCTTACCTCCTCGAACTCGAGTGTGATACAGAACACTCCGCTGAATCAGCAGCAACACCTGCCTCTCCTGCTGCTCTAACTGCTGCAAAAGCATCAGTTGATGAAACCTTGACTGCTGAATCAGTCAGCCACCTCAACCAAACTATTGATTCGCTGCGAAAACATCTGACGGAAGCACGGGAAGACATCGATGACCTACGACGAATTGCCTTCCAAGATGACCTGCGTATGCGTGAATACGAGCTACGTCTGATAGCTTTAGAAAACCCTACTCCATCACCAACTTCACAAAGTAATCCTACTGAAAAGGATACCGACACTGATTGTACACCACCTCCAGCAAAAAGGGTGAAAGTTTACTTGGGAAATAAACCTTACTGTGCTCGATGCACTCGACATCACGACAAACCGTGTACCATACCTACCGGTCAATGCAAATCCTACCCTAAAAGTACGAACCCTCCTAAGGTGAAACCCTGCTTCAACTGTGGGAGTGCTGGCCATCTCAAGGCCCAATGCCCACTACCTCCAGGCAACAAAAATTAGGGTACGTTACCACCTGACAATTACTTTATTTCAAACACTGTAGGATCTACCCTACTACTGTAGGCTACTAGTGCGCATTGTAGCTACCTGATAAATAACTAGCTACCGATTACTACTTCGAACAAATTTCGGGACGAAATTTTATTAACAAGGGGAGAATGTAACAACCCCAAAATTAGGACCAATTTTAAATTTTCCTAATTACGTGTTTATTACCTGTATATAATATGAAATAGGATTATATACGTTATTTACTTATTATATATATATATGGATGGGATATATATATATACGCGTATACGATTCGTACATATCGTATAAAACAACAATTGAGTAAACTTGCGGACATTGGTAAAACACTTATTAAATAATGTGAAATTATTTAATTACTTTGACTAGTACTTTATATTATGTTTATAATATAACGGAAAACGTACGTTTTGATTAAAACGTCACCGAACTCTCCGAAAACTCGACCAACCGACAAAACAAAACTAAGCTATGATTTATAACTTGAAAACTAGTATTTTGGTAAAATACTACACTTTAATTATCGAGTATTACTTCGTAATTTAAAACGTATATTTAATCGCGTACAAAATGATTTTTTAACGTTTAAACGACCGGGGAAACGAACACCGCACGGAGCGCGTACGCGAGGAAACAAACTATTGGTGAGATCCACACTTGGTGGACCCCACCCAACCGGCCAAGGTCAAGGGGACAACCCCCCCTCACCTTCTTCCTCACTTCAACACACAAACACACCACACCTCCCTCAATTATTCTCTCTCTCTCTCTCCATCGGCTCTCTCAATCTCTCCCTCTAAAACCACCCTCAAAACACCCTAAAAACATCACAAAAACACCTCGGAGGTCCATACCCGTTTGGAGAAAAGCGATCACGAGAACGAGGGCTACAAACCTATCTTTTCGGATTTTCGTTTCGACAACTTTTTAAGTTTTCCGGCGACCCGAAACTTTTCCGATTACCTTTATTGTGCTAGATTATTGTTTCCCTAACTTAGTAATGTCCAAATATGTAATCTAAACTTGTTTTTGAACATTGTTACGAAAATGTCGGTTTTGGTCATTTTAAATAAAACGACACCTCGAACATTAAAAACGACATCCAACAATTTTTATGAACTCTACATAACATAATATAACTTATGTAAAAGATTCAACTTGAACGGAACTCGTTAAACTCGTTTTCGACACAAACTAAAAACTGGCCAGACGCTAGTGTCGCATGGCTCACGCCAGTTATGCGACACTACGTCTGAGTGACGCATATGTCACGAACCGTCTATACGCGACACTTCATTAGTGCCGCTAAAACACTATACCGTCACTTCACAAGTGACGCAGTCTTAACACTTTCGGCAGAAATGCCACGACACTTCACTAGTGTCGCTACC
Source organism: Helichrysum umbraculigerum (assembly GCA_949592205.1). Lineage (NCBI taxonomy): Eukaryota > Viridiplantae > Streptophyta > Magnoliopsida > Asterales > Asteraceae > Helichrysum > Helichrysum umbraculigerum. The sequence continues at coordinate 336,624,625 of CATIUR010000001.1, forward strand.
CTATAACTATCAGTAGTAACTTACGGCACTTCCTTAGTGACGCTAGAACACTTATACCGACACTTCGTTAGTGTCGCTAATATCAGTAGAAACTTATAACTTTCAGTAGAAACGAATAACACCTAGTTACTACCGATGACGTCACTCAACTCTCATACCGTCACTTCATAAGTGACGCATAAATACGTATACCGACACTTGCCTAGTGTCGCCTCACAAACTGATTTACTTACTGGATACCGTCACTTTATTAGTGACGTACTGTTTAAACACGACACTGAATACCGTCACTATCATAGTGATGCACTGATGAAAAACAATACTTACTAACGTCACTTACAAAGTGACGCACTATCCGAATACCGACACTACTTAAGTGTCGCATACATCTCGAAACTGATAACATAATACGACACTACATAAGTGTCGCATGATACACAGAAGTGACGCATACAAGTGACGCTATAACAGGCTGATTGAAACTTACATTTTATACAAGTATGGAATATACTTAAAACGTAAACGTACTTTACTCAGCCTTACTTATACATGAAAATACTATACTTTTGAAAGTATACAAAGATACTTGAATACGTACAAGGCTATACTAAACTGAACGTGAGATTTCACTCACACACGCGTACGAGATTTCACTCGGAAATACTTAGGAGATTACACTCCAACAAACTTACACTTGTACACTACACGGGATTACATCCGATACGAACTTACAAGTTCACTCACTAGTTACGTGCTGGATTACACGTTAACTGATACGAACATACATACGAATACTTACGAGGTTTCACTCGTACCCTTTGGGGACTAAGCCCATTGGAACGTACACAAACGATACATGTTGTAATACAAACAAACGATCATACGAGTATACTTTACAACTGTACCACTACTATGAATACATAATAATAATGGATGGAATTATTATTATACACCGATAACAAACGAACCGTACAACTTTTATACAAACTACGATTTACAAACGATTACAAACTTACAAACAAACTAATGGACATTAACTAGTTTGGGAACAACTAGCATGGATACTTTACAAGTATTCCATTTACTTACTAAACCTTATGCGTATTAGGACGCTAAGGGTTGCTAGTTCGGGAATACTACTTGCTTACTTACTGCATTGTCTGCCAGACTCAGGTGAGTCTCACAGCCCCTACTTTACTGTTTTATACTCAGGGGTGAGATGCATTACTGTTTTACATGAACACACAAAACTTACTTGCTGCCATGATTTACTTACTGTATGAGAGTAACGATACGCCAATTGCATGAGTTTACGACTAATCCAATGAAATCCTCCTGAATCATAGTTGTTAGTTATGTGATAAGCGCGAGTTTTAGTATATGGATCCATATGGGACTGACAATCCCCGCCCGGGGTAGCAAGCACTACCACAAACCGTTCCTGTAGAAACGGGCGTTTCTTACTCGTTCCGTATGAATGTTTTGGATTACATTCATGAGGGGGGTACCGATATTTACTGTACGTTAAGCTTCAACTATGGTGGCTCATGGCGATTGTATCAAACAGTTTGCAAGACTTGCAACCACCCACTTATTAAAACTTAAGTTAACGATGAACATAACCTGCGATCGTTAATTACTGGCTGGCTATGATTTACAAATACTACTTGTGTGTTCAAACTGTTTACTTATTTACAAACCTATGAGATTCACCAACCTTTTTGGTTGACCGTTTTAGTAATGCTTCTCAGGTACACAGCATCAGTAGGGATGCCCAGCAGGATAAGCTTACTTAGCTCGAGTCGTATGCATTTACAAGCTTGGAGATTTTCATACATTACTTTTGTACTAGTTGTTATGTATTAGAATCTCTAGGAAATTACTGAACTCGAGCTTGTATTTTGAACTACTTATGTATTAATGTAATAACTTTTCGAACGTCTCATTTAGAGTCGTTCACTGTATCCTTTGTGCTTGTGATTATTGATTAGTAACACCCAAAACATCGCTTCCGCAAACTGTTAAATTTGGGGGTGTTACATTCACTATATGTTTGTTTTCTTTCTCAGATGGAACCAAAGAAGGCAGTGGAAGCTCTCAAAGATCCAAGTTGGATAGAGTCAATGCAAGAAGAATTGTTGCAGTTCAAACTGCAAGATGTATGGGATTTGGTTGATCTACCAAAAGGAAAGAAAGCTATAGGCACAAGGTGGATCTTCAAGAACAAGAGAGATGAAAGAGGAATAGTGGTAAAGAATAAAGCAAGGTTGGTAGCACAGGGGTACACACAGGAAGAAGGAATTGATTATGATGATGTCTTTGCTCCTGTTGCTAGAATAGAAGCTATTAGGTTATTTTTAGCTTATGCATCTTATCAGGATTTCAAAGTTTATCAAATGGATGTGAAGAGGCTTTTCTTCATGGTCTAATTGATGATGAGGTGTATGTATGCCAACCACCAGGGTTTGAAGATCCAACATATCCAGATAGAGTGTGCAGATTGAAGAAAGCTTTGTATGGGTTACATCAAGCACCAAGAGCTTGGTATGATACTCTATCTGAGTATCTTCTCAAGAATGGATTCAAGAGAGGTACTATTGACAAGACTTAGTTTACTAAGAGGGTTCAGAGAGATATATTGTTGGTACAGGTTTATGTTGATGATATTATTTTTGGGTCAACTAGGGATTTATTATGCAAAGAGTTTGAGGGCTTAATGCATAAGAAATTCAAAATGAGTTCAATGGGTGAACTCACTTTCTTTTTAGGATTGCAGGTTAAACAGAAGACAGATGGAATCTTTATTAACCAAGGGAAGTATGTGCAGGATATTTTGAATAAATTTGGTTATAAAGATGCAAAGATAGCTAGCACTCCTATGGAGGCACACAAACATCTTAATTCTGACCCTGAGGGAGAGGAAGTAGATGTGCACTTGTACAGGTCAATGATTGGTTCTTTGATGTATTTAACTTCATCTAGACCTGATATTATATTTGCAGTGTGTCTTTGTGCTAGGTACCAAACCAATCCAAAGCAGTCACACATGTATGCTGTGAAAAGGATCTTTAGATACTTGAAAGGTCAACCAGATTTGGGACTTTGGTATGCTAAAGGATCAGATTTTGAGCTTAAGGCTTTCACAGATAGTGACTATGGTGGTGAGAACATGGATCGAAAATCAACAAGTGGAGGATGTCAATTTCTTGAAAATAGGCTAGTGTCATGGCAATGCAAGAAGCAGACCACAGTTTCCACATCTACAGCAGAAGCAAAATATGTTGCAGCATCAAGTTGCTGTGCACAGGTTCTTTGGATTCAAAATCAAATGTTGGATTATGGTTTGACTTTCATGAACACTCCTATTTATATTGATAATACCTCTGCTATTAGTATCATTCAAAATCCGGTTAAGCATTCAAAAACCGAACACATTGAGATCAGATATCATTTTATAAGAGATTGTTATGATAAAAGATTGATTCATATTTTTAAAATTCATACTGATAATCAACTTGCAGATCTTTTTACAAAAGCATTTGATGTAGGAAGATTTACATTTTTGATAACTAATATTGGTATGATCAATCTCACTTAGTGTTTTGGTCAGGATTTGATACTAACAGGGGTGAAGTATATTGTGTGTGACAGGGTCAAGTGTTGCCACTGTTAGCTTCCTCATGATAACAGTTGGTGCCACTGTTAGTATACTTATGCCACTGTCAATGTAATTTCAACCCCTGCTGTATATTTGTGTAGATTAACCCCTGCTGGTTGTTTTTCTTAGTTTAATATTGCAGCACTCAGCCACTGTCAAGAGACATCACTTGAGCTGGAGTCTAATGTTTTCTTTGTTGCTTCTTATTTTGGTTAATAAAAAAAAAAAAAAAAAAAAAAAGGTTCTCTTTCTAATAAAGCTAAGTTTATGCCCCTGTTAGTTCTAAGCTGGAGTTTCCTTGGTCGGATGCCCCTGCTAGACTATCAGCCGCTGTTAGCTTTGTTAGATGGTTAAAAAGGGTTGACTATAATTGACCAAGTGAGGTACCCCTGTTGGGCTTATTTGTAAGTTATGCCCCTGCTGGGTATAACCAGCAGTGCCACTGTTAGCTCTATTTTTAGGGCTTGGCACTGTCATCATATAAGTACTCAAATACTTCACTTTTTCAATTACGCTTTCAAAATTTTCAAAACCCTTCAATAATCGCTCTCGTTTGAATTTGTTTATTGTAAACCGCTCTTCGTTCTTTCATCAATTTCATCAATGGCATCGTCATCTTCATCTGATTCTGGTACTTCTACGCTAAGTGTTCATTCTGAACATAATATGAGGGCTTTCTTGAACAAAGAAATTGCAGATGATTATTTTCACCCTATTATAGATTTCTTGAGTAACTGTCCAGTTACTTATGCCCTTACTGTCGCTCCAAGATTGATACGATCTCACATTCAAGAATTCTGGCAGAACGCAAAGGAAGGGAATATTAATGGAATTTTTCACATTCATTCTACTGTAAAAGGGAAGAAGGTAATGGTGACTGAGATTGTTCTTAGAGAACTTCCGCAGTTGGATGATGAAGGAGGAATTCTGGAATTATCAAGAGATGATTTGTTTCAAGGTATAAAGGATATGGGGTATGAAGGTTCTGGAAAAGCAAGATCATAATATACTTTCTTGAAATCATGGTTCTGTCCTCAGTGGAAGTTCTACATTCATACTTTTCTGGTATGTTTGTCACAAAAGAGAACTAGTTTTAATGAATTTAGTTCTAGTATTACATATCCTATTATCTGCTTGGCACAGGGTATTAAATTTAATATGTCTAAGTTTATCTTAGATAATATGATTAGGAATGTAAAAGGTGATACATTCATTATGTATCCTAGATTTGTTCAGCTTTTTTTGAATACTCAATTGTCAAATTTGCCAGCAGAGGATAGTGTAATAGTTAGTTCTACTCTATCCTTGCGGACTATTAGAGCCATGAATCAGTATCAGAATACTTTTTCTAAGAAGGAAACTGCATTATTTTCTACAATGTTAGTTGCTCCTTCTGCCACTGGTGGTGTATTACCAACATCACTTGGACCAAATGATGACAGGCCAACAACACAAGTTGGTTCTGAACACACATCAGAAGGTGGCACCAAAAGAAAACAAGGGAACCAAAAGCCTACCCAAAGTAAAGCCAAGAAATCCAAGAAGGCTAAACAGGCTATGGAGATTCCTGTTTCTCCACAGTCTCAGTCAAATGATCCACCACAACAGGTGAACATACTTGATGAAAATGTTCATTCTGGAAGGGCTGCCACTACTGTTTCTAGCCCACTGGCAGGGCAGGATAGTGATAACATCAATAAGACCCAACCAGAGGCAACTATACTTGATGAACCTATGGGTGATGATTCAAATGTAGGTCCCAGTACCAATAACAAAGGGACATCTGCAGTGGCAGATGTAGTCGATGATTCATCTAGGAGGTCACACTTCAATGTTGATGAGGCTAGTAATGTAACTAGAGAATTGACTATTGATGATCTGGTACATGATGTCAAGCTGATTTGGACTAAGTTTGAGAAGGAAAGAGCTTTGAGAAGGGAGCAACAGGTTGTGTTGGCTGCCCAGGGTGAATTGATAAAGAAGCAGAGGGAGGAAATCATTGATTTACAAACCAGGTTGGCAGTTGTTGAAGATGCAGTTGATAAAGTTTTGTTGCCTGCTACTAACATTGGGGAATCTTCAGGCAAGGGGGAGAATAAAGTTGATCATGAGCAGAATGATATGCCTGAAGATAAGAAGAATAATGGTGATGATTCAGATGGTCAAGATGATAACAATGATGGTGATACTGGAGGTGCAGGTGATTTTAGCTTCATGGATATAACTGAGTTTAATGAGATGAATGATAGAGGTGTTGAAGATGAATTAAATGTATCAGATTATGTGATTAATGATGGTATGGATAATAGAATGGTGGATGCTGAGAATGATAGAAGAATGGTGGTGTATGTGGGAGAAAATGTTCAAACAAGTGAAAATGTTGCAGATGATAATACACAAAGTGGTCCAGCTTTAAATGTTTTTCCATTAAACAAAGGATTACCTTTTAAGGCTGTGGCTAATTTGTATTTCTGGGATGTTATGGGAGCAAATCTTGATATGTGCAAAAGAGTGAGTTTTAGTGATAGGTTGGTGTATGAAGAAAAGAATGATAATGAGGATGATAAATCTGTTGAAACAGAGGAGATGGATACTGATGATGTAGAGATTGAGGGGGAGTTTATAGAGTCAAAACCTGAAGCTAAAGAGGAAGAAAGAGTGAAGATTTATAATAGAAAGAAATCAATTCCAAAGAGAAAGTCTACCTCTGCTAAGGTAAAAACCCCTGTTGAAACTCAATCTTTGACCACTGCTAGTAGTGTTTCTACCTCTGCTAGTAGTTTGGTATCTACCCCTGTTGAGGTATCTACCACTGTTGGTACTTCAGCAGCAACCCCTGTTAATACAACCCCTGTTACTACAAATCTTACCCCTGTTATCACAAAATCAACCACTGTTATATCAACCTCTGTTAACACTTCAAATATTCCCACAACTGTTATCACAACTACTGTTACTCCAGTTTACACCACTGCTACAGCAACTACCACTGCCAGGACTCTAGAAGTGCCTGTTACAATAAGAGAACCTACACAACCACCCAAACCTAAGTCTGATCTTCCAAAGATTGATTCAAAGGACAAAGGTAAGAAAAAATTGAAAGAAGAGAAAAAGGTTAAGAAGGTTGTAGAGCCTCCAATTGATTTGGATGAGGCCAGGAGAGCTCAGGAGGAGCATGATGAGAGAATGTTAAGAATGGCAGTTGAGTCTAAGAGAAAGGAAGGTCCTGATGTTGATGTTATACTAGAAGACTTGAGTATAGTAACCTTATCACAAAAGGCTGCACAGATGCTGAATGATATGGCTGCAAAAGGTCAAGGGTTGTCTGCTCAACAGATTCATGACATGATCAACAAAAAGGATGATAATGATGGTTTGGATCCAGGGTTTGCAAAGCTTAAACAAGCTAATGAAGAAAAGGCAAGACTGAAATGACAAGCTGAGCTTGAAAAGAAAAGGAACAAACCACCAACTGCTGTTCAGAGGAAAAAGGACTTGCTCAAAATTCTTGGTGATAGATATGCACCAAGAAGTGTGCTTGAAGGATGGGATGTAAAGAAACTGGAAAGAGCTTATGAAAAATATCAGAATGAGAAAAAGGAAGATTTTGAGAAAAGGATTCAGAAAGACAAATTCATTAAGAAAAAGTTGGCTGAGGATAGAAAGAAGATTGCTGAGCAAGTGAGAAAAGAAGAGCAAGCGAGAATTGAAAAGAAAGAACAAGAGGAAATAGAAGCCAAGGAAATAGAGTTAAAAAGACTTTCAGATCTAAATATAAAGAGCACATGGAATGGAGTTCTTGCTTCTGATAGTGTAGTTCCTGATTTAGAGAGAGATGCAGAAGAGTTGAAGAAATATATCAAAGAAGTGAAGGATTATAAAGAAAATATTCACATCAATCATGATAGATCATCAAGGATAATTGAATGGAAAGGAATAAAATCAAAAGTTGCAGATGGTGATAAAGAACAGATCAAGATTGTTAGAGAAGATGGGAATGAGCAATACTTGGCATCTGTTGCTGTTGTGCTTAAGAATGTGAATAGATTAGACATTCTAGATCTGTTTGAGCTAAACAGTCAAGGAGATAGGCAGGCTTCACTGGTGATTATGGAAATAGAATTGGGAAGATGTCTGACTATGCTGTTTGAGCCTGAGCCATTCATCCATTTGTTCTTAAATTGTATTGATGCTGTGAATACATGGAGACATTTTGTTAGAGCTGGAGTTCATATGATTCTATTCAGAAGTGGAATGTCAATCTACATGCTTGATGAAAGAAGATATGTTCTGGGAACTCAGACTCTAAGAAATGTGCTTGCATCTCAACTGAGAACTACAGTGATTTCAGAAGGAGCATTTAATGCTTTATATATGGTGCTCAATCAGTTCCATAAAAGAATGGAGTTGGAAAGAATGAGAGAGGAGGAGAAAAGGAGAAAACAGAATCAAACTCAGAAAGATGAAAAGAAAGATGAAGAAACTTGATTCATTGCTGAGAATGATCAAGTTTAGGGGGAGATTGTTGAGACCTGAGACATTGTCAGATCTGCTCAGAATACAAGTCTTGTGCCACTGCTAGAAGAAGTTCAAGTTCACCGCTGTTAGTTTAGTTTTGTATTAACAGTGCCACTGTTGAACGTGTAACTTGTATTGTGTATATACTCAACCTCTGTTAGTAATATACGAGTACTACCCCTGTTAGATATATAGACAACCACTGTTGGTTAGATATAGTCGGTTAGAGAGAATTATGGAATAGATAGGATTTCATAATAGTTTGATTTTGTAAAGGACTCTATATGTTATAAATAGAGATCCTGTAAAACCCTAGAAGATACGAGTCATTCTAGTTCTTAGCTTCAAGGTTGTAAACCCTAACACAATTGTGTGTTCGTATTATTGATAATAATATTGAAGCTTTTCATTAGATATTATTTTTACAAGTTTGTTCTTCAAGTTATTAATAAACTATTCCGCAAGCTTATTAATAATCAATCAAAGTAATACATACTAAGATCTCATACTGGGATCATCACCGTTCCCAGGTGAATTCAGGGCCACGTCTAGAATTCCACCTGACTTTTACGATGGGAATACGACTCTGTTTCAATCGCTTGACCTCACGGTCCATGATTTCCATAGGTTCCTCGACAAAATGAAGTTTATCATCGATTTGGATTTCGTCGAGCGGTATTATTAGTGTCTCGTCAGACCGACACTTCTTCAGGTTAGAAATGTGAAAGGCGTTGTGAACGCTGCTAAGCTCAGCAGGAAGTTGCAGGCGGTATGCCACTGGACCAATCCTTTCAAGGATTTCGAATGGTCCGATGTATCTAGGGTTTAGTTTGCCTCGTTTTTCGAATCAAATGACACCTTTCCACAGGGCCACTTTGAGAAGTACCTTGTCCCCTACCTGGAACTCAAGGTGTTTGCGTCTCAGATCAGCATAGCTTTTCTGACGATCACGTGCGGCTTTCAGCCGGTTTTGAATACCAATGATTTTCTCAGTAGTTTCGTGAATGATTTCCGGACCCGTGAGTTGGGAATCTCCTAACTCAGTCCAACAGATAGGTGATCGGCACTTACGCCCGTAGAGTGCCTCGAAGGGTGCAGCCTTAATGCTGGTATGGTAACTGTTGTTGTACGAGAACTCGCACAACGGTAAGTGGCTTTCCCAAGAAGTACCGAAGTCCACTACGCAGGCTTGTAGCATATCCTCCAGTGTTTGGATGGTTCGCTCGCTTTGACCATCGGTTTGCGGGTGATAAGCTGCACTCATATCCAGACGAGTACCGAGAGATTTCTGTAACGATTGCCAAAAGTTGGAAGTGAAACGGCTGTCTCTATCCGAGATGATCGAGATAGGTACACCGTGTTGCGAAACAATTTCTTTGATGTAGATGCGAGCCAAACGCTCCATCTTGTCAGTTTCCTTGATGGCCAGAAAATGAGCAGATTTTGTGAGACGGTCCACAATCACCCAAATGGTATCGCAACCGCTCGAAGTTTTCGCTAGTTTGGTAATGAAGTCCATGGCAATTTGCTCCCATTTCCATTGAGGAATTTCAGGTTGTTGGAGCAATCCCGAGGGTCTTTGGTGTTCGGCCTTGACTTTGGAACAGGTTAAGCATTTACTGACGTACATGGCGATGTCAGCTTTCATGTTAGGCCACCAATACAACCCTTTGACGTCGTGATACATCTTGTCAGAACCAGGATGTATAGAGTATCGAGATTTGTGAGCTTCAGCCATCACCAAATCTCGCAAGTTTCCGAATTTGGGTAACCACACCCGGTTAGAGAAGTATTGAGTCCCATCGGGTTTGATTTCGAATTGTTTATCCAAGCCTCGAAAGGCTTCATTTTTCAGGCTTTCATCGCTGAGTGCTTCAAGCTGAGTGGTAAGGATTTGAGCAGGGAGCTCGTTACGAATTGTCATAGAAAGTGCTCGGACTCGAAAGGGTTTCACTCGTTCTATTCGGCTTAAGGCATCGGCAACTACGTTTGCCTTGCCCGGATGGTATTTGATCTCGCAGTCGTAGTCACTAAGTAACTCAACCCAACGACGTTGCCTCATGTTTAGATCCTTCTGATCGAATATGTGTTGGAGACTTTTGTGATCGGTAAAGATAGTGCTTTTCGTACCGTAGAGATAATGTCTCCAGATTTTCGATGCGAAGACCACGGCACCTAACTCGAGGTCATGGGTCGTATAGTTTTTCTCATGGATTTTTAGTTGTCGTGAAGCATAGGCAATGACTTTTTCCCGTTGCATTAACACGCAACCAAGTCCTTGGTGTGAGGCGTCGCAATAAACTACGAAGTCATCGGTGCCCTCGGGTAAGGACAAGATTGGTGCACTGCAAAGTTTGTTTTTCAATAGCTGGAAAGCTGACTCTTGTTTATCAGTCCAATCGAACTTCTTATCTTTCTGAGTTAGTGTTGTTAAGGGAACAACTATTCTTGAAAAGTTTTCAATGAATCGGCGGTAATAACCATCAAGACCTAAGAATTGTCTCACTTCGGTTGGAGTGGTCGGTGACTCCCAGCCCTTGATTGCTTCAATCTTGGCGGGATCAACATGAATTCCCTGGCTGTCAATCACGTGTCAGAGGAATTGAACGGTTCGAATCCAGAACTCACACTTAGAGAATTTGGCATATAATTCTTCGTGTCTAAGGAGTCCTAGAATGGTTTTCAGATGTTGAGCATGTTACTGTTCATTGCGAGAGTAAATCAGGATATCATCGATAAACACAATGACGAATTTGTCAAGATATGGTTTGCACACCCGATTCATAAAGTCCATGAATACGGCCGGTGCGTTGGTTAGACCGAATGGCATCACTTGGAACTCGTAATGCCCATATCGAGTTCGGAAAGCTGTCTTTGAATATCATTGTCGCGGACTCGCAGTTGATGATAACCTGACCGTAGATCAATCTTTGAGTAAACACTCGATCCCTGGAGGTGGTCAAATAGGTCATCGATTCTAGGAAGCGGATACCGATTCTTTATGGTTAGCTTATTCAGCTCTCGATAGTCGATACACATGCGGAAAGATCCATCTTTCTTTTTCACGAATAAGACCGGAGCTCCCCAAGGCGAGGAACTTGGTCGAATAAATCCTCTGTCCAGGAGTTCCTGTAGTTGGTTAGACAACTCCTGCATTTCGGATGGTGCTAGACGGTACGGGGCTTGTGCCACGGGTGCAGCCCCTGGTACAAGTTCGATTTGAAATTCAATTTTTCTAGGTGGCGGAAGTCCGGGCAAATCCTCAGGAAAGACTTCCGGGAAATCCCGCACGATTGGAACATCCTCAAGTCGCTTCTCCTCCGACTTCTTCTCCGTTACATGTGCGAGGATGGCTTGATACCCTTTTCGCAGATATTTTCTAGTTTTCAGGCAGGATACAATATTCAGATTCCGTCTGTCGGTCTCCCCTTGTAGGACTAAGGTTCCACCGGTGACAAGAGGTATGCGAACGAGTTTGTCGTAACAGATGATTTCAGCTCGGTGCTCGGATAACCAATCCATACCGACAATAATATCGAAGCTGCTAATCTAGACAGGGATTAAATCAATGGGAAACGTTTCGTTCGTAAGGTTAAGTGTACAGTTGCGTATGATGCTATCAGTCTCAATAAGTTTGCCGTTAGCTAGTTCTACAATGTATTTAGCATCTAAGGCAGTGGGAGTTATATCAAGTAAAGGGCTAAATTTCTCAGAAATGAAACTTCTATCGGCACCGGTATCAAATAATACAGAAGCAGTAAGGTCGTTGAGAAGGAACGTACCCGTCACGACATTCGGGTCTTGTCTGGCTTCCCCAGCCTTGATAACGAATGCTCTACCGCGAGCAGGGTTGTTGTTGTTTTTCAGCTTTGGGCAATCTTTCTTGAAATGCCCTGAATTTCCGCACCCAAAGCAGGCCCTTGGTGCATTAGTGTTGAGGGTAGGAACATTGGCCCGGCAATCCTTGGCTAAATGCCCGAACCGTCATGATGGTGGTTGCATTTGGAACAGTAGGGTTTGTTCCCGCTGTACCCTTTCTTTTCCGAAGTTCCCGATAAAAAAGCCTTAACAGCCTCAGGCTTTTTGTTGGAGGTTTGGTTGGACGAGTTGGGGTTTCCTTCCCATTTGTGTTTGTTGTTTGCAGATGGGGTTGAAGTTGTGCCACGGCGGACAGAATTTGCCGTTAGCTCATGGGCCATACGAATGACGCTCTGAATAGTACCCGGTTTGGATGATGCCACCAGGTCTTGGAGTCTTTCAGGAAGTCCATCAACATATTTCTCGATCCTCTTGTACTCAGGATCGACCAAGGATGGGTACAGAAGTGCCAGTTGGTGGAAACGGTTGGTGTAACCAGTGATGTCATCACCCTGCATTTTGTGGTTCCAGAATTCCACTTCCAGTTGTTTCAGTTCATCTCTGGGACAGTACTTTCCCCTCAACATCTTCTTCAACTCCTCCCACGGGAGTTTGTAAGCATTATCAATACCCACAGTCTGGGCATAGGTATTCCACCAGGTGAGAGCGGTGTCAGAGAAAGTACTGGCGGAGAACTTGACCTTGTCTCCCTCTGTGCAGTTGCAGATAAGGAATACAGATTCAATTTTCTTGATCCAACGTACTAGACCGATAGCTCATTCAGTACCTGCAAAGCTCAAAGGTTTGCAGTTGTGGAAGTCCTTGTAAGAGCAGGGTTTGGGTTGCGGCCCGTTAGTAGCTGAATCTTCGCTACCATAAGTCGGCGTTCGGGTAGCCAAGGCTTGAGCCACACTGCGGGCAATCAGCCCCGCGATTTCAGCTTCACTGTGGGTGACTTGTCGGCGAGGAGGCATGATGCTGAGCAAGAAAAGAACAAGGAGAAAAAGCAATAAGATAATTGCATGAAATTTATGATATATCACAAGTGTATGTGATGAGGTACACGATAACAGTACGAAGTGATAATCACGTTCCGTTTAGATAATCAGTTGGATACAAGGTACGAGTTTTTCCAAAATATTACAGTGTAGTAGTAGTACAAAAGTACCGGGAATTATTACATCCGGTCGAATTACATAATTCCTATTCTGGCAGATAATTGGTTACAAGGTGAAGACTACTCTAGTCTTGACGTAAGTTGACTTGCTCCATTAGCGCAACAAGGCGATCCACCGTGTCCGCAAGTCTGTTGGCTTGCCTGGCGTTGTCTTCAACCAAGGCCAGTCGTTGTACCAATGCTCAAGAGTACTCCTCGGTCTCTTGTGAACGCTGTTCACATTCCTCTAGTCGGTTTCTTATGAGTTCATCCTCTCCTAATTCAGCGGTCATTGAATCCTGAATTATGCTTACAGAGAGGTTGTTATCTTCTTGTTCTCGCTGGAGTTGTGATATTTGATCAAGAGCTTGGCGGAGCAGGTAGGTCATTCGGTGTTGTTCCCGTTCGAGATTTTCGAGCCTTTGCTCCTGATGATGGAGTTGAGCAGCCAACACTGGCACCGTGGGGTGTGCCGAGTTCCGAGAGTTATGAACAGGATAGGGGTTGCTTCGAGGTGGCCCAGTGTTTCTCCTGGCTACTCGTGGGTTTCGTGATCCATGTGAATGAGAGTGTGACGAATTGGGTGGTGTGTTTGCCATTCCTGTGGCAGAGTGTAAGTAAGACGAGGCTAATATATATATAAGTATATAATATCCAGCCTAGTGTCTAGCACGTATCAAGTAATGGTCCGGTTCTCTCGGGGTCAGAGTCAACTAACGTATTCCCGTTCAACATAACCATTTCAGACCTCACATTATCTTTCCTTAATTGTACATAGTTGATCAGGCTATGTTAAATTAAAGTCGTATGCTGTAATTCCTGAACCAATCATGCCTAGTAAGGAAATACTGCCTAATGGTCATAGTCTAGGCCCACTAAATGCAACCTAGTTCACTATAACCTTAGGCTCTGATACCAATCTGTAACACCCACAATTTCACTGTTTGGCGGAAGCAAGTTTTGGGGTGCTACTAATCAAATATCACAGCACAAAGATAAAGCAAACGACATCTATATGCAACATTTGTAAATTAGTTACATTCTCATAGATATAATGTTTGAAAACTTAATGTTTTCGTATACAAAAATGTAGTTTCCTAGAGTCCACGCGTATAGCGGGAGATTCTATTACATAATCGAAATATACAAAAGATAATGCTAAGAATCTCCGTTAATGCAGTTGTGTTGAAAACATGCGACTCTAGCTATGTCCTGGAGTAATCCTACTCCGTCTGTGTACCTGAGAATACATGCTAAAAGGTCAACACGAATGTTGGTGAATCTCACAGGTTTGTAAGTAATATCAGTTTTGAACACAAGATTTCATCAGTAGTGCCCATAGGCGAAAAATCAGTATTTGCAACCCAGCAAATATAAAACCAGTATTTGCAACCCAGCAAATGTAAGTAAGTAAGTTATACCGTTGCCATGAGGCTCATAATCGAAGCTTAACCCGTAAGTAATAAGTTGCTCCCGTGACATGCTCGTAACTGAGCAAGCAAATGTAACGAATAATAGTCGCCCGTTTATACAGAACGGTTAGTGGTAGCGCTACTACCCCGGGCGGGGAGGGTCATTTCCCTAATGGATCCATTAACTAGTGTTCGCGCTTAAGTCCATAACTAACGATATATGATGGAGAGACTTCTGTAAATAGTAAACAACTCATGCAATTCCGTTTGGTATAGTAAACAGTTTTAGTACTTGTGTTCAAGAAAAATCAGTAGCATGTATCTCCCCCAATGAGAAACAGTAAAAGTGGGGCCGTAAGACTCACCTGAGTCTTGTAGTAAGCAGTAGCAAATAGCAAGTAGTAAGTAAAGCAAGTAGGTTCTCCGAACCCGTAATCCTTCAAATGCCTAGACACATAGGGTTAGGTAAGTAGATGTCTCGCAAGACGTTTCGTTTAGTTGTACACAACTAGTATGCCCAATGTTTGTCCGTATGTTTGTAATCGTTTGCGGTTAGAAAAACATGTTTGGCCCGTTGGTGACGGTTGTAATAATACTTTTCAAAGTATTATTATGGTTTTAGTGAAAATTTTTCAAAATTCTGATTTCTGCGACACAATTTGCGACATAAAAGTTTGGTATGCGACACAAGGGTTGTGTCGCATAGTAATGCGACACAAGAGCTATACGACACAAGAGTTGTGTCGCATAAGCGGTTCGGTGCTAAATCAATAGCGACATAAGGGTTGTGTCGTATAGAAATGCGACACAAGGGTGGTGTCGCATAAGCGTTCGATGCTGATTTAACAGCGACATAATGATTGTGTCGCATGGGATTTGCGATATAAGGTACGACACAATTTTGTGTCGCAAAAGGTCCGACATAACGGGGTTCCTACGACACAAAATACGACACAAGAGGTTTTATGCGACACTACCTGCGACACAAGGCTTGTGTCGCAAAGATGAACACCAGCCCAGAACCCAGCGACTGATGCGTTTTTCCAACCCAAATCACAAATCTAACACATTTTTAGGCTGTAAAATCGTGTTCTAATCCTTCATTTAGTCATAACTAAGTTGTGTACACAATCTAACATCAAAATATAACACCAAAATTTGTACATCTAAGTTTTTAGAAATTTTCTTACAAATGCAAATCGGAGCTAGAGGAGGCCGAAAATGATGATGATGCGTTTGTAACTCTTGTTCCTTGCTTGATGGTGATTCCGAAAATATGAATTTCGTGGGTTGATTTGTAAATCCGAAATTTTGGTGTGGATTGGGTTGAGAGAGTTTTAGTATGTGTGTGTGTTTTGAAATAATAAAAATGAAAGAGAATGGGGAGGAAATGGTGGTATGATGGCTGACCAAAGGAGAGGGGGAGAGGAAAACACTCCCAAAATGCAATATTTACCCCGTGTCCTAATTGATTAATCGTTCGTTTTTAGTATTTAACCAGACAGTTATATTTTTAAAAAAATGTGACTGGGGTATTTTGATAAAAATACCTTGAAATTAATTATAAAAACATTTGTCGAGATATTTAAATTATTTGATTCGCGTTTAATCGTTTTTGCTAAAATACTCATAATGTTGTCGCGCTAATCTAATAGCGTCCGTTTGAATATGTATTTATACAGTAAAATACGTTCCCATTATTTAAGTAAGTTTTATCACCAACGTCCAAGTAAAATGTATCGAACTCTGTCCGGTTAATCCGTACGATTTATCCAAATCGCGTAAGTATACACATATATATAAATCACCTTATATATACAAATAGAGTCTGTAATTAGTCCTATTACATACTAATCACAACTAGTTACAAATAATTAGGCATAATTTATTATCCTAATTAGGCAGGTGTTACACATATATATAGGGTTAGATATAAAGAATTATAATTAAGAAAAGATTTGAATGGAATGCATTATAATTTTAGATAGTATTGATTTTACTTAAATTTATGAAAAAAAATTCATTTATATTGAAAATATGTCGTGAAGGTTGTCTAGGTTTTTATTTTTTGTGTTATTTTATTTAATAGTATATTATCCGAATTTTTTTTATTAATATATTTAATAATATTTGGGGGGGGGGGGGGGGGGGGGGGTAACTGATATTGGCTTCTTATATTGGGCCCAAATTCCAACTACTGTCGGGTAGAAATTATGGACTTTTTACACGACCATGTAAACCATTTTAAAGAAGGGCTTATCAACTATGCTGTTGACGGCATCAAACAATGGAAATGTTGATCAATCGTCATTCAAATAAAATTACATATTGTATATTGTTGATCCTCTAACTTTTTGATACATACAAAAGATCCCTCCATTTAAACTAACAACACCAAATATTTTCCCTTTAAACAAAAGCTTACTATAATAAATTTTAAGAACATAATTTTCTAATGGATAGTTTCTTTCTCGAATAGTTTTTGACTCACTTTTATCGATATTTGATTAGGTTTTGGTCATACCTTTCCATTTATAAATAGTGACCAGTTTTTGTATTTGGTCTCTGTTTATAATTAGCGACGGACCTTTAGTGACGAACTGTGACGACTCACATTTCGGTCACTAACTGCTATAGTGACGACTTTTAGGCTTTTAGTGACCAAATCATGTTCGTCACTAAAGAGGGTTTTTCTTGTAGTGTTAGTTATATTCAATTTCTTATTATAAGAAGCAATTGTTTCATTGTACTCTGAGCATGATGAGTAGTCACACTGTACATTACATGAACATTGATCCTCAAAAGTAGACGAGTGAAGGATCAAATCTCTATCGTCATAATTATTTTAATTAAATCTCTATTGTTGGATCAAATTGCAAACCACATTGAAGGGCCCAGATTGCTTCATGGGATTTTGGTTTAATTATACGTAAGATTTGGAGGGACAAGATAAGCAAGTATAGTTGGAATTTGGGCCCAATATAAGAAGCCAATATCATTTACATTTTGGCCCATACAAGATACATATTGGTCCAATAATTTGTCTGCATTCCACAAATAATAGACACAAAAAATGCATATATGTACAAAATTAGGAGTGTAGAAGACTCATAATATACAAATAGGAAACAATTTGCGCAACTCAAAAATTATTGATTACAATATGCACACCTTACGTTATCTGTTACTACGTACACTGTCGGGTAGAAATTATGAACTTTTTACACGACCATGTAAACCATTTTAAAGAAGGGCTTATCAACTATGCTGTTGACGGCATCAAACAATGGAAATGTTGATCAATCGTCATTCAAATAAAATTACATATTTTATATTGTTGATCCTCTAACTTTTTGATACATACAAAAGATCCCTCCATTTAAACTAACAACACCAAATATTTTCCCTTTAAACAAAAGCTTACTATAATAACTTTTAAGAACATAATTTTCTAATGGATAGTTTCTTTTTCGAATAGTTTTTGACTCACTTTTATCGATATTTGATTAGGTTTTGGTCATACCTTTCCATTTATAAATAGTGACCAGTTTTTGTATTTGGTCTCTGTTTATAATTAGCGACGGACCTTTAGTGACGAACTGTGACCACTCACATTTCGGTCACTAACTGCTATAGTGACGACTTTTAGTGACCAAATCATGTTCGTCACTAAAGAGGGTTTTTCTTGTAGTGTTAGTTATGTTCAATTTCTTATTATAAGAAGCAATTGTTTCATTGTACTCTAAGCATGATGAGTAGTGACACTGTACATTACATGAACATTGATCCTCAAAAGTAGACGAGTGAAGGATATTGAGTTTACAATGTTAAAAAAAAATAAAAAATCAATGTCAACCTTAAAAAAACAAATTATTAAACAGCGTCGCGCGCTGAACGCTGTTCGGGAACACCGCCTAAAACACTGATGGTTAGTGGCGGATCGTTGTCCAACAGCGTTCTGAATCTTGGACTCCGTATGCTCTAAATGGACACGCTAACTTGTTGTAATACGAAAACATACCCCTCACTAATGTCTAGATTCTTGTTGTTCTAAAAGAAAGAAAGAAAAAAGGGAAACAAATAATGTCTATATTCTCATTTTTTAAATAACTTATTTAAATTCAAACATCACGCACACGGATTTAATTCACCATTTTAAGTAGTTACAACAAATAATATCTTGTTGGTTGACTAAAAAGTCACGTACGTAAGGGGAACGTGGTGTAAATGCATCTTTTAAGTCATGTGAATATTCTCATTTTTATTCTTATTTTTTGGTCGATAAATGTGATAGTAGCTACTAGCTAGGAAGGATACACGGGACACGGGTTTGAAATGGAAACTATATTATCGTCCTTATCTCCGAACTCGTGTTTTTTAATCAATAAATTTTTTCCTAATCTTTATTTATCGAGGATCAATATTAGAATAACAAATATAAAGTGGCGGAGCTAGAAACTTTTACCACGGGTAGCAAAAAATAATTCGAGGCTCGCCTCACTTCGCAAATAGTCGGTTTGATCAAAAATAAAAAGCCGGAATTTATAAACCCTAACCATCTATTATTGGTCTATTAACATATGTTAAACCAAAGAGAAACTTTAGTCGGTTAGGAGCACTACTTAACTAGACAAGTAGCATTATTAAATAATAACAACTTTCGACTTTTTTTATACTATGTTTTCTATATTCGTATGTAGCACGGGCAACCCCCTTCATTAAGGTATGTCCGCCCCTGCAAATAGCCCAAAAATATAATGTAAAGTTCAAAGTTTTCTAATCAGGGTAATATCACTTTCCTCATTGCCTAAAAAGGCCATATATCTTTAATTCTTGCCAGAAAATGATTATTTTTGTCAAAAAAAAAATTTGAAATTAAGGGGAATATCACTCGATTAAAGTTGTTTTTATACAAAATTGACTTTTGAAATGAATTGCTAGGGTTCCTATGTATCCAAATGGTTCACATTCTTGCATTATCAACTCACAAGCAACCTTCAATTTCACGACTCGCTATCTATTAAAAATGAATTTTTCACTTTAATTTTGGAACCCTAAGTGGCTGTGATCATGACTCCAAATGTTTTAAACCCTAATTTGGGGTATAGAGTGTTTAAAAATGATGTGCATTATCTTTAACTGGCCTGAATTTTGGAAATAATAAAAATTAATCAAGCGATATTCCCCATAATTTAAGATTTTTAACAAAAACAATCATTTTCTGAGAAGAATTAAAGTTATGAGTTCTTTTTGAACAATGGAGAAAGTGATATTGCCATGATTGAATTTTACATTACCTTTTTGGAGTAAGATTCAAATGAGTATAACAACTTTTTGTGACAATGAGGGAACCAATAGGAATACGACACATGTCACTAAACCCTATTTCCCCACGTTTTTAAAAATTAAATATTTCCCAAACGGTAAGTCGAAAAATCACAAAAATTGCACCATAAAAATCAGCGTTTTATTCTCTTCAATTAGAGATGTGACAAGGTATATTTTCGACGAACTTTTTATTTTCGTTTTCGGTGAGTTTTGAAAACAATTAACACATGTGTTACCATCTAGTAACACATGTGATACCAGTGAATAGCGCATGTGATACCAGCGAATATCGCATGTGATACCAGCTAGTAACACATGTGTTACTAATTTTGTACAATTAAAAAAAAAAACTCGTCGAAAGTATACCTTGTGAGATGGCAAATCGGAGAGAAAAAAATGCTGATTTTTATGGTGTAATTTTTATAATTTTTCGACTTATCGTTTGTGAAATATTTGATTTTAAAAAACGTGAAGGAAAATGAATTTTATGACACCTGAGACATTTGTATTGCTTCCCCATTCTCATCAAATTTTTCATTTTTATATAAACCTCACCCTACCTTTTTGAATTATATGCTCATATTAGAACGGTGGTGGGGGCCTCCTTAAAGAGTGTACGATCGATATGATAACATCATCATAAAGGAGTATGGTTGAGTATGAATGGAATCATAAAATTGAAACGTAACATTAACTGAATTTGTACCATTTATGGAGTTCAATAAATAGAAGCATTATTTGCAATAATTAAAATAGATGGAAAGAAGGATCCTTGTGATAGATAATGTTATGTATGATTAGATATGGGATTATCTAACTTAAAGTTAATGGTCAATTAATAAAGTTAAATTTTTTTATAAATAATATATTTTTTTTTCACAATTAATATACATGTACAATAGAAAATTAGTAAGTTTATTGATTGTATTTTATTATATATTTAGAAGAATTTAGTGCATTTAATAACCCTTAGTCTATGCCGTTAGAGTACAAGTTAGTCATTCCCCGATTAGATATATATAACATGCTAATCATATTGGCAGAAACTGCATTTTCACTAAGTCAAGTTATTGGTTCTTTGTTTAACTTTTAATAAAAGTTAAAGTTTTTAAAAAAGAAAAAGAGAATAAAGAATACAAGAAGTGATCAAGTGTTGAAGTAAATGTGGATAACAATACTAACTACATTATGAATTATTCTTACAAGGAGTAATTTTCTATTGACCACAATCTCAAAATGAACGCACAAATAAATCATTAAGCAACAAGATTGTATGAAGAAGAAAAAAAAAAAAAAAAGTTCACCTTCACCCTTCCACCTAGCATTAATAGATTAATTTTGGTCTTTATACACGGATTATGTATTTATCTACTTTTTCATTTTGGTATGTCCAAAAATAATTGTCATTTTTTAAAATCAACAAATAAAGTTACCTTAAAAATGGTAATTAAAGATGAAATTATATTGGTTGTCAATGGTAATAATTGCACTTTTTTTAAACTGTGTATTTCTTGTTCGGTGACAATTTTATTTCAACGGTAAAATGGTTTATATATTGATGGAGTATAGATATAACTATATCAATTACATCATGATTGATAACATACAAATATAAGACCATCCGTAACGCGCTGATGTGGCCCGCGTTGTCAGCTCCAGAACGCCAGGACGGCGTTCAGCTCGGCGTTCTCACTCGATTAACGCCTCCGTTTTCCGCGTTTTGGTGGGACCCACAGCATATTTAATTTTCTTTTCTCTTTTTCTTTCGCGATAAATACCGAAAAAAAAAAAAAAACGGTTTTTTTTTTTTGAAATTCAAAAAGTTTCGAAAAAAACAAAAAAAAAAATAAAAAAAAATTAGGGGAGCGTGGGTAACGGTTCTTTTTCAAAAAAAATTAATTTTTTTTTTTTTTTTTTTTCAAACCACCTAACCCATTTCTCTATATAAACTAACACATTCTAACTCATTTTTTAACCCACTTCTTTCCTTTCAACACCATTTCTCCATCTATTTTCAATACTTTCAACACCATGTCCAACCCAAATTCCGACTACAATCAAACCAACAACCCGGAAAATATGTCGTACACAAACCTTATGTTATTCGGAACCGGAAACACACCCGGTTCGAGCGGGTCTAACCCAAACGTACGTCCAACCCAACCACCATACGGGTATTATCCTAACCCGAATTTTCAACAACACTATGATCCAACCCAACCACCATACGGGTATTATCCTAACCCGAATTTTCAACAACTACCGTTCCCGCAACCTTACCCGCAACAACCGTTCCGGCAACCAACTTTCCCGCAACAACCGGCTATGCAACCCGAACAGACGGATGAAGCACCAACCCAAAGATCCGGAAAACAAGTCACGCCTCAATCCAATAAAAGAAGCCATGCCAAAAAAACAGACGGGTCGAAAAAAACATGCAACAAACGGGCATGGTCGCCAACTGAAGAGGCGTGGTTAGCAACTTGTTATTGCGACGCATCCGAAGACTCTGAAGTCGGTAACTCACAAAAACGGGGTACTTTGTGGGGTACTATTGAAGAAAAGTTCAACGCCAACAATTATGGTTGGGTTCGCGGCGCCGACCAATTATCATCCAAGTGGCGTACACTTGACCGAATCTGCAAAAACTTCAACGGGTGTTATGAGTCGGTAAATCGAGCTTGGGGTAGCGGCCGAGACAACGGGATGATTTACGATCAAGCCGTAGCCGAATACTACGATACCTACACGAAGACATTCACCTCAAGGGAGGCTTGGTGGTTCCTCAAAGATCATCCGAAATGGAAGGCACCAAATCCGGTAGGTGGAACCGGATTGCGCGACGAGGACGAAGATTTTTTTGATCAGTCCGTTGATCTCTCTGCCGACCGAGAGAACGAGTTATTTGGGCCCGACCCGATTCCACGGCCCATGGGCCGAAACAGAGCCCGAAAAGCGGCCCGAAGCTCTGGTTCTTCCGATGCGGCGACATCTTCCCGGACAGGAACCCCGACCGAAAAGGTTGATGACGCGATACAGGCTATGGCGAAACACAAGGCCGAATTGTTAGCCGCCCAAAAAGCATCGATTGAGGAGATCACCCGTCAGGAACGATTGAGAACTGCGTTTCAAGGTCTACAGTTTCTCAAATTCAACCCCGAAGAGATCCCGGATCCAGCTGACCGTGCAGCGTTCGCGAAGATGAAGAAACAGTTTCGAAATGAGTTTGCGGAGTTCTACGATGCCGACGAGGACAACGAGGATGACGACGAGTAGTTTTTAGTGTGTTTAGATTTTTATGATTGTAATGTTTAATTTCTTAGGATTGTAACGTTTTATTTTTTAGGATTTTTATGATTGTAACGTTTTATTTTTTAGGATTGTAACGTTTAGATTTTTAGGAATGTAACGTTTTAATTTTTAGGATCGTATTGTATTTTAAAATTATTGTGATGTATTTTATTTTTAAAAAGTAATGTAGTTCATTTTTATTTGAATTAATGTATGGTTTTTATTTTAATTATTGTGGTGTATTGTATTTTTAATTAAAATGTTTTGTATTGTATTTTAAATAAAAGAAAATTAAATTTAGTTAGTTAGTGGTGGGTCCCAGAATGGAGAAAAAAAGTGGCGTTCTGGTGTTATGATTAGGGACGTTCTGGTGTTATAGTTTGACGCTGATGTGGCGCTGATGTGGCAGCTGAAAAAGTGGCGTTCTGGTGTTACGGTTACGGATGGTCTAAGTTTGTATGATTACAAACATCACACGATAGTCAACAAGAGATGACTAAACACGAGACAGCTAACTAAATCGATGTACTAGAAATCAAACTTGAGGAAGCTTTGAAAAAAAGTATGCATAAACCAAACGACGCTTCACCATGAAAGATTGCTTAATTTCACTACCACATAAACTTGAGCTTTGAATTTGGTGACAATTATTTTGAGACGGAGTGAATATCATTTTGTTATCATATTTTATCTTAAATGCACTTATATGATATACATAAATTGAAAATTATAAATATCAATGATGTACTTAATCATTTTTAAAACAAATTATCAACATTTGAAGAATCTAAAAAATCATAAAGCCAATCATGATCTAAAAACCTTTATTTACTATAGATTTTAATGATTCAGCACATGCTGTTTTCCCCAGATTTCCATGTGCTCTGATTTCAGACTCCAATACGACAAGAAAAAACTCGTCAACAAATTTGAATGGGTTGTTCTTTCCGTACCATTTTTTTTTACTTCCCATACCATTTTAGGAATTAAAAAATAGGAAAAAGTACAGAAAGGTACAGAAAAGTACAGAATGAAAAAGTAAAAGTGATAGAATAAAGTACAGAAAAGTACAGAAAAATTAATTTTAAATAAATAAATGGTATAGATAGTAGTACCCATTTGAATCCATTAAAAAATCTATCAAATAAAACCATACCCATTTATTTTAAACATTAAATGTATTTATTTATTTATTTTGTAAGGTAGTAGAACACTGTACATTGTACTATATATTACCTACACCCTCCCTCTATTTGCACCATATATTATCATCTTCATTTACCCAAACACAAAATGTTAGGAAATACAAGTGAATCCATGATGATTGCTTCCATTGCATCTTGGTTTACACCAACTGTTATTTTTTGTGTTACAAATCTCATAATTGCAACTATTATCATAGCTTCAAACAACAGCAACAACAAACAACATGACCAAAAAGTTCATGGTGATTCCATTAGTCGAATCACTAGAGTTTCTTCGTTTATCGATCGAGCTAGATCGATAAACGTATCTTCTTACACCAACACCACTACTGCCGTCGCCGCCACCACCAGCACCTCAGAATCAATAACCCACTATTCACCAAAACCTAAAACCGCGAATTACACTTCATCGAGTCGACTCGCTCAATCCATTCATCAATCTCCACCGAGTCAACTCGTTCCTACTCCTTCATTATTGGAACGAGTCAAGTCGATTAAATTCAGATCCGAGTCAGAACCGGTCAACTCACCGGGTCAACTCGAACGAGTCCCTTCATTCTTCGACCGAGTCAAATTGTTCAAAATCTCTTATCCTTTTACATCACCCGAAAATGTGGATACGGATACGGATCCAAGTCATGATAATCAGGATCATCATGTGATTAGGAGCAAGTCGGAGAAGAAGCATAAGGTGGTCAATAAGTTGAAATCGGTGGATCAGCAAATGAAGAAGTCACGTAGCGCAACCAGGCTCGCGAAAGATGACGACGAGGACGTTGACTTGCGACGACCGGCGACGACTAGAGAGAGACGGAGTAATGCGGTTGATGAAGAAGTTGATGCAAAAGCTGATGATTTTATTAGTAAATTCAAACAACAATTGAAATTACAACGTATTGAGTCACTTATTAGATATAATGAAAAGTTGAATAGAAGAAATTAGTTAATAATAAGTTGAAAATAGATGGTTAATAATGATCGGAAATTATGACTTTTATTGTAAGAGAAAGGTGGTGGTCCGGTGGAACCACCCTTGTAAATGAGTAATTTGGTCTTGTTCCGTTATTGTATTGTCTTTTAATACATGTTTCATTAGTGGCTTATACTTGTAAAATTTAATTATTATTATCATCATCACTATTATTATTTATTATTATAATTAAATTATTACTACTACTATATATGACATTTATTTGTGTTATATTTTGTTAGCTTCTAATTCTTGATACAATTACATTAATAGGGACGTAGCTTTGTTCATGGAGATAAGAGAATGAGAAATGGGAGGAATATTTGACTTTCTTTTCTATCCAAATTTCTCTTTAAAATTGGAAAGAAGTGGAACGATGAAATATCAAACAAGTTAAAAGATGTCACCTCTCTCGATTTCTCTCCAAATTGAGAACACGAAATGCATAAGTATAGTTGCTTTCTCTTATTTCTATCTCAGGAACAAAAGTGTTCTCCATCTTCTTTTCTTCTCAAGCATATTATATCCCCGTCTCTTCTTTGCCTTCGATAAAAAACTAGGGAGCAGGGCTTTAATATATGTATGTTAACTCCCCAGGTAAACCATGTATCACTCCAGAAGTATGAAAGGTTAACACTAAAACATAATTTAGTGATAACCGCAAACATAGATCACATGTCGATCGAGTCGATCAATCTAATGTGAGCATCAACCAATACCTTTTTTTTAATTGCCAAATCACATCTCACTTTTTTTTTTTTTTTTTAAATTAATGTCGTTGGAGATGCTCCAAGTTTTTGTAGAGGTTTTTAGCTTATGATCGAAGTTAAAAACCAAAAAAAAAATGATTGACTTGCAATTTTGTTTAAGAGTTATAAGTTTGAATTCGAAAGAATTGAGCTTGAATGTGGTTCTATATCTACGTATTCAGGAGATCGACAGTAAAAAAATGACTAGTCGGTAATGTATAAGTTTGAATTCGAAAGAATTGAGCTTGAATGTGGTTCTATATCTACGTATTCAGGAGATCGACAGTAAAAAAAATGATATATATATATATATATATATATATATATATATATATATATATATGAGGAGAGTTCAATTGAGACCATTTATTTTGTATGAGAATGGGGAACCAACCACAATATGCCATGTGTCATTTTTTCTCTCTCATCCACGTTTTTAAAAATTAAATATCTCACAAACAACAAGTCGAAAAATCATGAAAATTACACCATATTTTTCAGCGTTTTATCCTCTTCGATTTGCCGTCCATCAAGGCATACTTCCGAAGAACCTTTTTTTTCCATTGTTTTGGTGGGTTTTACATATTAGTAACACATGTGTTAGTGATTGATTATACATTTGATTTAGGGTTTAGGGTTAGGGTTTAGAGTTATGGTTTAACAGGGTTTAGTGTTAGGGTTTAGCAGTGTTTAGTGTTAGGGTTTAGCAGGGTTTAGGGTTTAGTATGATTTAGGGTTTAGAGTTTTATAAAGTGTTTAGGGTTTGGGGTTTAGGGGTTAGGGTTTAGGGTTTAGGGTTGGGAGTTTGGGGTCTCGGGACGTGTTAGTAATGTGAAACCCACTAAAAATAATGAAAAAATAAAACTCGTCGAAAGTATGCCTTAATGGACGGCAAATCGAAGAGGATCAAACGCTTAATCTAATGGTGCAATTTTCATAATTTTTCGATTTGTCGTTTGTGAGATATTTAACTTAAGGGGTAAATGGGTTTTGTATTCTCTTTGTACACATGGCATCATATCATTGGTTCCTCTATTCTCACACAAATTTTTAGTCTCATTTGAACCTTACCCATATATATATATATATATATATATATATATATATATATATATATATATATATATATATATATATATAAAAGTAAGAAGATAATACCATGATCATGACTCGTTCGTTTCATGTTGATCCAAATGCTTGGTAGTAGTAAGACACGATGATGCTGTTTGCTGACATCGTGAACACCTAGATCTAGAAAATCTCTGGTCACTTTGACTATACATCGCCGGCACAATCGTCGATTCTGGATCTGTAAATCCTCGGCTACCGCAACCGATGGTTCTTGATTTGGAAGAGCTGAACGGAATAGACAGCGGTGGTGTTGATAGAGGTAAGAGCAGGTTTATATAGGAACTGATGGTGATGGTAATAAGACACGATGATGCTGTTTGCTGGTGCTCTTGGTGGTGGTGGTGTCGGATTTGCAGAGCCGCTGGGAGCTATAGTTGCCGGTTTGGTAATGGTGGTGATTTTTGATTCTCCATTCCCTATTCAGTTTAGGATAAAGAATTTGATGTATAATGGGTTTGATTTTAGTTAATTCAAATCGAATATAAAGTTAGGGTTTGCTAGGATAATTGGGGGCAATGGTGATCAAGGTTTAAAGAGAAGATAGACTGAGATAAGGGTGTTTTCTTATCATTTCACAGTAACTTAACGGTCTTTAGGTTAATTTTAACGGAAAAGAGTGGACATATGTAATAGGTAACCGGTTACCTTATCTATTGGTCACCTTATACACACAATTGTTGAAATTAAAAGATACGTACATACAATGGCGGTCAAGATAGTTGTGTACACACTAAAGAAGTCAACGCATGTTATGGTATGGTTATATGAAGCGAAATTTTGGTGTCGGTTCATTGATAAGGGCGTGCTCCATTTTACAGTCCTTTATTAATTGATGATTAAAATATTTGACATTTATTCTCTTTTAATATCATCTTTCTTCAATCTTGCATGCATGTATATTTGATTACCTCTACAAATGTTCCTATAATACGTTTAAGTACTAGAATGGTGGATTAAAGAATGATTCCATGAATCACGTAAAAGATTTAAACTTCCATAATGGATTTATCAGATTAATTAATTACAAAATGTAAATTGTCCATCTTGCCCTTTTCTATCATTGGGAAATTAATGGTCCAGATTCCTTCTCTGCTTTCTCTCTATTTGTTCTCTTCTTTTTAGATCGGGTTCAATTGAGAACCAAAAAAATTGCGAGAACCGTGAGAACTACTAGATTGCATGTTTGTTCACGTGTAATTAACTTGATTCACATGTGAACATTGATTTAGGTTAGGTTGGGAAAATTTTTTTCGAAAATTATGTCTTAAAACACGTTTTACCTGATTTGTTCATATTATCGTTCATATGTGAACATAAATTTGATTTTTTTGCGTTTTTCGCTATAATTTTAGTATTTTTCGAAAAAAAAAATTCCCAACCTAACCTAAATCAATGTTCACATGTTAATCAAGTTAATCACATGTGAACAAACATGCAATCTAGTAGTTCTCACGGTTCTCGCAATTTTTTTGGTTCTCAATTGAACCGGACCTCTATATATATATATATATATATATATATATATATATATATATATATATATAGTAAGGGGATCAAAAAAGAAGGAAAATTAAGGAGAGAAATGAGAGAAACAATTTGGACCACTCATTTTAAACTTCCATAGGAGGGTATAATGGGTACTTAGCTTTTAATTAATTTATCATTTAAAAATAAATGGTTCAGTTATTTTACTTATTATCTCCACCACGTACAACCGTAAATTAAGCTACTTTTTGATGATAAAGCATTGCCATTTATACCTTTTTGCTTTCATCCTCTGGTAAAACAATTATCAATTACATTCATTCAAAAGATTAACTTTCTTTGGTGCTTGTATCATCATCGATTGAAAAAATTATTTGATCATTAATTTTTATTTATTACTGTATTACTTTACCATCTCATAAAATGTCTTTTAAAGTTCCATTTTAACAAATTATGCAAGCACTTTGCTACGATACAACGTATTTGTTCTATTTTTTTAAATATTAGATTGTGATTCAATATTATGCAATTAAAAGTTATCAAACAATGTGAAATCAAGTTTATACCGTCGATCGGCTGCTTCATTCTATGATTCACTTTTTTCATATTATAATTCAATAATTATAATGCTACATATTTGATTCGAATTTATGTATTCATATATGGTTCAATATTTTGAGATTATGTTTCAATAATTCAACCGTATACCCGACCTGTTACATAAACTCAAATTCAAGGTCACGATTCAACGAATCGTATCCATGATTCAATATGGTAATACTATGATTCAACTAACTATAACTATGATTCAATATGGTCTGTGATTCATTTTATTTTCATTTACTTGAACCCGATTTTCCTTTATTTTATTTTCATTCAATATGGTCTGTAAAACTAAATAATCATCATTCGATTATATTAAAAAAAAAAAAAACAATTAAATGCTTCTACACCTTTCATTTCATGTAAATCAAGAGTGTACTTTTTTAGTTGTGCACCCATGATTTATATCTCCTTCAAGATTAAATTTGACACAAACATAAAAAATAAAAGATATATATAAATTAGGTACTCCATTAATTTCCATCTTTTTGGGCCAGACACACCGACTTACCATGCATCCACATTAAAATGGGCGGTTTCCAAAATTAATTCAAGCGAAAATTCTGTTGTTGCACCCGATTTTCTCTTTGGCATTTAAAAATGAATTTTTCCTTTATTTTGAATCAACCAAATGTACCTTTTTGCCCCTGAATGTTTGAAATATATTCATAAATATTACATTTTTGACACTGAATAATCTCATCCATTAAATTAGTGATCTGATGGTTAGAATTGCTTCTCCTATTTCTCCCCCTAAAAAACTTTCTCCATGGATCCTAATCCTATATATATATATATATATATAAAAGTAAGAAGATAATACCATGATCATGACTCGTTCGTTTCATGTTGATCCAAATGCTTGGTAGTAGTAATTAAGTAGAGGCGTGGACCTTGACTATATAAAACCATAAATGTCTTTTAGTTGCCTAGTAGCTTTTAAAATAATAGTACTTTTGTACAAATTAAATTAAATTACTGAATAAATGTGACTGACAAAATGGTTCCGATGCATTTAATAGTACACATTCGTTGGATTTATACGTAAAAACAAGTGTGAATATAAATATTTTACTGATTTGGATATACACTGTATGTAATGTAAGCATCTACTTGCTTATTCAATTTTATAATCACTGCAAAACCACGTTCAAGAAAAAGAAGTTACTAAAATATAAATTAATCTCTAACATCCAAAAGTTATTAAACGTTCAATTTTTTAACATGACAACTTTTTTTAGTAGAAAATTGATGTGTTAGTTGATCATGCTTTAAAAGCATATTTTTACTATTTATTTTTATAGTTAAAGCTATATATATATATTGACAACCTACTTTCACTTTTGTTGCAAGATTGATAATGTATTTTGTAGAAATGTGTCGAGATAGGTAATATGATTTATAAGTATATTATGCATGTATCTTGAAATTTTTATATAAATTACGCTGCTAATCGGTAACACTTTTTACCGGTACCTTATCTGCATTATTAATAAGATTGGTCAATCATCTATATTGAAATAAAATTGTTGTATATAAATGTTATTTTTACATTGTCTTGTAGTAGTCACTTTGAGCATCGTTTGTTTCCCAATGAGGCAATGATGATTATATTTGAAATGTCCCACTCGTTTCAAATGACGCAATAAACGTATTTTATTAGCCTTGTCATTTTAATGATGCAATAAGCGTATTTTTAAAACAACCTTGTCATCGATCTTGTGATAATTAATAATAATATTATTATAACAAGATATTAATGCACGACTAAAAGACCTCACGTATAAACTTATTATATATATATACTGTTAAAATATAGCAAATAAATATACAAATTGTCACACAATTGCGGAAGCGTATAAACACGTATTTATAATTAGTTAAGATAGAAAACGTGTACCTTTTAGCTAGCTCAAATTAAACCTTTAATTAACGAATAGGTTTCACAAAAGGTAAAACCCTCTAGGGTTGCACGCACACCACCTTCACAACGCGATAACGATGCTAGTCGAATACCCTAAATAATAAAATATCCTCTCCTCTCTCTTTTTGGTGTTAGCCGTCGACAACAACCCAAAGGGGTTTTATTGTTTTGTTGTTTTGTTTTTTACAATCAAACAAGAAGACAAAACAAGAGAGGATTTAAAGTTTATTAAGTGTGTATTCTTATTATATATATATACTAGACTTTAAACCCGTGTATACACACGGGCCATTGATTTTTAATATGAAATTTCGTATTTAGTATCTTGTTTCTAATAATAATAAAGCGTATAATTTAATATGTATATTAAACATTTAGTTGAATTCATTATAATATTACTATATGTAAATGGATTTATGTAAGTAGAGGTTAAAAAATTAAAAGTTTTTGAAATCAAGTTAGAGAAAATATTAATTATTTTAAGCCTATATTAACATTTTCAAGTAATTTTATTTTCACTCGGTGTATTAATAATAGAAACATTACAGATCGATTTGGGTCATGTTTTAATTGATGAATTAAAATTTCTTTTGATATTTAAGTGAGTAGTTGATTTATAATAAGTTAGGGATTTTATTTTAAAAGATACTAAAACTAAATGACATAATTGACAAATTAAAACTTAAGAATGATGGCATCATAAAAGTGTTTCTTATATATAATTTAGGATATGATAGGATTCTTCAAACCCGTGTATACACGGGCTGTTAAATATGTTTTGATTTTCAATAAATAAGATTCTTCAAATGCTTACTAATATAGGAGAACTTGATTGTACATAAAAAATCCAAATGTAATTAAAAAATAGTTCATGTGGACGGATGTAAATCTTAGGTTGATACTTTATTATGTTTATAAATAAATTAATTATTATTTATTATATTGATTTTTCTTATAATCCGACAAAAAGTTATCTTATACCACGTACTAATATTTGGACTTTGATTGGAGTTAGGATTAGAATTAATATTAGGATTAGAATAAGATTAGTTATGATGTCATTATGTCCATAAATTTTAGCAATTCGATAGAATCATGCAATTTGATTGGTTAATTTAATTTTTGATGACATCATCAACTGTTTCTTACATATAATTTAAGATTTTTTCAGTTATATAATAAGAAGACCTAAATAGAGACACGTCACTTTTGGTTTAATAATTTATAGATGGGGGGAAAAAAAACAGTAGTCAGGGTCACCTGGATGGTGAACATGTCAATCTAACATGGTATGTACTATATAGTATGTATATATGAAGATTCATTGGTGGTTCCAAGATACATCTAATAATCGTTGTTCTAATCATCGATTTGTATTATGATACTTCTCAATTTCGCGGAATTTGATAGATTCCATTTCACACACATATTTGGTTCACAAATAAATTGAATTATAAATCATCAAATTCTCTAATTCAAAGGAATTTACATTCCATAAAATTTCAATTTCCTTGATGAATTACAATTCTATCAAATCGTTCATAATCTCTTATATATCCTTTTACATCACCCGGAAATGTGGATACGTACTAGTACGATAAGATGAATACATAAGAGTACTCGGTGTCCAACCGTTCTCGTCAATGTTCTTCATCCAGAACACTGTGTTACAGTGTTCTGGCACACCCCATCGACGTTCTCGTCGGTGTTCTCAAATTTTTTTCCAGCCGCCGTCCTTATCTGGACGTTGTATAGGTTCAGTGTTCTTCTTTTTTTTGTTTGCTTATTCATTTTTGTGGGCCTATAGAGCCGAAAGCTTATGTACCTGTATTTGCTAAATTGAGCTTTTTTTTTTTTATAAAGTAAATTGAGCTTATATTTAACTAGCTTGAGCTTAATATAGACACTATTTTTTGTACAAGTATGTATTTCGTGTACAGTGAGGTTAAAGGGTTAAAAAAAATTGTTTGCTTAATTTATTTGTTTTTATATATTAATTTATATAATTATCATTATTAAAAAATTAAATAAAACAAATAATAAAAAATTCCAGAACACTGTCCAGAACACTGAGAATTCAGTTTTACCACACCACAAAATCTTCACCTTCAACATTCTTCAGAACACTATCCGAGAACACTGGCACCACACCCTGTGCTCTAATGATCATGACTCGTTCGTTTCATGTTAGATCCAAATGGTTGGTAGTAATTAAGTAGACTGTCACGTGGACGTTGACTAAAAAAGTCTTTTAGTCGACGAGTAGTCGGTAGTACTCGGTAGGGAAAATATCACTTCAATTATTTGGATGTCGTTGTTAGGCATTAGATGATCACTAGATGTGCAAATTAATTTTGATTTGAAATGTTTTTCAGAAAATCGTGGATTCGTGGGGTATGTTTTATATCTTTCATTGATCAACAACAACGTTAATTGTATGATTTGAAAGTGGCCCAAAGTGTACTTCTAGCGGCTGATGTCCTCTAAATAAACTTAAAAATTAGATAATATTAATATTTTTACATTTCTCGTCATATTTTAAAATTTTCTCACCTTAAATACGGGTCTCAACCAACTTAATATACCGTGTGTTCATGCATAAATTTAACTCTTAATTAAACATAGTCCTCATGTATACAAATAACAATATCCAATGAAATAATAGAAGCAGAAAGTAAGTGTTTTTCCCACCTCAATAATAATAACAATCATATAGCTCGGTTTGAATGGTAGCCAAATTTCGATGCGTTCAATTCTTGGTAAGTTCGATTTTCTTAATTATAGAGACATGACCTCGCATAAGATTTGTTATGTATGGCTTTTTACCTTTTAGATCTTTTATCTTTTTATTGATTGATATATGTTGCTTGCCTTTAAAATAAAGTAACTTGGGCCCTCTAGTTGTGACCATTACCATAGATCATAATGTAGCTAGCTTTTAAACCTTTTAAAATGTTAGTTAGTTTTCAATAAAAAATAAATACTAAATAAATGCGACTCACAATTGGTTCCGATGCATTTAATAGTCTACACCACATTCATTGAATTCGTACGTATCACAACTGTGAATATTTTTTTGGAAACAGGCAAATAATATTAGAAAACCGCAACTTAGAAAGCAACTAAGAGCGGCGAAAATACAAAGTACAAAACAAGAAATACAAGATAACTTTTAGAATGGAGAGGAACTCCAATCTTCCCAATTACAAGATGATCTACTTCTATGTTTAAACCACAAGAATGATAGCGAAATGATATCCCATGAAATATCCATTTGCGATTTTCGGATGTTAAAAACCAAGTCGTTCCTAGCCCTCCAAATACACCAAAGCGAACACTGAATGATAGCAATTAAAATCTTCTTTTTCTTTAAGCAAGAGCCCCATTTTGCACCAAAATCCAACAAGTCAACCACCGAAGTAATATTAGGAAAATTAATGCCGCACCAATTAAAAATGCACTTTAGCGAGTCAGAAGCCCTTGGACATGAAATTAACTCATGATTCGAGCATTCTTCAACCACCCTACAAAGCCTGCACATAGAAGATCCGATATTAATGCCTCTGATTTCGAGACTTTTTGCCACCGGAATTCTTCCCAAGCACGCTTTCCAAACGAAGCAATTCACTTTTAGAGGGACCCATTTAGACCATTGCATAATATAAGGACTGCGAGCCGTGATCTTCTCTTCTATTAATCTCCGAGCACCACTTACTGTATATGAACCATCGTGCGATGTTTTGCTGACCCAAATATCTTCGGCATCATTTGGAGAAAAGGGAGAAATCAAATGTAACATGGAACACAGAACCACGTTAAAAATGTGAATAAAGGATAGTTTATGTAACATAGTAAGCATCGATTTGCTTATCAATGCACCCATTTATAATCACTACAAAACCACGTTAAAAAAAACAAGTTATTTCCCCGTCACAAGTTATTTGTTCACATTTCTATTTTAATATGTTCTAAAATGATTGTCATACCCTTTTAAAATCAACCAATCATAGTGATTGAAAATGGTAACGATGAAGTTCCATTGATGGTCAATAGCAATAAATGCATTTTTCTTAAACTGTGTGTTCATTGTTCGGTGATAATAATTTCAAGATGGATGGAGTAATAAAATAGAAATAAATCTCCCACACCCAACCCTTTTTTAGGCTGAGCGAGGTAGTCGACCACTCAAGACTTTCATATACATATAATTTAATTTTTAATTGAATAAAAAATGTATAATTGTTTTAAAATTGAATGAAACGCAACAAAAATAATAAAAAATAGAGATAGAACAAATATCTTATCTTATCTTATAGGGTCTCTTTTCGACAATTCCGAAAACTCATATGCGGCAAAAATAAACTCCGGAATCAGAAAAGATAAAAGTGAACAACGTTCAACTTTTAACATGACAAATTGGATGGACATATACCTTTCTAGTTTCTAGTTAATAGAAACGTAATTAATGTGTTAATCATGCTTAAAAAGCATATGTTTACTACTCTACTTATTTATTTTTTCATTGTCTTGTAGTAGTCACTTTGAGCATCATTTGTTTCCCAATGCTGGTTGTATTTTTTTTAAAAATGATATGTATCCCACTCTTCGTTTCAAATGACGCAATAAACATATTCAAATAGCCTTGTCATTTAATGATGCAATAAGCGTATTTTTAAAACAACCTTGTCATCGATCTTGTAATATTACTCCTATTATAATAATAACAAGATATTGCACGACTAATAAATAGACCTCATGCAATATCTAAATAGAGACACGTCACTTTTGGTTTAATAATTTATAAATGGCCAAACACACACAAAAAAAAAAAAAAAAAAAAAAAAAAGGTATAATTTGCCATGTGAAGTACGAAGATTCATAGGTGGTTCCAGGATACATCTAATAATCATAATCATTGTTCTAATCATCGATTTGTATTATAATATACATATACTTGCAATTTTTTTATTTTTTTTAATTTTTCATATGTGATGTACGTGACTATCGTAACTAATAAGTTTGTCTCCTAATGAAGTGGGTGGTCATATGATCATCATATATTACATCATTTTGACAACAATTTTGCTTATTATATTGAACTTCTCATTTGTGACTTTCATGTAGTTAAGTTTGCTTTCATATATATGGTCACGTCGAAGGTTTGTGTTTGTGTGTTTTTTGCATTGGTGCATTATTACGGAGTATAATATTTTGTTACCAGATTTTGTCTGTTTTTCAATGGAGTTTGTCATCACTGTTATTCAAAAATATAAAAATCGTTACTTCCTCCGTCTCAAATTAAAATCTACTTTCAGTTTATAAATAGTTTAAGAAAAGTTTAGATCATCACACTGTGCACCAATAAAATTTTACGTTGACATTTGAAATATATTTTGATTGGTTGATATTTAAGATATAAACTTATTTTAAAACAAATCGAAATAGAAAAGTGGACATTTATGAGATGGATTTAGTTTTTTTTTTTTTTTTTTTTTTTTTTTTTAAATTGAAAAGTAGGTAGTGACGCAATGTGTTTCTAACCCGGTAGACTTGATAAAATATTTCAAGATACTAAGATAGGAGACAATGTTTCTTGGTAAAATGGCCCAAACGCCATGGCAAGATAGGGGTTTAATTAACTGGGCTGATGTAGGATTAAGCCCATTATAAATATTTAGCTTATATCAATTGCTAAAAAAAGCCCAATAATAAATAACAACACAAAAGAGGTCCAAAAATTAATAAGAGATGGTACAACATAAAATGCATATGGTACAGCTGGCCATCTAATCAAGATGTAAATAACAGAATACGTATCAAAACCATCATCATTATCAATGGCTTCTTCTCCTTCATCATCTTCATCATTTTCACTTGATTTAATTTTACCCACATCAACTCCTTCTCACAAACACTCTTCTAACTTCAAATTATTCTGCAGTAATCAAATAATTCTACTTGACACCCAACAAATTAACCCCAAAAAGAAAACTCAAAGAAAACCCAGACCTAGTTTTTCTGACCAAGTTCTTGAAAAATGGTCACGGAAACCCACTTCATTAGGTGACAAATTTCCATGGCAGAAACCAGAGATACAACAGCAGCAGCAGCAGCAGCAAAGCAGGCAAATTTCAATAAAAGAAGAAGTAAGGGTTTTAAACGAGTCAAGAATCGGAAGCAACTCGTTTGGAGATGACTCAGTGAGTTTTGAGACTATTAGAAGTGTAAAGCTTGCACCTTGGGTTCAAAAATCTAAACCCCAGAAACAAATTTATGATTTTGAAAATGGAAATTCACAAAAAGATAGTGATGGAGGTAAAATTGATGATGGGTTTGTTTTGTCTGAGTCAAGAACCGGTAGTAACTCGGTGGTGGGTGACTCAGTGAGGTTTGATTCTATAAGAAGTGTAAATATTGCTCCTTGGGTTAAAAAAATTCAACCCCAGAAAAAAAGATTTGATTTTGATGATGGGAATTCACAAAAAGATAGTGATAGAGGTGAAATTGATGATGGGTTAGTTTTGTCAGAGTCAAGAAATGGTAGTAACTCGTTGCTGAGTGACTCAGTGAGTGATGGTGGAAGCACAACAATTGAAACGTTTTTTGTTGAAGATGATGCGAAGGTTTCAAGTAGTGGTGAAGAAAGTCAAAGGAGTGAGAGGGTTCCGTGGGAAAGAGAAAAGGATTTGTTTCAGAGTAGTAGCAATACACCATTGGCAGAAAAATTGATACCCGAATTCGAATTGAAGAGATTGAGGAACAAAGCAGGGAGAATGGTGGAAAGATTTAGAGTTGGCGCAGCTGGAGTTACACAGGAATTGGTGGATGCAATTCATGAAAAATGGAAAATCAATGAGGTTGTGAAGTTGAAATTTAACGGGCTTTCTACCCTGAACATGAAGAGAATCCATGAGAGTTTAGAGGTCAGTATATTAGCCTCACTTTGTGTACATTTTAACTTACAAGATTTATAAGCTATCGATTTAGGTTTCTTTACCAAACATGAGGTAGAAGTGTAGAACGCTCATTTGAGATCGTGTTTATTCTGATGAAGGAAGGGTAAATGACCAATTGCTTGATTGAAACTCACATTTATAAGAACATACTTAGGTAAAAGGCTTCTTTTTTCCAAGAAATATGTTATTCGTTGACATTTGAGGTCAAACCTCTGACTATTTAAGTTTAAATCTGTCTAGACATTGTTATAATTTAAGACCAACAATATGATATTCATAGTTTTGTTACTCGTACTAAATTTCATGGTCTCCAATAGAATCATTGAAACTTCAAAACATGCAACCAGTATCGAACTTAACAGCTAGTCCCTTGGATGATAAGTCAGACCTTCATATCTTTTTTTGTGGATTCTTTGAATGGGTTTTAGAGTTCTTGTCTTTGGCTTTCTAACAGAGTAGAACGGGTGGCGTAGTGATATGGAGATCAGGCAGTTCGGTTGTATTATTCAGAGGAATGGCTTATAAGCTTCCATGTGTACAATCATTTACGGAGAACAAAACAAAGGATACAGAAAATGAACCTACTATGAAATATGCTGCCCGATATGTTAAGGACCTTTCTGAAGAAGAATTATTAGATTTGAAAGAACTCAATCTAGTTCTAGATGGATTAGGTCCAAGGTTTAAGGATTGGTCAGGCCGTGAGCCACTACCTATCGATGCAGATTTGCTTCCTTCTTTGGTTGAAGGATATAGACGTCCTTATAGACTTCTTCCATATGGGACAAAACCTGGTTTACGAGATAAAGAGATGACTTTTTTCCGTAGGACTGCAAGAACAATGCCTCCGCATTTTGCACTTGGTATGTACTAATGCATTCCATCCTATTGTGACATACTGACATATCAAAATTGGAGCGTTTTTGTGACTCAACTAAATGACTAATTTACCCTCATGGTTTCTCTGTCAATACTCGATTTTTGATGAAATTGTTATATTATTATTGTGAAAAGACTAATTACCCTCGTGTAATAATTCTCTCTTTTCTTGTCGATTCACGAAAAGGAAGAAACAGAGATCTACAAGGTCTTGCGGTTGCAATGTCAAAGTTATGGGAAAGAAGTGCCATTGCAAAGATAGCCATCAAACGCGGTGTGCACAACACTTGTAACGAAAGAATGGCGGAAGAGCTCAAGGTTACATACATGAAATGCTTCTTTCTTTAATCTTTATGTTCTCTTACTAAAATTACTGACATTCTCCTTTTTCGCTTGTTAAATTCAGAGATTGACAGGAGGGACTCTAGTCTCTAGGAACAAGGATTATATTGTCTTCTATAGGGGTAATGACTTTTTACCCCCTAGTGTCACGAGGACATTGACTGA
Source organism: Helichrysum umbraculigerum (assembly GCA_949592205.1). NCBI lineage: Eukaryota > Viridiplantae > Streptophyta > Magnoliopsida > Asterales > Asteraceae > Helichrysum > Helichrysum umbraculigerum. Next base: position 336,664,255 of record CATIUR010000001.1, read on the forward strand.
AGCACAAGATCTAAGCATTAATCGCCAAGAGGATGAAGATAAAGCACGAGAAAAGGCTTCAACTTTCATTGATTTGACTACTAAACACGCTGTTAAAGGCCCGTTAGTTGCTGGGACCCTGGCGGAAACTATGGCTGCGACCTCAAGATGGGGAATTCAGCCTAGCAGTGAGGAGATAGAAAAAATGAGAAGGGATTCAGCTGTTGCCCGACATACTTCTCTTGTCAGACTTCTTCAAAATAAATTAGCCCTTGTAAGTTTACTAAAAATCCCCCATCTCCCCTACAAAATCATCAATTTGCCCAATTTCATTGTCATACAGAACGATTATATCAATTAGTCAATCAGGGTATTTAAGATTCCCTTATCTCATATCCTAAGGGTATTGTAGTCATTTTACATTCCCTTCCTTGAAATTACATAACTTTTCATATTATTTGTTATAAATATTGATTATAGCGGTTTGGGTCTTAAAGATCCCCTTATCTCACTTCACAAGCATAGTTTAGTCATTTACACTGATTGCAGGCTAACGGAAAGATAAAGAAGGCTGAAAAGGCATTAGGAAAAGTTCAGGAATACTTACGACCATCAGAACTTCCTACCGATTTGGAAACCCTAACCGATGAGGAGAGGTTTTCACTTCGTAAGATAGGGCTGAGTATGAAACCATACTTGGAATTAGGTACCTACATGTTTGCCTTTAAATGATTCTTCACTGATTTTTTTAAACAAGTTTAATAAAGAAGAATTTAAAAATCCGCTCTTTTAGGAAGGCGAGGTGTTTTTGATGGTACAATTGAAAACATGCACTTACATTGGAAGTACCGGGAGCTAGTCAAGATAATGGTGGAGCGAAAGAGCTTTGCACAAGTCAAACATGTTGCCATTTCTCTTGAGGCGGAAAGTGGCGGGGTTTTAGTGTCAGTAGACAAAACCACGAAAGGCTATGCCATTATAGTTTATCGTGGAAAGAATTATGAGCGCCCGGAAGCAGTAAGGCCAAAGAATCTTTTGACTAGAAGGAAAGCTTTAGCTCGTGCCATTGAACTGCAAAGACGAGAGGTAAGCATATATGTGATAATTAGAGCAGGCAATTTCAACCATAGAAAAATGTGTTTTACACCAACGTGCTATTACTGCTGAAAATCTGTGTGGTGACCTTTTACCAATTTTGTTTTAATATATACAGGCATTAAAGCATCATATGCTGGAGTTATCGGAAAGAATTAAGATGCTGAAACAGGAACTCGTACGATTTCTAGAATTCTCCAACTTCATTTTTGATGTCGTGCAAGGACATTTTGGTAGATAAACTCTTTGGTATTTGAATTTGCAGGAGGATATGAAGAGTGTCGATGAAATTGATGAAGAGACATTCAGATCAAGGATGGAATATGATACAGATTCAGATTCTGATTCAGATGATCATGGTGGAATGGTAGAGGTAAACACGAAATTCATTTATTTACTTATGTTTTGGCTAATTCAAAAGTATGTGCATCATGGATATGCATGATGTTCTTTTGTTGTTGATGCAGGATGAAGAAGCTTATCTTGAAACATATAAAGATGATGATCAAAGGTGAACGAGTTCCCTCATTAAACAAGAAAGCTACTTGTATGGGTTATGTCGTTCATGTCAACATGTATACAAAACTTAACCTGTATGATCCATAATTCATCATTACATTGATGCGTTGGTACAAATTTTGTTCTCGACCCATATAAGGATTTGAAAGCCTTCAATGATCATTCATTTTTGACCTATCTTGTAACTTAAATCATGTGGTTCTTTGTTGTTTTACCATCATTGTATTGATTAGTGCCACGCTTAATGTTTCTCATAAGTCTGTTAAATGTTATCTGAATCAACTAATTAGAAACCTTGGAATATACTGTACTTTTCTAATCCTTCTGGGCACACAAAGGATTGGTTCTTTTAAAAATAAGGTAACGCCACTTGTACACTCTGCCACAATGGAAATCAATCGTTACAATATCCATCACTTGCTTAGTGAATCAAAATTTCTTATAATACGTTAACACTCGCAATCAATCACAACAAAATCACGAGTGTCTGTAACACATTGAAACATTTCCTACAATATTTTCAAAATGCAAATCTAAACCGCTAAGTCCTCGAAATTGAACTCAACATGTTTAACCTTCAGGAAAATTGGTAGTTCCTTGTTTCCAAGACTTTTGAGCAATATGATACATATGAGATCTGGATTCTAAACTTGGTAACCAATATAGACCATAAACTGCATCACATAAAGCCTTTCCCCTTCAATTCATTAATTAAATCAGATGACTATTTTAACAAAAAAGGCTGCAACTTAGAGGTTTAGATGATCATGTACTGCATTTCCTTCAAAACTTGAATATACCACATGATACACAATACACATAACAAAATACTCTACTTACAGGCCGGAGTAGGGTGCATGGTTACTCAAGTGGTCAAAAATCAAAACCACTTTCAAAGCATCTTCCCCTTTGCCGGAAAAGTTGTAACATGTGAGACCTCCCTTTAAAGCCTAAAAGGCACATTTAACCACATTTGGACCAGAAAACTAAGGGAGGGACAAGTTACAATAGGAGCTCAATTTACTGATTTTTACTTCACGCCTCCACAGCTGCCACTTCTTCATCTGTTGATTCAAGTGCAATAATGTCTTCAGCATCTGTTGCTTCCAAGTCTTTTTCCTTTTTTGGTTCATCTACAAGCTTTTCCCTCAGTTTGGTCTCTAATTCCTCACGTACTGTTAGATTGTCAGCCAAGTAGCGTTTTATAGCATCTTTTCCACAGAACTTCATATCGCCCATGCTGTAGTAAGCACCTCCGGCTTTCATAAGGAACTTGTGTTTGAGACCTAATTCTATGAGCTCCGACTCACGACATATGCCCTTGCCAAATTCAAGCTCAAATTGTGCGGTTCTATAAGGTGGAGCAAGCTTGTTCTTCATAATCTTGACTAGAACTTGACTTCCTAGTGTCTGTAAGACGTGATAAACAGATTGTTGGTTAATCAGGGTTTGGGCTATGCTTTATCTCCAACAGACCAAATGGGTCAAAGTAGAAATTTCAAGATAGAAAACAAATTGTCAATGGAAAGCAATACCTCTTCTCCCTTCTTTACAAGTCCTATTCTCCTAATATTTAGCCGAATTGACGCATAAAACTTCAAAGCATTGCCACCACATGTCACTTCAGAGGGTGCACCGAATCCAAAAGTAGCAAGTTTTGACCTTATCTGAGTAACAAGCAACCAAATTTAATGCTACTACCTAAACAGCTTGAATTAATGATCAATCTGAGTTAGAATTCAGAAATGTGACTCTCATCATACAGTAAAGTTAGAAAGATAACACAAGTAACTCATAACAAAAGGTTGAGGTTAAATGCATAAGCTAACATATAACTTACAAATATGTGTCATCAGGACTACATTTCATCTTTCTATGGAAAATATAGCCTAGATGCAACTTTCTCTTTTTTTTTAGACGTGATGCATATTTAGTACCTGATTAATGAAAATCAATATGGTCTGTGACGTAGATAATGAATGGCTCAATTTACGAAGTGCCTGGCTCATAAGTCTAGCTTGCATTGCCATATGCGCATCACCCATTTCGCCATCAAGTTCACTTTTAGGCACAAGAGCAGCAACCTGACATTACATTAACAAACCATCAATTGGTTAAAAAATCAGTAGAGATGCCACCACAGGCCCTGCTATAACCTCATACTATGTTCCTAAAATTTCATAAAAGGAGACCTTACTTACACTATCCACGACAACAACATCAACAGAACCGCTCCTGATAATTGTATCTACAAGACTCAGAGCTTGTTCACCACAATCTGGCTGTGACAAAAGTAAATCCTGAGTGTTTACACCAATAGCTTCGGCTAATGATGGATCCAGAGCATGCTCGGCATCAACAAATACACAATAACCTACAAAAGATAACAGAATGAAAATGATTTTCTTTACAAATCTTAGAAACCAAACAACTAATTTATAGCTGGAAAGACTCAGAAATATATTTAAAAGCAACAAATACGTACACAGACATGCTTTCAGCTACCTCTTAGCACATATAAACAGGAATCAATAGGTACAAGCCATGACATCATATAGAATTTTATCAAGCGTTTAGAAAGTAACCTCCTTGCTTCTGCGCTTCTGCGATTACATGCAGTGCAAGAGTTGTCTTTCCAGAAGCTTCTGGGCCATATATCTCCACTACACGTCCCTGCATTTGTAGATTGACACTTTAGAGGTGATAGAGAATGTTAAGCATCATATCATACATATACATTTAAGTATATAGAAAAGAGAGACATTAACATATTATAAATACCTTGGGAAATCCACCAACTCCCAGTGCTATATCTAATGCAAAAGATCCCGTAGATACTACTGGAACTTGTCTGGGAGATGCACACTGACCAAGAAACATGATAGAGCCCTTTCCATGAGAAGTATTGATTTGATCAATTGCTTGCTTTAGGGCCAGATCCTTTTTAGACAAATTTTCCTCACCTGAATCGCTTCCGTCAGATTTTGATTTCTTCTTACCTAAAAGTTCAGAAAGTCTTGTATTACTGATAAAATAGTGATATACTTCGTTGCCAATAAAAAACCACATATTTTCCCTCACAAGAAATGAAAGGGTAATTAAAACTAAGTGACAAGTTATAATGTATCCCTAATGTGGTTAAACACCTGAATGCTAACAACTCCAACAAAAATATCAGGTGAGTTCTACTCGCCAACACAGAACCAAAGGTCAAATAAACAGAAATCATACACATAAGTAGAATACATTGGTAACCAACAACTTAATGAATTTGGATTTATTAGCCACGTATACAGGGAAACAAAACAAAACAAATAAGTTTCGGCTCAACCTTAGTAGGTGCAGCATTAACCGAAACAGAGAGATATTTTCCAAACAAAACAAATAAGTTTCGGCTCAACCTTAGTAGGTGCAGCATTAACAGCAACAGAGAGATATTTTCTACTAGTAAGCTTCAAAAAAAAAAAAACTTAAAGATTATACAACCTTACTACTCACAATCCTCATCGAACCGCTAATTTAGCATATAGCAAATTTGTCAACATGAAACGTGGAAAAACAAATGAGGAAAAGGTAAAGGAAAACAAAATTGTAGTCCATCTAAATATGCAGTACTTACCTTTAGTAGAGAAACAGCTTATCTGAGATGATGATGATGATAATGATCCCGGTAAACATCTTTTAGAATCCTATCAACCAACAAACATTTTAGAATTTTTTTTAATAAATCAAGAGAATCAAAGGCTTCATATATACAAATTAAAGTATAACACCATATACTCACCATCATGTTCACCAAACCTTAATAATAATATACATATATATCATAAAAATTCAGAAGAAAAGAAACATCAAGGAGTAGATGATAAATCGATTAAGAAAAAGAGCGAAAGTGATTTTATTGTAACCTCGAAATAACACAAGGATCGTTTAAGAATCGATACGTTTCGAAGTAATCTTGCCATCATCGTATACACCTTTCTGATTCACACAGGGAGTGAGGGGTTTTGTGTAGTTATTTTTGGATTTAGGGTTTAACCTAAAACCCTAACTACAGTGGGGTTTCTTGTTTCTCCTCTTTGGAGAAGAGGATTTAATTTGGTTAGGGTTTAAAGGACTTTTTTCCTCGTTTATTTCCCTCCTTTTGAACTGGAAACAATATTTACATTTAGCACCCTCTATGTTTAATTTATTTCAACAATTTTGAACTTTTTTAGAAGTCGTCCATATTTTTTGTTAAACAACGAAAAATGATGCCGATGGGTTTATATAGTAGAAACCGTAAATGTTCATTCTATCTAAATGTAAAGGGACGATTTTCTACATTTGATCTTTTCTATATATATATATATATATATATTTTAAAGAAAATTCCATAAACCATACCTGTGGTTTGCACACATTTTCACATATCATACCCGAATTTTTTTTTTCAGGTTTTTGATACCCTAACTTTCAAAATTGCTCGCAAATGGTACCTCCGTCTATTTTTGTCGTTAAGTTTAACCTCGTGATTTGCACGGAGGTATCATTTACGAGCAATTTTGAAACTTATGGGTACCATTTACGAGCAATTTTGAAAGTTAGGGTATTGAAAATTGACGGAATTGGTAAAACTTAACGACAAAAATAGACGGAGGTACCATTTGCGAGCAATTTTGAAAGTTAACGTATCGAAAACCTGAAAAAAAAAAGTTCAGGTATGATCTGTAAAAATGTGTGCAAACCACAGGTATGGTTTATGGAGTTTTCTCTTTTTTTAAAGACAAAATCATTAAGTTGAAAGGTTTTTCACATATCACTGGATCATAAACCTTTTGATTATGTTTATTGTGTAAGATAGATATACACAATATACGATTGCCAACAATTTTATCTTTTCCGCATTATGTTTATTGATGGGATTGACATTATTGTTGTTGTCGTCGTCTTCTATATATATAAATTTTCTACATCATTGATTTTATCTTAGATTTCAACCACCAAAATCAGTAACCTTTTTAAAAATAGTCAACAATAATAAATATAATACATAAAAAAATCACCTGACTTCATAATTCTTTTGGGTTATCACTAACAAATTTTAAATTCTAACTGCAATCAATCAACAGTCTTTATATTTACCAGCCCTCCATTTAAATACATAAAGTTATTTATATATTTAGAAACTTTTTGATGTTTTTAGAAACTTTTTCTATATGTAGCTTCTTTGTAAGCAGTGAGTCAGCGATGTCAATTTTCTTTCATTATCAGTGAACTAGTGATTGATGTAAGTGAATCTATATGCTCGTATGAATCGTTCTAGACTTCTAGTGAGCTTTGTAAGATGAGTTACAATCTTCGAAAAATCTTGAATTAACCTTTCTATATTAACCGGCTGAACCCATAAAATTCCTTATTTCCTTACTTCAACTTGACGCGTTGGCTAAACCGAAAGAGTAGGTACTAGTGAGCTGATTATAAGCTTAATGTAAAAATGATAAAAACATATGTTTAAAAATATAAATACTTATATTTAAAGGTTTTTTAAAAAATTAATATAAAACAAAAAAATCTAAATGTTACCACAAAATTTGTAGATATATCAATCAATCAATATATATAAAACAAAAAACAGAAATAAATTAATTAGCAACATGTTTGTCCATTTTATTTTCCAAATTATCATGATACATATCTACATTAATTCTCACTACAAGAGAAAACGTAAGCGCAAAGATAAAGAAATACGTATAACGACGATCCGTCAAATATAGTAAATCCCACATTAATTGAACTCCACTTTTGCTTTGTGCAAACGCAAACTTACCGTTATTCCGTTAAATATATACATATATACATACAATATATATATAAGCAAGTACACATAATCTCATATCATCTGACAAACCCATATCAAGATTTCTTACGCGTTCATTCTTCTTTATATATTAAACCCTAATTTCATCCTTCAATCTCGTAAGTCCTTCAAGCCCAAGTAACCCATAACACACACTACTGCGCACATTTGCACCAATACATACATACAGCTTTTCTGTCACTAAATTAAACCCTAAGATGAAGAACAATAAACGAAGTTTTGTTGGTGAAGATTGCGTTAATGAAGCGAAAAGAAGTAAGCAAGAAGATACGAAGAATGTTGTTCCGAAGAATAGGTACGGAGATGGAGTTTCTTGGTTCAGGGGTCCAATGATTGGTAAAGGAGGTTACGGAAGTGTTTTTCTAGCGAATTTGAAAAACCCTAATTATAGTTACAGTTTGTATCCACCGATTATGGCTGTGAAATCCGCGGAGATTTCTGTTTCGTGTTCGTTACAGAAGGAGAAAGAGGTGATGGACAATATTCGCGGTTGTCCGAATGTGATCGAGTGTTTCGGTGAAGAGATTACAGATGGTGAAAACGGACAGATGGTTTATAACTTGTTGTTGGAGTATGGGTCTGGTGGGACACTAGCTGATTTAATTAAGAAATCTAATGGTAAAGGGCTGTTGGAATATGACGTTAAGCGTTACACTAGATCGATTTTGAAAGGATTGAGTCATATTCATAAGCAAGGGTATGTTCATTGTGATATGAAACCGGATAACGTAATTCTTGTGGAAAGTTTTGGGAAAGATGACGGTTTTATTGCTAAGGTTGGGGATTTAGGGTTAGCGAAAAGGGTTAAGAGTAATGTGGGTCCTTATTTGAGGGGTACACATCATTATTTATCGCCTGAAGCGTTAATTAATGGTGATCAAGGGCCAGAAAGTGATATTTGGGCGTTTGGTTGTATCGTGTTTGAGATGTTGACTGGGAAGTCGCTCTGGTTGTCGAGTCAAAATCTGGGTATGGATGAGACTTTGAGGCGAATTGGTGTATCGGAAGAAGGGAAGAGTTTTATGAAGGGTTCTTTGTGTGTTAAGGCTATGAGTCGATTAACGGCTAATATGTTGTTAAATCATCCTTTTCTGAAGGGTGTACGTGATGATGATGAGGTTGATGAATCAGAACAAGAGGGTTTGGACATAAACGCTATTGCCACAACATCATCTTTTGATGATGATGATGACGAGTTGTGGATAAATGATGATAGATCGAGCTGTGGTTCGTGTTCTTGGTCTGAAGGGGAAGTTTATGGGGTCGAGAGTGAAGAGATTACGCACCCCAGGTTTCATGAAGCAGAGCGATTTCGGATACTTTCAACAGTTGTTAAGGGATTCTAATTAAAAAGATTGATGGTGGAAATTTGAAGTTCATATGTTAAATCGATCAGTAGGGTGATTCATAGTTAGAACTGTTATATGGTTGTATTTTGGTACATACAACACTTCGTTGATCATGTAAAGATGCTTAATTGTAGATAATTATCATGATTATGAAATATATATAATTAGATTTACATTCTTACGCGAAAAGTTAATTTGTAGTCGTTTATAATTATTCTGTTCATGTTGGTAACAAATCAGCATGCACTTAAATAATCAGAACGTGATATTATGATAATTGTCAAGTCACACTTTGATGAGGTTGTTCCTTAACACTTCTTATTGTTGCTCATTTAAACAAAAGTAAACACATTATTTTTACCAAACCACAGTACTTATTTGATTCTATTTCATTAGAGAAATGCATTGTGGTGTATGAAGTCGACCAATTGCGTTTACTTGGTATTTTGCTTATATTCCTTCAGGGGTTGATATTTGAGATCGATATAAATCCCGACGATGTTATAGGAGAGTTATGGATCAGTGACGGAGCTAGAAACACATGATTTACTATTAAGAATCTAGGATTCCTTTTTCATGAATATTACTCCGTTACTATTAGGAATCTAGGATCCCTTGCATACTTTTCATAAATATTACTCTGTAATTATGTTTCGACAATCATTAGTTAACCCCCTCGATGTGTAACATTTTATTATTTTATTTAACCAAATTGTGTTTCTGATATCCATCATATAACTTCTCTTATATAATCACTCCTTTCGTCCCAAAAAAAGTTGACAATATTATTTATATATGTCTCAAAATAATTGTTCACTTATATAAAAAATAACTACTAAATATCATGAAACTTCTAATTTTTTACTCATTTATTACCCTCAGTTATTTATTCCTTAAATAAATATAGTCTAACTTACTTTCAATACAAGGACAAAAGAATAAATATCTTAAAATCGAATAGAAATTGTTTTAGGGATAATTTTATTTTTGTAGAGACGGAAGTAGTCATGCACAAAAACCGGTTTTTACAAAACCCGACCCGAACCCGACCCTAAACCGGTTTTTTGGTCAAAGTCAACAAACCGGGTTTGACTCAACCCGTACCGGTTTCAAACCGGTTTGTTGACCGGGTCGTTGACCGGTTTGTTGACTTTTTCGGTTTTTTCGGTTTTTTTTCGGGTTTTTTTCGGTTTTTCGAACTCGAACCGGTTTCAACCCGGTTTGAAAACCCCATATGTAACACCTCCAAATTCGTTTAGCGGAAGCATTTGGATTAAGTACGGGGGTGCCACAATAACAAAGCATACATACGTATCAGAGCATATGATTAAAACAGAACATAATATATTAAGATGCCAAAAGTATTAATTACAAAGTTTACGATTCATCGAATCGTACAAGTTAAAAGTAATAAGTTTACAAAAGTAGATTTCTGAAATATGACTAAAACAGTTTCAGTTATACTAGAGAAATCCATATGTTTCCAAAAAGTTGGCATCCTAAAACTTCACGGGTCGCCTAATTCTCCATGTGTGTTGGCGATTCTTACATGCGCAGCTAATTCCCTGAAAAACATAGTAAAAGTCAACAACGAGGTTGAGTGAATTCACAGGTTTTATGTTTGCAATCGTAGAATCGAGTTGTAAGCACAGTTGTTTAAATCATATACGTTCACAATTACGTTCACAAATACGTTCACAGATAGTTATTGCCATAACAGTCAGGTAATGCTTTGTGGAATGTTATCCAAATACAAGTTTAGTGGGTTGTTTGCCCAAAGTTTAGTTTACGTGGGATGTTACCCAAAACAGATACGTGGGATGTTACCCAAAATGTCAGTTTAAAATACGTGCTGGTCGTTCTCCAGCGGTTTACAAACAGTACCGGTCGTTCTCCAGCCAAATACGCACGGGTCGTTCTCCCGTTCAAATAAACCAGTTTAATACGCACGGGTCGTTCTCCCGTCCAAACACTGTTGGTCGTTCTCCAGCAAAACACAGTACCGGTCGTTCTCCGGTCAATACGCATGGGTCGTTCTCCCATCCAAAGACGCACGGGTCGTTCTCCCGTCCAGTGGCCAGTCGTTCTCCGGCGCTAAAATACGTTGCTGGTCGTTCTCCAGCGTTTTCATAAAAGTACTGGTCGTTCTCCGGCCAAATCAAAACAGTTTACCGGTCGTTCTCCGGTCTAGTTAAAACAGTTTGTCAAATAGTTTATCACATTTGTTCAGTTTATAGTATGAAAATGTTATTTCACAAACAGTAGTTTGCACAAGGGGTCAATAGTTTAAAGTATAAAGAAGTATGAACACCCCCACTTTTTACTGCTTTAATTAATTGTAGCTGTAACACCCCCAAATTTAATGATTTGCGGAAGCATACTTGTGTGTTACTAATCAATATACAAAGCACAAGATATACAGTAAACGACCTCTAAATGAGACGTTGTAAAACGATTTCATAGATATATATGTTTGAAAACTTAATGTATTTGTATACAAAAATAGTTCCCTAGAGTCCACGCGTATGGCGGGAGATTCTATTACATAATCAACATGTACAAAAGATAATGCTGAGAATCTCCGTTAAATGCAGTTTAGTTGAATTCATGCGACTCTGGCTATGTCCTGGGGGAATCCTACTCCATATGAGTACTTGAGAATACATACTAAAAGGTCAACACGAATGTTGGTGAATCTCACAGGTTTGTAAATAATATCAGTTTTGAACACAAGATTTCATCAGTAGTGCCCGCAGGCGTAAATCAGGTATTGTAACTACAATAATTGTAACTGTAATTAATTGTAGTAAAAGAAGTATGAACTTAATAACTGTAAAAGAAGTATGAACTTTATAATGAGTAACAATTATAAAAGAAATGATTTATTAAATAAAACTTAATTATAAAATAAAGAAATAATAAAATAACTTAATAAAAGATTTAATTCAAATAGTAAAAGAAGTACAATTGCTTAGACTAGTTTCCTCAGAATCCGATTATCACTTTATTGAATTGCTAATGTATGAACTTCATTGTGACATGACAAATGTATCAACCATCTTTGCAGGATTAATTGATTAAACACAATTCAGAAAGATATAAAGTTGTTTTCAACCCGTTAACAGTTCAATTTAACGTTATCCACCAAATTGCATTATGAATTATAGCTACACCGTTTGTATGATTTATCCTTATAACTTGAATCAACAAAGTCTATAACTATTACTAGTTATCACATTCATTGCCAATTCTTAACAATAATTGATCCTAGCCTATCAAACTCAATCTATTTAGTGATAATCATCAATTAAAACCAACAATCATCAATAATGACCAATCAATAGAAAACTCAATCATAAATCAATGGATCATCACGCTAGGTTATCATCAAGATTCAACAATTAAACATGGATCTTCGAATAAACATATAAACATTCATGAAATTCAATATTAACTAGCAATTCAACAATCAAATCATCATCCGAGTATTATCATCTAAGCAATTGTATATAAAACTTAGCCACTCATATTATCACAGAAAATCAGTTCTAAAAATGAAACCATAATCATAATCAAATGATAAGAAGAAACGTATTCGAACCGAAATAATGAAATAACGAATAAACGAATGAAAGCCCTTGAATCTTCTTGCTCTTTTCCCCTTCAAAAACTCTGGAAAATGGTTTAAAAACTGAAGAAATCGTCTGGAAAAAAAATGTGAAGTGATAGCCTCAAAATGAAAGCAAAATGAGGTATTTAGGGTTTCTGCCGAATCAATCCATACGCCGTATGGAATTCCATACGCCGTATGGATTGAAAAGCCCATGGGTTTAACCCGCGTCTTTTGGCGGCCCGGCTCAACTGATCCATACGCCGTATGGATTTCCATACGCCGTATGGATTGAAAATCTCAATTCTTCAGCCAATCGACTTCCATTCTTCAAGCTCCACAATTTTTAGCATCTTTTCTTCGATATTCACTCGTTTTCCGTTTCTTTTATAATTCAAGCTCCAGATAATTCCTAAATGCAAATATGAACGAAATGAGTATCGAATTCAAATCAAATGCATAAGAAATTAATCAAACTAAGGGGTAATTAGTACTATAAAATAGCACATTTTGGCGTTCATCACATATCTCTCAAGTTAGAACTTTCATACGGTTGTGGTTCGTGTACAGAGTAAGATGAGTGTGGGTAGACATTGAATGGGTCAGGATAGTAAGGTTGGTTTTGATGTTGTTGGACAGCATAAGGGTCATATTGGTATTGTGATTGAAGATCTAAATACCCTATGTTATCTGGATAAGTAATACTATACCCTCTACATTCATTATCTATGTGGGCATCACTCCTACATCTATCTTGGTTTGAATTAATGAGACTTTCCAATTGATCGCTTAGTTGTTGTACAGTTATCATTGCCAAGTTATCAGTAAAGACGGCACAAGAATAAGGTTTAGAATTAAAGTTGGGGTGAGAAGGGAAATTAATTTAAACTACGCTACGCTAACTTAATCTAACTAATCTACGGGCAGAAAGTAACTTCGGATAGAGATGGTGAATCCCAATCCAAAAGGATCGCTTAAAAACTAAATTTGTCTAAACAGGCTCCGAATCGTACTACCGTCCCCGGCAGCGGCGCCAAAAACTTGACGGTCGTCCAACGGTTGGATCAGGAATCTCTTCCCGTCGTTGCAGACCTTTCCGCTGGGCACGGCTTTAGTGAGTAGTTTTAAATTTATATTTTGTTGGGGGAGCCTAATCCTCCGTACTATCTACTGGTACTTGGTACGAATACCTGATACTAGTATATGGTAAGGATGATCCAGGGTCGTTCCTCACGACGGCAGAATTGAAACAGAGCTCGTTCAGATAACTTAGTGATCAAGCTAGGGTTTAGATAGTTGGATAGGTATTTGATTTGATTTTTATCTAATTAAAACTACTAAAACTAATAAAACATAAAAGTAAAAGGAAGCTAGCACCTATGTAACACTTAAACATAACAAAGACGTGGTTCACCATGATTTAGGATAGCATACAGTTAGGATGATGTTTATTGGGGACACAGTCAGTTAACAGACAGATAAACTTAGTTGTAAACACTAGGACCCTACTTATTTTGTTCCGGATCTAAATACGTATGTCACTGTAAGTCCCCTAGTTTTAGGATCGATAACTTCGTTATCTGTAGTATTAAGGTGCGGAATCCCTCAATACGGTGTTATCTTACTAACAACGAATATGTTCGTATTGCGTTTTGTAAGACTTAGCTTTAAACGATAAATCGTCAAAACCTAGTCGTAGGTTATGTTTTCTCTGGTTTTCTGGAATCGCAGAATGTAAAAGTATCAAAAGTGTTAAGGTTTTTCACGATTGAAAAACCTTTTATATTTTGTCTCGGCTCGGCTCGCATGGGCCTATGAGTTCGGTCCAACTCGCAGCCCAAGTCAGCCTAGTGACTCGGCTCGCCAAACTCAATCTACGCGAGTTCAGATCTCACCTCACAGCTCGACTCGCTGCGACCTGAGATCTCGACTCGCTACGCATCAAACGTCTATTATTTATTTTGTATTTAATTATTCGTCTAACTTAACAAAACAATATGTTTAACGAATATCACTAACAAAACAAATATTCTTTTACAAATCCAAACCAATATACAAACACAATAATAATTACACTAGTCCTATTTCAAGCTAGATCTGTTGTCACACTCTATGTCCCAACAGACTCCCCCTTGACAATAGCTCTAGCGTCTTTATCTTCACGCTTGTCTTTGGTCTTCATTTGTAAATCTTACTGCCTGCGTAAATCTTCATCTTGATACACGTCTTAACCATCATCTGATAATCTCGTCCTAAATCACCCCATGCGTCTGTCGTCAAGATTCTATTTTCATTCAACTTAATCAAATCTTTCTTCGACATGTTCATTAGGTGTCGATGGTCATAGACTCTGAAGATTTCTCTTTCACCACCGTCAACCTCATCATCAGCTTCAACCATAACAGCTTCTCCTGTTCCTGAATCTACATGCCATCTCTTCATATTACCCAGAATATCTTGTGGCATTGTCTTCAGTGGAATCTGCTGTATGCATCTAACAGCTGGATATATCTTCTTCCTTCTTCTTCTTCCTGTTCTTTGACTTCTCTCTTGTAGTTTCATAGTTTTTCCCTTTCTTGGCTTAATCTGAACAAACTTATTCGTACCAACCTCATGTCTAATGATTCTTTCAACACGATCAGCATAATCATCACGACTTGGGTTGTTAATCTCTAATCTAGCCAAATCACGTATTTCATAACGTGGTAGAGAACTAAAAACTGCAAGCTTTCGCTCAAAATATTGAACTCCGTCAAACCTTTTGATCGCAAAAAGCTTTAGTTCTGAGTCAAAGTACCAACCAATAATCCCTTTACGTGGTACACGCTTTTTCGTAACATCAACTTCAGAAATTCCAATCTTCTTCTTTGGAAGTTTCCTAAGTACAACAGCAGGATTTTTGGTTTGAACAAGAACTTCTTCTTCTTCATCAGAGGTTGAATCATCAATATCTTCATCTATATCGACAATTGTTGGACCTTGTTCATTTTCAATAACAACTTCTGTCCTAGATGGGCTCACATGGTGTTCATCAATGTTTGCATCTAGATCTACACCCATGTCTTGCACATTCTCAGGTACAGCAGTCCAATCTGTAGGTGGTTGGAATTCTCCATCCTCAAGATCATAATCAATATCTTCATCTATCTCATCCAAAATATCATCTTCCGAATCAGATAGATCAAGCATTTCCATTCCTAGAGAAAAACATAAATACAAATATATTAATAATTCAAATTCTTCATTGATTTCCCTGAACCAATCTAAGAATTTCTTTATTAATTCTTTTGTATATTTTAACCTACCATATAAACGCAATTTACATACAACTTATAAAATCTTTTATTGATTACCCTGAATCAATCCAAAATTTCTTAAGTCTACTTAACAAATATTAATTAATTTTAAATTCTAATGCATTGTGAATAATCACCAAACATTTAAATTTACTATTAATTACCTTATATAATTTCCAAGTGTTAATTGATCTCATTCATTATCAATTTAACCTTTAAATTATATATATCATTTGTCTAGTTAATACGAATACATTTTTAACTTGTTAATTACTTATATACCTTACGGTCTTAAGTCCATAATCAAATCTAAAATGCATATGTTATCATAAAATTTTGACCGCCGATATTAATCGGAACACGCCGCTCGACTACTCAATGAGTCGGAAGTCTTTCGATCACTATTTTATCTTAACATAATTATATAAACTTAAATTACCAAACATATTTTACTTAAAATAATAATAACCCTAAGTATGACACCCAGTCAAAATTGACCCAAAATTTGGTCCAAATTAAAACTTTTAATTCGCGTATTATATACGTGATAATATTCAAGTACTCAAGTATCATATATATAAATGTGTATATATAACTCTAAACGATTATTTAATAATCATTATATACGAATCCGACAGAATGCAGAAACTTAAAATAAAAGTTAGTACAAAACATCTCCAACTAAATTATTATTGATAGAAATAATATTACTTTACTCATAAAGTTATTTAAATACATTTTGGACACAGAAAACTATCCGTATGTTTTAAGTAAAACAAAGATACAATTTTATACCTCAGTAAAAGCATTTTATAAAATATTTCAATTAAAAACATATACGATTATATTTTTAGAAAATTATCAATTGAAAACATGTTACTACTTTTCGATCGGGTATACAAACACGGGCTTATTGTACTGCAAATTTGGGGACAAAAGCTACAAAAACTCTTTTTCCTTTTTGACTATAAGCCGTTTCCAACACACCCTCTGTTATGGTTTTGTCTCTCAATTATTGACACACCAAACACATCCATCTATATCTTTCTCCATCCCTCTCTCGGTCTCATTTTCCCATCAAAAATCATCAATAATAATAATTAGCAACAATAACAAAGTAGCAACAACAGCTGCAGCACCATCGTGATCATCATAATCATCATCTCTTTCTTAGTCTCGGCTCGGCACCACCTCGACACCATCATCACCTTCGGACATCACCTCCTTCGTGAGCAATCTTACTTTTCTTAATTATTTTTAGTTTAGAAAAGCTTACATAATCATGTACTAGTATTTTGATCACTTATTAAATTCGAAACTTAGAGTTAGAAATTGTTTTGAGAATTGTTTGTGTGAATCGGAGACGAAAGCACAAGAACTTAACCTAATTTGTAACATATAAATATATATAGTTAGCAATATAAAACCAAAGTTGAACCTTAGCCTGTTGGTTAACGAATGGAGCATGGATCTAGAGGTCACAGGATCGATTCCTGTGGCCTGTGTTATTTTTACATATATATTTTTACTACTTTATTTTACATAACCACCCCTCATTTAACTATGTTTTTGCATATTAAGCTTAAAACATAACAAATAATTGATTCGAATAAACGACATTATCTAGGTATATATATACAATATAACTCTTACAATTTATATATTTATACTTTTTAAAAGTATATACAACGAAAACTAGTTTTATAATAATTAATTAATTTTTGAAAACTAGTTTTATAATAATAATTAATAATAATTAATTTATATAATAATTAAAAGTATATACAACGAAATGTACATTATTATAAATATTAATATGAAAATATATTAGGCAATCCAATTAATTATTCAATATCTCGCGTGTTTAGGACACTAGGGGAATTCAAGGTTGTTCAATCCACTTCGGATATTTGCATTGCTCGGATAGACTCAGGTGAGTCTCACGGCCCCATTTTCAATGTTTACATGTTTTAATAATTGGGGGAGATGCAACACAAATTGTTTTCGTGATCACTGTTATTCGGTTAGTTAATTTAGTATTAACTCAAGTTATCTGCATTGTTATTTAATTCGGTTAATTACATTGGTTACATTGTTCGGTTATCATTGTTAGTCATGATTTTCATTGTACGGTATATGCACGAGTGTTTTAATTCGGTAAAAGTCCTCAACAGTGTATGATTCATTAACTTAATAAGGCGCGGTTACTAAAGGATAGTACTATCATGGGAGTGACGTCCCCGTCCGGGTTGCTAGCTACAACCAAGTTAAAAACGGGCACTTTAGTAATTGTTACGGGTGTATCACCAAAACGGGAGGCAAAGATCGGGTTATGCTTTGAATCATAGCTCAGTGCAATATCAGTGTCGGCCAATCATTGTTCGGTAACCTTAATGGTTAACTCATTGTTCGGGAACCTAATTGGTTCATCATTGTTCGGTTACATTACATATCACTGTTCGGTTTACATTGTTTACTCATTGTTTGGTTATAAAATCGTCGGATAATCATGTTGATCACATCAATGTTTATTTGAAAACCTGTGAGATTCACCAGCTTTATAGCTGACCCTTTTAGTGTTGCATTCTCAGGTATACAGCAACAGTAGGGTTGCTCAGTAAGGATGGCCCGCAGGATATGCTAGTTAGTATGAGTCGCATGCTTGCAAACAGAACGAAGATTTTCTTGCATTATATTTTGTTAATCGTTATGTATTAAAAATCATTTTTGCGAACTCATTTAACGATGTATTATTATGACTTAAAACCTTGTATTACTTTTGTAATGTAAAGTATTTTCGAAACGTCTCATTTAGAGTCGTTTGCTTGTACTTTGGTGCTTTGATTATTGATTAGTCACGCCCCAAATCATCGCTTCCGCAAGCCACGAAATAGGGGGTGTGACAGATTGGTATCAGAGCCTAAGGTTATAGTGAACTAGGTTGCATGTAGTGGGCCTAGACTATGACCGTTAGGCTATATTCCTTATTAGGTATGACTGGTTCAGAGATTTCATCATACAAATTTAATTTAACATAGCGTAGCTAACTATGTACAATTAAATGAAGATGATGTGAGATCTGAAAGGGGTTATATTGAAAAGGAATGCATTAGTAGACTCTGATCACGAGAGAACCGATACTTTTAACTGTTTTGTGCTAGACACGACTAGGTGGATATATATATATATATATATATATATATATATATATATGGTATACTCGTATACAAATTGGCTATTATATATATTATAAGTATATATGAATAGGCCTCGTTTATTCGGTATTATACATGATATGTGTATCAAATGGCTTCAGATATTTCGGATACATACTTGGTATGTGTATATATATGGTGTATATATACATATAGGTCTCGGTTATATTCAAACAAATTCGGTACATATGTACGGTCATTTAATTAGGATATATGTTCGGATACCACATCGGTGGTCTAGTTCGGTTGCTACTAAGGTAATCACGTTCGGTTGCCACTTAGGTGACACAATTCGGTTAACACTTTGGATATATAATTCGAAAATATACTTAGTATGTATATTAATAGACCTCGAACACAGGATATACTATAGGATATTATATATAGTATACATAATTGTAGACTTCAGATACTTGGAAACACTTTCACTGTTCGGATTCTGATTTAGGTTTCGCGTCTACCCAGTTTAGACAACTATTAGAAACTAAATCGATTAGGTTAAACAATACATGCACCATAGGACTTGATAGTGGTAAGTTGATCGAATCAGGAAAAAAAAAATAGTACCAGAATGTACCCTAGTTTTAGAGAATCATCTCTTCGGGACAGACTTACCCCGGTAGAGTTAGAAAAATTTCGACATCGTATTCGGTACACTGTTCTTCAAAGAAAAAAAAAAAATCATCATTCACTCGTTGTATTGTTTTCATTCGGAATCGGTAATCTCCAAAGGACTGAAACCTTTTCTTATCAAACTAAAACTCCTGTAATCTTCTGAACTTACATGTCAAATGACACTTTCATATATTTTTGACGAAGCAAAACTTCAACACTTTTCAAAGATCAGGTTTTCAACGACTTATTAAATAAATGAGCATTTTTCAACATTTTACTGATAATACAAATTTCAACATGCTTTTACCCCGAAATTTTTCATAACTTCTATTTTTGAACAGATTTTGTTAAACAAAATTTTCAAAACTTGTTGCTGACAAGAATTTCAACCGAACCATTTATCGACTTAAGTTTTCATCGGACTTCAAGTTTTCAACAGACTTTCACCATCATAGTTTTCTAACAAATGTAATTTTAACGAAATATTGTAAAAGAAAGTTCTCACGAAATGTTTTATAAAATTCTCAAAGTTTCAAACTGTGAAATCTTAAGTATAGTACCCAACTTTAAACAAATTTCAAATTCGAAATGGTCAGCAAAATCTCACAGTATACAATGACAACCTTGTTCTAAAAGAAAAATTTACTAAGACTTGAATGAGGACGCGAGTATGTTCACCTGTACATAATAGAACCCCTAATGCATTAATTATCACATTAATTTTGAAGATGGGCGCAATGCCTATACTACTTGCCTTATACAGTAGGTGTACAGTCGGTTTTGCAAATAGTGGTCATTTGAATTCAGCGGTGTGATACATAGTTACATCCATCATTGAGATAGAGAACCTGGATATCATCATTGATAAACATCGAGATACATAAATGATCGGATACAACAGTTATAACCTGACTGCTCATATACTATTTACATGGATAGATATTACTTGCTGCTTGATATCTTTTATGTGTTCCCTAGATTCTGACTGCACGTTAGGATTAGAGAAAAACGACAAAGAAGATTCTATAGTTTCAATTGGGGACGAGGTTTTAGCTTACATATGAATAGGAATAACATATCCTACCCTGTTTAATACCGGAAAACATACCGGTTAACGTTATACAATGGGTAACATCCCATATAAAATTAATGTATGCTAAATCACTCCGTTTTCATATGAGACTGATAGGATCTAGGTTATACATCCTGTAGGGTAGGAGACAGTAAGATTTACAAAGTTCGGTGAACTATAAGTTCAATTCATTGTTAACCTCAGCAACATAGATCAACCCTGTCGTGAAGACAATGGTCGTGTGAATATCGAAAATCTTACTATCAAACCTCCTAAATGATCGGTAGAGTTTAGTTCAGAATGATAGATCGGTAGTTACTCTAAACTCTAAGAACACAGAAGGACTTACTGAATTCGGTGGATTAGTCATCCAAAACAAAGTGACACTCGCTAATACGGGACGACCTAGTCAAGTAGACATAACGGTCGGGTTCTCCATTTCTTGAGTAAACGGTAGGCTTAATTCTAACAAGGGGATAGGACTTGGATGTCTTAAAATTAGACATATCACATAGTCAGCCTTAGAAACACGCGTATCTAGGTTTCACTTGAATTTCGGGACGAAATTCTCCTAACAAGGGGAGAATATGACACCCAGTCAAAATTGACCCAAAATTTGGTCCAAATTAAAACTTTTAATTCGCGTATTATATACGTGATAATATTCAAGTACTCAAGTATCATATATATAAATGTGTATATATAACTCTAAACGATTATTTAATAATCATTATATACGAATCCGACAGAATGCAGAAACTTAAAATAAAAGTTAGTACAAAACATCTCCAACTAAATTATTATTGATAGAAATAATATTACTTTACTCATAAAGTTATTTAAATACATTTTGGACACAGAAAACTATCCGTATGTTTTAAGTAAAACAAAGATACAATTTTATACCTCAGTAAAAGCATTTTATAAAATATTTCAATTAAAAACATATACGATTATATTTTTAGAAAATTATCAATTGAAAACATGTTACTACTTTTCGATCGGGTATACAAACACGGGCTTATTGTACTGCAAATTTGGGGACAAAAGCTACAAAAACTCTTTTTCCTTTTTGACTATAAGCCGTTTCCAACACACCCTCTGTTATGGTTTTGTCTCTCAATTATTGACACACCAAACACATCCATCTATATCTTTCTCCATCCCTCTCTCGGTCTCATTTTCCCATCAAAAATCATCAATAATAATAATTAGCAACAATAACAAAGTAGCAACAACAGCTGCAGCACCATCGTGATCATCATAATCATCATCTCTTTCTTAGTCTCGGCTCGGCACCACCTCGACACCATCATCACCTTCGGACATCACCTCCTTCGTGAGCAATCTTACTTTTCTTAATTATTTTTAGTTTAGAAAAGCTTACATAATCATGTACTAGTATTTTGATCACTTATTAAATTCGAAACTTAGAGTTAGAAATTGTTTTGAGAATTGTTTGTGTGAATCGGAGACGAAAGCACAAGAACTTAACCTAATTTGTAACATATAAATATATATAGTTAGCAATATAAAACCAAAGTTGAACCTTAGCCTGTTGGTTAACGAATGGAGCATGGATCTAGAGGTCACAGGATCGATTCCTGTGGCCTGTGTTATTTTTACATATATATTTTTACTACTTTATTTTACATAACCACCCCTCATTTAACTATGTTTTTGCATATTAAGCTTAAAACATAACAAATAATTGATTCGAATAAACGACATTATCTAGGTATATATATACAATATAACTCTTACAATTTATATATTTATACTTTTTAAAAGTATATACAACGAAAACTAGTTTTATAATAATTAATTAATTTTTGAAAACTAGTTTTATAATAATAATTAATAATAATTAATTTATATAATAATTAAAAGTATATACAACGAAATGTACATTATTATAAATATTAATATGAAAATATATTAGGCAATCCAATTAATTATTCAATATCTCGCGTGTTTAGGACACTAGGGGAATTCAAGGTTGTTCAATCCACTTCGGATATTTGCATTGCTCGGATAGACTCAGGTGAGTCTCACGGCCCCATTTTCAATGTTTACATGTTTTAATAATTGGGGGAGATGCAACACAAATTGTTTTCGTGATCACTGTTATTCGGTTAGTTAATTTAGTATTAACTCAAGTTATCTGCATTGTTATTTAATTCGGTTAATTACATTGGTTACATTGTTCGGTTATCATTGTTAGTCATGATTTTCATTGTACGGTATATGCACGAGTGTTTTAATTCGGTAAAAGTCCTCAACAGTGTATGATTCATTAACTTAATAAGGCGCGGTTACTAAAGGATAGTACTATCATGGGAGTGACGTCCCCGTCCGGGTTGCTAGCTACAACCAAGTTAAAAACGGGCACTTTAGTAATTGTTACGGGTGTATCACCAAAACGGGAGGCAAAGATCGGGTTATGCTTTGAATCATAGCTCAGTGCAATATCAGTGTCGGCCAATCATTGTTCGGTAACCTTAATGGTTAACTCATTGTTCGGGAACCTAATTGGTTCATCATTGTTCGGTTACATTACATATCACTGTTCGGTTTACATTGTTTACTCATTGTTTGGTTATAAAATCGTCGGATAATCATGTTGATCACATCAATGTTTATTTGAAAACCTGTGAGATTCACCAGCTTTATAGCTGACCCTTTTAGTGTTGCATTCTCAGGTATACAGCAACAGTAGGGTTGCTCAGTAAGGATGGCCCGCAGGATATGCTAGTTAGTATGAGTCGCATGCTTGCAAACAGAACGAAGATTTTCTTGCATTATATTTTGTTAATCGTTATGTATTAAAAATCATTTTTGCGAACTCATTTAACGATGTATTATTATGACTTAAAACCTTGTATTACTTTTGTAATGTAAAGTATTTTCGAAACGTCTCATTTAGAGTCGTTTGCTTGTACTTTGGTGCTTTGATTATTGATTAGTCACGCCCCAAATCATCGCTTCCGCAAGCCACGAAATAGGGGGTGTGACACTAAGCCAAATATATTTACAAAATAAATTAAGTTTACATTTGTTCACTACAAACTATTACAAATATTACAGTACTATGATAATACTAAGCTATCTTACCAGCTTCAGTATCACCCGGTACAGTCTTATCTGCACTTGTATCCACTCCAGAACCACTAGCACCAGCACCAGACTCCCCCTGAATAGTAGCTTGCTCACCAGTCTTTGAAGGACCAGTCTGCTCACCACTCGGTGCATTGGGATCATCGTCCTTGTCATGATCTCTCTTCCTCTTCAACTCATTTTCCTTGCAAGACTCCAGATATACCAATATCTCCCCCTGAGTAGACTGTCCTGAATGTGATCTCAAGACCAGACTCTCCAAAGAAGATAACTTCAGTCTCTGTACATTGAAGTCCGCAAGCAAAGTCTCATGAGTCTTCATCAACAGATTGTACGATTCACTCTGCTTGAGAATCTGCTGAGAAAGAAGAAGATTGCTCGACACCAGCTCTGGAATCTGAGAAGTAAGCTTCTCTAAATCCTTTACCCTAGACTCTAAGGATGTAATCCTTTCTGCATCAGTCGTTGGAGTAACAGGTATCGTTCTTGGTCCAGGCGGTGTAAGAGACTCAATATGCCAGTCTCTGGTAAGCGGTGTATGAGGTTGAGACAAAGCTTGTGTAAGCAAACTTGTCGCAAATCTAGCTGCTTTGTTCGTCGGAAAATTAGCTCCACGAACTAGATCAGCAACCTCATGCTGTAAAGTTAAACACAATTAAAATAAGTTATTGTTACAGATTACTCCGTCTCAAACTCTAATTAATTGCATAACACTCATAGTTATAGAACTTATATCTCATACCTGAAGCGGTAAAGATATCGATTCAGTAACCACCGGTGCATCCATCTCCACCTGTGGTGTATCCTGAGCAACTGTATACAGAATTAACTGTCTCAGTTTAACTCCTGATAAACAACAAGTTAAGATTATTTAAGTTTTATAATCAATACTAACCTTCTCGAATAGTTAGCGTTCTCGGACGCTTCATCAAAGGAATCTCAACTTCCTCAGTACCTTCCTCCATAACACTCTTACCTTTTCTCTTTCTTTCAGAAACAGATGGAGGAGGAGAAGGTGTATTGTCTGAATCTTCATCTGAAGCCGTCTCACCATCATGACCTCTAGATGATCTAACAGTCTCCTAAAGTTTAAATATATTCAACATTTATGATTAGCGTAAGCTCTATCATACAAGTTCTATATATTTAAGATTAATCAGATATAATACCTCAGTCGGTACAACAACTGATCTATCAAGCTGTATCTGCTCATCCTCAAGTAATATAACTTCGGGATTTGCAGCCTCAGCTTCAGCATCCTATTCGTGTAATGATATTTATATTTTTAAAATCAGAAATAATATCCAATTTACTAAATATATAATATCAGAATCATTATATAATAATAATATGCATCTATGATTAATAAAACAATCTATCAACTAAGCATATATATTATTACATAAATAAAATAAAATTTTACCTCAGGTGGTGCCAAATAACTCTCAATGTCTTGAAGCAAAGGATTGGTCGCATCGTCATTCTGCTCCAAAACCTCTTGCACAACCTGTGCAGCAACCTCTTGGTTCACTTGCTGATCAACCTGACCAGCCTGAATAAAAACATCCTCAAGGAGCCCTTGTGGATCTTCAGGTTGAGCTTCCTCAGCTACAGGTTCTGGTACAACATCAGCCTCAGCAGGAGCAACAGCAGCAGCAGGAGCTACATCTAACCACCCATGATTTGGCGGTGCAACGTAGTTTGGATCAACAACATATCCAAAAAGTGGTCTAACTTCCGGTTTCACCACTCCTTCCTTCCTGACCGTCTGCATAAACATGGCATTATACCCACGATGGT
Source organism: Helichrysum umbraculigerum (assembly GCA_949592205.1). NCBI lineage: Eukaryota > Viridiplantae > Streptophyta > Magnoliopsida > Asterales > Asteraceae > Helichrysum > Helichrysum umbraculigerum. Next base: position 336,689,782 of record CATIUR010000001.1, read on the forward strand.
CAATCGTATTAACCACTAGATGTGGTTCAGGTATAGCCAAATCCGGTAGACGTGCACGGATAATCAGCATGCAAAATCGCGGATAAACCAAAAATCTTGATCTAACAGACCCCGATATCTGTTTCGCAATCTCACCAAAAATATAATCACAAAAACTGTATGGTTTATTATAAACCAGTGACAGTGCAGCCGATAGAATAGCAGGGCTCAATTCATCAAAACCACCCTTCTTCGCTGCAAATACAATATTCATCACGTGCCAGAGAAACCTCCACTGACCAATAACCAGAGGCTTCTGGAACTGACGTCCGCGTCTGTCTCCGCTATAACCCATACGACCGATAGCACCCTCAATAAAATCCATAGGATACTCAATATCCCCATTCTCCTGTTCTACTGTACCAAGCTGCAAAATCTCACGAAGATTTCCAGCTGTAAATGTAACAGGCTGACCACTAACTGTAGCTCTAATCTCTGGCGGGTTGACAGATTCATCATATACTATATCCGTCCAGAAATCATTCAGTATAGCCTGAGAAATAGGAGGATTGGCCGTAATGGCGTATCTAATCCTTGATCGTGCTAGAAAACGTAAAATATCAGCAACCCTGTCAGCCCGCTTGGCCTCAAGGTTCAGATCAACCAAAACGTTGTGACCCTTATCAAATGCTCTAGCCATATCTGTAAAGTAAACACAAACAACAGATATAATTTAATGCACGATTAAAAATATTTAAACTATTACGTATTATGAATCGAGATTCATCAAACATCTTAGTTTAAAATTGAAATTATATATAACTTGTTACATAAATAGTCTCAAGTCGTATATAAAAATTTAACTTATAACTAAAAGTCTTAAGTCTAATTTAAATTCATTATATAAAAGTTATTACCTAAAAAATCTTAACATTTATATCACTATTTTAAAAATTTTTTTCTAAATACTGGACTCGCATAAACTGGCCTAACGAGTTGAGTTCAACTCGTTTTGCTTATAAACTCGCTATACTCATCAACTCGCTACATTGATCAACTCGCTAAAGTTATCAAGTCGCTAAAGTGATCAACTCGCTAATCTCATGGATTCGCTAGTCAACTCGCTGCGAGTTGATCCACAATGTCAACTCGTTTGATGAACTGCCGTCGCGAATTTTCAATTAAAATCGATTCATCTGTTGATTTTAACATGATCTATCGATTAATTTACGTTTATTAACATCCATTTAACATAAACCACAAGGATTCGTGTTCTAATAGTCCTTTAATATACGTGAATCGTTCGAATTATAAACCGAAACCCTAAGTTTATTAAAACTTCGATTTCGTGCAATTTAAACGGTGAAATCCATTGTATTATACCCCAAAATGTTCGCAAAGAAGTCTTGAATATAATCTACGGATTCAAAAACTCGTTCCCGTACTCGTAAAATCGAAATCAAACGAAAACTATAAATCGCCTCGTTTCGTCTTTTTGACGGATTCGCAAAGTTTAGTGAACTCGCGAGATTTGTGTGGTTTCGGTGGGCTGGTTTGACTCGTTTAACCCCCTTTATACTACATATCCGATTCGCGAGATTTAAGTGGACTCGCAAGTTGATGCCAACTCGCAGAAACAATTAAAAACGCGAATTTAATGCTAAGTATAAATAAAAACCCGATATTTTACAAGTCTAAATTATGATTAATTTTCACTTGTATTTGTCACGTTGTTCAACTAAAAAATATACAGTATAATTTAATTCCGAAGGGTAAATTCAGATAAACATAAAAACTTAAAAACAAAGAAAAATAAGATAAAAATACAACTATATAAACTTTGGTATCAAGTACCATTTTATTAATTATTTGAAACAAAGTAAATATACAAAGTAAATAAGATTTTATCTGCTTAGGGATCATATTAGTAAGAATAAGCAATTAATTATATATTAAAAAGTCTAAGCAGATTGGTAGTATACATACCTTATGAAATTCAAGTAAATCACTGTAAAATTACAACTAAATTTATCATTTATACATTTATATTTATAAAACTATATCTTAGGTACCTTTATCCACATAGCATAATTAATAAATGCATTACTCACATAAAGTGAATATTTTAATTATAGATAGTTCAAGACGATTACCGGTATTATGATCCACATAAACAAATTAGACTCAATTTTCTAAGCAAACTCTTTATTGTTAGTATGAGTATTATCAAGTGCTCCCTATTATATGATATACTGAAGAATTCAAGTAAAACACATAACACTGCATCATTAAATTTTCAAGGTAGCGGTTACTAAATGATGTATCTTTTCGAAACATATAACATACACTTGAATTTTTATTTTAAGGTTAGACAAATATCAAACATACTTTGAATATGCTATGTTATCTAAGTCTGTACGTAGTACAACAGAAGATCCCTTCTAGCATAATTCAAAATATATTTGAGAATATTAATTTAATTAAAGGTTTCAGTTCTGTACTTAGTACAACAAAGTTACCAGTAATTAAGTTAATACCCATATTGCTACTATTTGTCAATTCAAATTAATATGTATGATAACAGTGTATGGCAATACCATCATTCAACAATTAAGACTTAATGTCATACATCATAGAATAGTAACACAAAATAATAAACAAGTAGTTAATTAATTTCTTAAGGCTTAGAAAATTTCATATAATTTGCCTACCAGTATATCATATGATGAAGCCAGCTAAAGTTTTAATAGAAATAAACAAATTATAACTTGTGGATATAGGTGTATAATCAAATAAATATAAACACATACCTGATAGAACCGCTGTAGTTCTAATGTACTATCATTTCCCTTAGTTTTTGCAAATAAAAACTTAAATGTAGGCGATTCCCCTTAGGTAACAAGCAAATGAATGCCATACGCCCCTTTTTTTTTTTTTTTTTTTTTTTTTTTTTTTTAATGAACACAGAAATACTAACTATTACAAAAATGCCCTTGGAAGACTAATCACTCTGGATTTCTCATTCCGTTTAGTTGAACCAACGTCTCAAATCTTGCTCTGTCGAACGCCTTTGTGTATAAATCTGCTAAGTTATCCAATGATGGAACCTTAACTAACTTAATCAACTTTTTCTCAGCACAATCTCTAATAAAATGATGTCGAATATCAATATGCTTAGTTTTACTGTGCTTCACCGGATTATTGGTGATCAACATAGTAGATTCGTTATCAATCATCATAGGAGTATTGGTTATATTTAACCCGTAATCCCGTAGTTGTTGTTGAATCCAAAGAACTTGTGAGCAACAGCTGCCAGCTGCAACATACTCAGCTTCACATGTAGAAATGGCTACCGAGGTTTGCTTCTTGCACTGCCAGGATACTAATCTACCTCCTAGGAATTGACATCCTCCGGTCGTAGATTTCCTATTCTGATTGCATCCTCCATAATCCGAATCAGTATAAGCTACGAGATCTAAGTCTCCATCAATCGGATACCAAAGACCCAGCTTAGGTTTCCCTTTGAGGTAACGAAAGATTCGTTTAACAGCTTGCATGTGTGACTCTTTCGGATTAGCCTGATATCTTGCGCATAAACAAACAGCAAACATTATGTCAGGCCTAGAGGCTGTAAGATACATTAGTGATCCGATCATGGCTCTATAAAGGGTTGGATCCACATCGCTATCACTCGATGTATCTGGACCTAGTCCATGATTGACTAGAATTGGAGTATTGTAGATCTTACTTTCATCCATCTTGAAGCGTTCTAATAGCTCATATGTATATTTAGATTGATGAATAAAGAATCCAACCTTCTTTTGATCAACTTGTAATCCTAAGAAGAAATTTAACTCTCCCATTGCAGACATTTCAAACCTTTTTCTTATGACTTTCTCAAATTCTTGACACATCTTTTCATCAGATGATCCAAAGATAATGTCATCAACATAAACTTGCACGAGAAGAAAGTCTTTCTTTTTCCATTTCACAAATAGTGTACTATCAATCGATCCTCTTGTAAATCCATTCTCAAGTAGATACGTTGATAGTGTTCCATACCATGCCCTAGGTGCTTGATGTAATCCATATAGAGCCTTATTCAAACGATATACTCTATCTGGATACTCAGGATCAGCAAACCCTGGCGGTTGTGAAACATACACCAATTCGTCTACTTTGCCATACAAAAAGGCACTCTTAACATCCAACTGATACACTTTTATACCAAAATAAGATGCAAATGCTAAGAATACTCTAATTGCTTCTAGCCTAGCAACTGGTGCAAACACTTCATTGTAATCTATACCTTCTTGTTGATTAAAACCTTGAACTACCAGACGAGCTTTATTGCGAGTAACGATTCCTTTATCATCTCTCTTGCACTTAAATACCCATCTAGTTCCAATTGGATATTCTCCCTTTGGTAGGTCAACCAACTCCCATACTTGTAATTTAGAGAACTGAGATAGTTCTTCTTGCATTGCTTCTACCCACGAACTTTCTTTTAAAGCCATTTGAACATTTTTAGGCTCGACTTGTGAGATAAAGCATGAATATAGACATTGATTAGGAATCCCTGTCTCTTTCAATGCAGTATACAAGCTTTGGTATTCCGAATTCTCAGACGTACTAGCTCTGGATTGATGCCTAGTTTGAACCGGAGTATTAATATCACCGATGATGTTTTCAACGGGATGATTCTTACTCGTTCTAGTTGTAGTAACTGGTTCAACCGGTATCTCATCTTTTAAATTAGTACCAATCTCTTCCAATTCAGGTACATCTTCCGTACGTGCTGAAGATATCCTTAAATGTTTCAAAGGAGTAAGTATATCATCAAACTTTGTAGAAAGATCATCAGGATCTTCTGTTTCTTGAGACTTATCCTCGGAAGGTTGTTGTAACTCACTTGTGGAAGCTTTATCTGAGTCAACATTAGTCTTGATTCCAGACTGCTTAACACTTGATGTTGAAGCGGGACCAATATTCTCATCTTCAAACAATAAATGTTCAGCTATCTCTGAATCACTGACATAGTCACTAATAGGAACTTTAAATGATGCAAAAAGATCAGAATAATCAAATTGCAAATCTAAGCCCTTATGAACATCAGGTGAGTAGCTTGTAACCTCAATATTATAAACTACCTCCAAACGTCCTGTGACTTTATTAAAGACTCTCTTGTTTGGCGAATTGGGCATGTAACCTAGGAAAAATCCTTCGTCAGCCTTCTCACCAAATTTAGCTTGATGTCCAGTCTTTAATATGGTGCATGAAACTCCAAAGGGTTTAAACCCTTTTAAGTTAGGTTTCTTATTGTTCAAAAGCTCATAACAAGTCTTGTTATGTCTCTTAACCGTAAGAACTCTATTAAGAACATAACATGCTGTATTCACTGCTTCTGCCCAAAAGATGACCGGAAGCTTTGAATCAGCAAGCATTGTTCTAGCAGCTTCAATCAACGTCCTATTTTTCCTTTCAGCAACACCATTCTGTTGAGGTTCATAAGGTGCACTGAATTGATGTAATATCCCTTTGCTTAAGCAATAGATATTCAACGTTGAATTCTTGAACTCTGTTCCATTGTCACTACGAATACGCTTTACTCTCTTTTTATAGACATTCTCTACTAGATCAAAGAATTCAATTAGAATTCCAGGAGTCTCATCCTTTGATCCCAAAAAGAATACCCATGAGAATCTAGAATAATCATCTGTGACAACCAAACAGTACCATTTGCCACCTATACTTCTCTTGCTTATAGGGCCGAAGAGATCCATATGTAGCAATTCAAATGGCGAGGAGATAGAGTTTTCAGTCTTAGGCCTGTGTGGTTTCTTGTGCTGCTTTCCTTTCATGCAAGGAACACACTTATCCTCAGACTCGAAACGTTTTTGTGGTACACCTAGAACCAAACCATTTTTGGTTATATAATTCATCTTTCTCCAGTTCAGGTGTGCCATTCTCCTATGCCATAATAATGGGTCTGTTTTCGAAGCCTTGGATAATAAACATGTAGACACCATTGAAGAGTTAGGAACACCCATGTTGATAGCATAGATGTCCTTCTTCCTTGGCGCCCTCATCAATATCCATTCATCAGGAATTTTAAAACCTGGCTTCAGGACTAAGGCCTCCTTTTCATTAAAATAAACTGGATGACCTTTATCACAGACTTGGGAAACACTCACTAGATTGTGAGTTAGTTCTTCAACGTAGTTCACATCCTCAAGAGTCAAAGTTCCATTTGAAACTTTTCCTTTTCCCGAAATTATTCCTCCTTTATCTCCTGCAAAGTTTACTTTTTGCTTGAGACTATCCTTGAAGTCCTTCAACAGACTTCTTTCTCCGGTCATGTGCCTCGAGCATCCACTGTCTACATACCACCAGCTGTCCTTGTTTACAGCATGCTCCTGCACATAACACAAGATACGATCAGTTATTAAGAGGGACCCAAGCCATTACGGTCTTGGTTTGTCCCTTATCATCAACAAACTTAAGCTCTTTAAAATAACCATCCTTCCCATCAGGAGCTTTGGTTACTTTCGAAGTAGCTTGAGTTTGTGGACGATCAGCCTTAAGAGGTGAGTTTGAGGAGAACCTCTTAGGCACATAATTATGAGCTCTATTATGATAATTATAATTAAACTCATGTGATCGTGAAGTAGTACCACTCTCATAATGACTATGGCCTCTACTTGGAGTTCTAAACCTCGACGGAGTCACATCCCTATACTTATGGACAGAATTATCACCTTGAGTATATGGCCGTTTAGGTTTAGGTGGGGAGACACTATGCTTACCATCTCTTTTAAGAATGTTAACAGGTTTATTACCTAAGTTAGGTTTGGCATCTAACCCATCTACAGTCATACTAGAGTTGGTCTGTGTCTTTTCATCCATCACAAGCTTATGTGGTGTTTCAGGCTTTTTGTTAGGACAACACGAAGCCACGTGTCCCTTTTGATGACACTTGAAACATGACATCTGCTTGCGTGATTTACTCACTTTTGCTTTCTCATCCGGAGTCTTAGGCACTAAAGGTTTAAGCTGTTCGTTATCAACTTTATCATCAGTCTTAGCATTGTTAATCACTCCACCCGATACAAACTGTATTTTGGTGAACTGAGAAGCCTTGCTATTACCTAATGATACGTTCTTAATAACATCTTTCTGTGCCTCTGACTGTTCAGGTTTATCAGCTACTGAAATCTCGGGATTAACTTCAGTCATCTCAGAATCTTCAGGAATAGGAGTGTAATTGGCATTAAAAGGCGGGGATACATCATTGTAACCTAACCCAGTCTTGTCCTTTACACTACGTTGAGCATCTAACATTTTATCCATTTGAGATGTCCTATAGTTCTCAAGTTTACGGTTTTGCTTAATTAACCTTAAGTTAAGGTTCACTATTTCCTGATCCTTACTAGCAATTGTCTCATTTAAGTCTTTAATATTCATATAGAGACCATCTATGATCACATATTTTTCACTTATGGTATCTCTAAGTTTTGTTCTATCCGAAGCATCAGACTTAATTTTATCTTTTAAGACATGTTTATCATCACTTAATCTACGAATATCCATAATGGCTTGATCGAGTTCAGATCTAACAGTCTTATAAGATTCCTTATCCATATTTAATTGTGATGACAAATTGCTATTTGACACAGTTAAGACACTATTCTGAGATTGTAAATCAGTAACTAAGTAACAAACATCAGCAAGATTAAGAATATCTAAACATACCTTCTTCTTGTCAGTTTGTAATTCAGCCATGCGTGCCACGAATTCCTCAGGACTCATATCTGGAACTGAATCCATATATAGCACATCATCATCACTTGCCTTCACTTCAGACTCAGGCACCTCTACTCTCTGTTCCATATCAGTGGGCATGTAGGACACTGATCCAGCAGTTGGTTCTTCGATCTCGGACATCAAGGCTTCATCAGAATGAGCTTGCCAATCATACGAGCCATCCAACTGCTTCACCACTAAGGCTTTGGAAGCGAGAGTACTTCCCGAACCTTGTTTTCCTTGTGCTTCTACTTTAGGTCTTTGGCATTCTCTAGCAAAATGACCAATACCCTGACAGTTAAAGCATCTGACCTTGGTTTTGTCAAACCCTGATCTATTGCCCAACACCTTTCTACCAGTTCTCTTGAGGAAATTTTTTACCTTTCTAGAAATCAACGCAAGTTGATCTTGAAGCTCCAATTCCTCAAGATAATCAGAATTTATCTGCTCATAATCCTCATCAAACAGAATAGGATCATTGATCTTTCCCTCTATGTAGTTCTCATATGATGCCACAAAGGAAGCAAGAACAGACAGTTGCTGTTCAGCAGATTTCACACTCATCGGCATCTTCTGATGCTCTTGAGGTGACTTCTCAGAATTCTTTCCCTTTGTCTCATCACCAGAGGAGGAAATAAAACACAGATCTTCAGTAATCATTTCTCCATTTTCACTAGTATCACCAACTAACAGTGCAGTGGTCGAACTAGATGACGTAGTCGAAAGACTTGACTTTCCATGATACAACCCAGGGTTCTGAACCTGATCAGAATCACTATCTCTTGACTTCTTGGAGAAATCATAACCTTTCAGCTTGTCAATGACTTGCTCTAAGGTCATAGTAGAATACCTAGTTTCATTATCCTTAATCATAACACCATACATTTCCCATTTAGAAGGCAAACCCTCAAGAAACTTGTCGGTTTTAGATAATTCTTCTTCAACAATCTCATGGTATTCTAATTCACTTAGTAGATGGTAGAAACGCGTGACATAGGCATCAAGATCTTCTCCTTTTAAAGCTTTAAACATAGTAAACTGCTTTTTAAGAAGACTCCTCTTGCCAGCTCTTACTTGTGGACTTCCCTCACCTCTTTTCTCTAGAGCTTCCCAGAGCGTTCTAGCAGTATGAAAAGATTTCAGTTGATGAGCAATCTCTTTAGGAAGACACATCTTTATGCAAGAATGTGATTTATTTTCATTTCTGTAAGCTTCCTTCTCTTGATCACTCATGTTCGCATAGGTAAGAACCACAGTAGCATTTTGAACAGTTTGAGTAGGTGGGGTGTATCCACTCTTGATACACATCCAGATTGACAGGTCATGGAATCTACAGTAAGATTCAAATCTGTCCTTCCAATTGTAGTAATCCTCGATTCTTAACAACTTAGGTGGAACGTTTGACTTTCCCACCTCGTGGTCCATTTCGATCGTTCTACTTAAGTCAGACATCTTAAAACGTAAAATTAAACTGTTTCAGCGAATTCAGAAAACTCGACTCGCAAGACTCAGCTCAACTCGCAATCTCAGCTCGACTCGCAGAATTTCTTCAATTCGCAAGCCTCAGTTCGGATTGCTAAAAGATGTCGATTCGCAAGTGATGTCGATTCGCGAGGGATCTCGGTTCGACTCGCAAGCCTCAGTTCGACTCGCTAGTTCAACTCGGTTCGCAGGCGACGCTGGAACCCTAATCTCGACTCGCGAAACGGCTGTTAAACCCGAAAACGAATTTTTAAGGTATTTTTACGACTGAAACTTAAAATTTCGGCTGTAAACAAACCCTAAAATGTCCAGAGAATGATTTTGATCGTTAGTATTGCTAGAATGCACGTAAAAACGACCCGAATCAAAAACGCAATAACACTAAAACTTATGAACACACTCGTATTTAGCCCGAAAGCTCTGATACCAGATGTAAGTCCCCTAGTTTTAGGATCGATAACTTCGTTATCTGTAGTATTAAGGTGCGGAATCCCTCAATACGGTGTTATCTTACTAACAACGAATATGTTCGTATTGCGTTTTGTAAGACTTAGCTTTAAACGATAAATCGTCAAAACCTAGTCGTAGGTTATGTTTTCTCTGGTTTTCTGGAATCGCAGAATGTAAAAGTATCAAAAGTGTTAAGGTTTTTCACGATTGAAAAACCTTTTATATTTTGTCTCGGCTCGGCTCGCATGGGCCTATGAGTTCGGTCCAACTCGCAGCCCAAGTCAGCCCAGTGACTCGGCTCGCCAAACTCAATCTACGCGAGTTCAGATCTCATCTCACAGCTCGACTCGCTGCGACCTGAGATCTCGACTCGCTACGCATCAAACGTCTATTATTTATTTTGTATTTAATTATTCGTCTAACTTAACAAAACAATATGTTTAACGAATATCACTAACAAAACAAATATTCTTTTACAAATCCAAACCAATATACAAACACAATAATAATTACACTAGTCCTATTTCAAGCTAGATCTGTTGTCACACTCTATGTCCCAACAGTCACTGAGTACCTAGGCTATCATGAACCCTGATCAGATCAGACTGTTTTTCAAACCCCCCTGAACTTTTGCTTGAATAAGACAAAGTCACCCTTGATTTATCTAGGGAGCAGGCATAAGGCAACAGGCCGCAATTGTATTTACTGACCTTTCTTAACCCCTAAGTCTATTTGTTATTATCTAACTGTGTACTGGTTGTTAACTGTTGTTATTCTAAACTATCGGTATTGTAGAGTTAAGCAATGTTTATGGAGCATTAAGCCCTCTTGACAGAACTCTATATTCATTCATTGAAGCATATATTTTACCGTCATAAACATAGACCCTCCTTTACATTCAGGCGTTCATCCCTAGGAATACTAATGGTGTACAGGGCAATTAGGCATTTCCACAGTGTTCCTGATCCTAGATGTACTAACGGTGTACTGGGCATTTTAGCATTTCCACAGCTTTCCAGATCTTAGGTGTAATAATGGTGTACAGGGCAACGAGAATTTCCACAGCTTTAATTCCTAGTCCCGAGTTCTAGAAGGGTCACTTCTAGGTATTCCACGATGAAACAGTCCTACGACATTTCCTTAGCTTCCACGTATTTGACGCTATACGAAGTCCTGTGCCGTTTTACAGAAAGTTCATAGCTTCCTACTGTAACTGGAGGTAACTGTATCTACGTAGTATTAGGGTTTGCGAAGTCCTATCCTAAGGGCAACAGTCATGTGAAAGTCTGGAAAGGGTGATGAGACACTAGATCTATATTCAGGATAAGCTTAGACAGATAACAAAGAATAACAACTCCCAGTTATATAATGATCGGGAACATTATTCCACAACGGATTGTGCCTACGACTTTCATAGCTTCCACGTTCCGTACTCCACACATTAGTGATGTTTCCGGCGCTATACAAATGAAAGCCGTATAATGTTACCTCCGTTGTTTCATAATGTTGTTATCCCAATATCATATATTTAAAGTAACATCATCACTACTATTTAAATCATGACAAACATACAAGCACACTACTCACAATGCATAACAATAAACATTTCTAATATTAATAAATCACATACATCAAACAAGAACAATATGAAAAATCAATAATAGAAAGGTGTCGCGGCCCCTATCGGTCGGTCGGATTTGACTCCGGTCGTTGTTCCAACAGCAACAGAAGCGGCGGACAGTGAGTTTTAAATTTATATGAGCTGGGGCTCAAACTATAAGTACTACCTACCTTGGGAGCAAGCAGTAAGTATAACTCGAGGTCGTTCTTAAATCGGAGCGAATTGAAATAAAGCGGGTCACCAAAGATTATGGTCGCAATTAGGATGGGGGTAGGTAGATAGATCTTGGATTGATTTGGTTTTCTAATTATCCTAAATGCAGAAAAGTAAATAACGAGAAATGAAATTAGGGTTTAAGCAGACAGGTAGAGATGTGATTGCTGAAACTTGGATATTAGGGTTTCGGGATGATGTTCATTATAAAATTGATTGGAGATTCACCAAATAAAGAGTAGACATACTTTCGGTGTAAACACTAGGACCCTATGTTCAGGTGAAACCCTAGAAACATATGTCACTGGAATCCTAGGTTATCATGATTCTGATCAGATCAGGCTGTTTTCAAACCCTCCTGAGCCTTTGCTTAACTAAGACAAAGTCACCCTAAATGTTCTAGGGATCAGGCATAAGGCAACAGACCGCAATTGTATTTACTGACCTTTCTTAACACCTAATCGTCTATTTACGTTTATTATAGCAAATACTAATTGTATCATGTGTACGTTAAACTATTGGTGTGATTAGGGCTTTGCATGTCTAGGTATATGATTGACACTACCCTGTATTGTTTCTATTGAAGCACATACTTAACCATCATAAATATAGACCCTCATTTACAGTCAGGCGTTCATCCCTAGGAATAATCACGGTGTACAGGGCAATTAGGCATTTCCACAGTGTTCCAAACCCTAGATGTACTGACGGTGTACTAGGCATTTAAGCATTTCCACAGTGTTCCAGATCTTAGGTGTACTAACGGTGTACAGTGCAACAAGCATTTCCACAGCTTTGATTCCTAGACCACAGTTCTAGAAGGATCACTTCTATGTAATTCACGATGAAACAATCCATGGCATTTCCTTAGCTTCCACGTATTTGTACTCCACATGAGGTGTTTCCAACGCTATACGAAGTACCGTGCCTTTTAAAGGAAAGTTCATAGTTTCATACTGTAACTGGAGATAACTGTGTATTCATAGTATTAGGGTTGATCAGATCCTATCCTAGGGCAACAGTCACGTGAAAGTCTGTAAAGGGTGATGAGAGACTAGATCTATATTCAGGATAAGCTTAACCAGATACACAGCATAACAATTTCCAATCGTATAAATGAAACATTAATTTAACATCATCCCTACTCCTAATATCTACATTTCAACAATCACAATATTAAACTACTCTATAAACATGACAATATGCAGAATACAAACTGAAATAACATAAAGCACAAGCATTATAACAGTAAGTAAAGTTTAGATATCACCGGGAATACAGCAGCGTAATACTGAGGATTACAAATAGTCTGAACTTGAAAAACTCGTTACAACAAGATTACCAAGCTAAAACTTCCTCTAGACTCGAACCGTAAGCTCAACCCTAACCTTTCTCCTCTAACTCCTAAGAGTAGTGCTAGAGAGAGAAAGTTAGAGAGAGAAAGTGAAAGAAAAGAGAGAAATAAGAAAAGTGAGAGAATGAGAAATGTGTGAAAATGTTGAGGTGTGTAAAATGAGGAGGAGTGATCCCCTATTTATAGGCAAAGCTCAAAAATCAGCCGTACAACTCGCGAAACAGCACGTACAAGCAAACGATGCACGATACAGGGTACAGGGGGCCGTATACGGCCTTGGTAGGGCCGTATACGGTGTTAGGTAGGCCGTATACGGTCTCTGTGGGGCCGTATATGGTTCCCAGGGCCGTATACGGTGTTCGTCTGATTTCGTTCGTTGCTTAAAACGCGCGTATCTCCTTCGTTATGCGTCCGTTTGACCTGATTCTTTCGCCTGTGGTTTCGTAATTCCGTTACGCTTCTAATGATGCCAACTTCACTGAAATTGGATGTGTATAGCTCAAGCATAGCCGAAATGACTTTATAGGGTCTGATATTGCTCAGTCTTCTCCGTTCTTTATCCGATTTGCATGATTCTTGATTTTCCCGTCTCGATTTTACCTGTTTTATCATATGATGAAGTTAGAATGTGATCTATATAAGGTAAACGAGGTCGGATGATTTTGTGCACGTTTATTCGTCCTGATTTGCTTGTTATTTGGACGTTTTAGGTGATTTTTGCAGCAACGCCTATATTTAGACCACTTTAGTGAATTTTAGTAAATAATGATCATTTTGGAATGTTTTCACTAAAGATACGTCCAAAAAGTGCGGAATATTGCCCTTAAAAACATGACTATTTGAGTCACATCAAGTTATCCCACACTTAGGCGTTGCTTGTCCTCAAGCAACACTCAGTTAGAAAATCATTTAAAATTTGGTTTTTAAGGGGCGAGTCAAAATAATTTCAAAATGATACCACTTCTAATATGATTAAGATTGTTTAAGAATAAGGGAAAGGATAAGATGATCCTTTCAGAAGCAAGAAGCAATTATCATCAAGCATACTACCAATTCTTGTGATCTTGGAGTACACATGACTAGGCGATCTCACTAAAGGTGGTCACTCAATTCACTCACAGTGTATCGGGTTCCCTAACAATCTAGAACAAATGAAATCGCTCAAATAAGCCAGTCATGCAGCACTCATCGTCATAAGCTTGGTCGAGAATCGGATCTCCACCACTTAGGTGAGGACGGTGCTAACTATCCCAAGACATTCAACGGGTGGTAGTGTTTGGTGAGGTTGAAGGGTATGGGTAGTGGTATATGTTTGGTTGTAAGGTTTTGACTTATCTTAAAACTCAAAGATAGTGAAAAACTTTATTTCAGAACGGAACGGAGGATTTTGTAGCTGCTCGTCTTCTGTCGAATTTTTCTTGAGAAGGTGATACTTGAAGCACTCAGCTTTATTTGATGGAACTGTTTCTTTTTCTTTTCTTGATTTTTTTATTTTTCTTTTCTTCTTCAGAACTTCTTTGCCAGAGAATTTCTAAGGATATTTTATGTTGATCCTTTCAGAAATCCTTTTCGGAACTATGATCTTTGATCTTGAACCTCAATTTCTTTTGTCGTGCCAATTTTTCGCACTTTTGACTTTTTTTAGAGTACACAGAAGAGGAAGACTTTTAGAGCATAATTGAAGAGGATGTTCCAAAAGATGTTTTTCATGACCTTAGAAATTCTAAGATAAGGTTTTGGGAATTTTGGGTGAGTAGGGGTTTTGTACGAGGGTTTTTAAGAAATGAAAGGTTTAGGCTCAACAGGGTTTACTAGGCGGATCATCGATACTGAAAGTAAGTATCGGAAGGGTTTTGGGCTTGAAGAGATATGTAAAAATTGGGTTTAAATCCTAAGGAATGTCAAGGTCATCTAGCTGCACCTATACCGCGTACGGTACACACCAATATGGTCTTGAAACGTATGTCTGGAGCAAGTTCTAATTCAGAGATGCAAGCATCGGCACACACAAGAAGTGAAAGTGAAGCATTAAAGATGAATGCTTTTAGGCTCAAGATACCTCACTACAAAATAGGGTTGTATGTGCCTAGCCATGCTCCTTTCAGATTATTGTTTCTTGCTCGAGAAATTTCTACCTTATTTTCCCTATATTCCAAAATACCTTACTCATATTTCTAGCATGATTCTTTTCGAAAGTATTTAACTCAAAAACTTAGAGTTTAATTTCATAATTTAATTCATAATTTTAATTTTTTTGAAAAAATTTGTTTGAAAAATTCGTTATTTGGGAAAACATTTTCTGAGTAATGCTATTTTGGACATAAAAATTGCCTAAAATTATCCAAGGTATTCTATACCTTGCTATCCCACACTTAGAGGAACATTGTCCCTAATGTTCTCTTGAGTTGAGTTTTTTACTGGAGGTAAAATCCCACACTTAGAGTTTGAACATGTAAGAAGATGTTTCTTAAGTGTTAAATTTGGGTTTGAATCCCACACTTAGTGATTAGCTCAGGATAGGGTATAGACTATAACAAGCTATCAAGACAGAATATATGTGATCATGAAATGGATAGAAGGTTAAGAAACTCCCCAGATAACGTTTTGAAGCATGAGAAAATTTTGCAGGAGAGAGAGAGTTGAAGCGAGCTTTCTTCTGCATTCTTCTTGAAGGACATCAAGCTTCATACGGGGTTATCCGGTGTCATGTATCCAACGTTATCAAAAATCAACTCCAATTCTTTTAAGTGGGGATCCTTATGGTGTAGAATCCCATACTTTAGGTTTTGAAGAAGTTGGAATGATTTTGATAAGTGTTTGCGGTGTGGGGAGTGATCCCACACTTAGTTCTTTGAAGTGCTTGGATACAAGGAAGTTTTGAGAAGAACGAGGCCCCTCCATGAGATGTTTGAATGTTCCGCAGTCTGCAAATATTGAAAACTGGTTCGGGTTGCCTTTTGACTTCACGGATTTTCTTCTTGAAAGTGCGTCATCTCGCTTTTTTCCACGTTCATACATCACAACATTTCTACTTATTAAACAGAAAGAAAATAAAACATAATAGGTAATAGCATAATGTAAATACGGATAGAGTGATCAACCAACTAGTAGCTGATACAAATAAGTTCCAAAAGTAAGGTTTAACAGTAGCCAGCAAACACAAGATAATAATAATGATAATGTCTGAAACCAAAGTCAGATGATGCAAATGGGGTAGAACTATGAAGCTGGGGATCCCTGGTCAGGTGCATCAATATGCTGAGTAGGAGCTGGTGCTGTGGATGGTCCTACGACTGACTGCTGACCACTAGATACTCTCTGTCCCTGTTCTTCAGCATTGATCAGTTTTAGCTGAATCAATATGTCTCTGAGGGTAGCTGCTGGCAGTCTCATCGGATCAGTGTAGCCCCACTCTAGCAAAATAGCCGAAGTAACCCCTGCCTGCTCTAGTAAGGTCATGTAAGCCTGACGTAGCATAGTCTCTGTCGGTACAGCTGAGGAGGAGATCGGTCCCAAGTTTAATAGCATCCCGGAAGTGTCAAAAGATACAGCATCAGTGCCCAAGTAGACTGTGTCAGCACGGTAAGATCCACTGGCGACTGGCTGGGCAGGATGAGGAATCACAGGTGCAGAAATCACTGGCTGGACTACCGGTATCTCGGTCTCAACTGACTGGACCTGCTCTGGTACTGGTGTAGTCCGAATAGCGGGTGATGGTGTATGGGTGGTATGTGATGGGATGGATGTATGTGGTGGTGCTATGGCTGGTGGTGGTGGACCGCATCGGTACATGTAAGGCTCTGGGTCAGGAATACCAAGTTTCCTGGAAATCAACAGCTGATGGGAACGGCTAACCTGAAGAGCATGCAAAAGATAATACTGTGTCAGCGAGGTCACTGGATCTGTGTAGTGAACAGTAGCCTGAGCTGGTGGCTCGGCTGTCTCAGCTCCTCTATGCGGGACACTAGTATGCGTAGTAGGTGCTCGGGCTCTATCAGATGGGCCATCCTCAGTATCTGCAACAGGTGAGGATCCTCTAACACGCTTCCCAGGGAGACGACATCCTGGAATGATCTGTTTGGTGTTCTTCCATAGGCACTGTCTCTGCTCATCTACCTCAACAAGATGGATCAACTTGCAGTAGTCCAAGTTGAATGGCAAAGAACGAGAACAAACAGTAAACTCCTCAGTGTGGGCCTCAGTCAACAATCCCATACTATAAAGCAATCTAGTAATAATCGACCCCATGAACATGTGCCTATCCATGTCTGTCTCAGCCCCAAGTCTCTCAGCGATCAAGAAAGCAACATTCAGATTCTTTCCTCCTATGATTGCTTCCATGAACTTCAACTCTTCGGCATTCATAGCACCACCTTCCTTCTTTCCAAATATAGAACATGCTAGCAACTTGTGAAGGATGTGATGAACCGGCTTGATGAAAGTGGATGACTTAACACAGCTCCTAAAGTTTGATCCTGCTAAATCTATCCAAATATCCTTATGGTTCCTGTTTGGTAGGCTGGAGATGTCTTGAACACTGTTTCTGAACCATGCAGAGTTGACCTGAGACTCTGTATATAAACCAAGATACACTCCCAAGTCGGCAACTGAGATATGATGAATTTGTTCCTGAAACCTGAATGAAATCTTTCTTTTGTCGGATACGCTCATCTTTGGGTTCAGCTGGTAAGTCATCATGAACTCTGTCACTACTTCTCGGTATGCATACTCATCTATATCGAAGAGACGGAGAAAGGCATTGTTCACTTGACCATCGGTCTCATACATCAACAAACTCTTCAACTCATCCCTGATCCCTAGCTTAATCATGTCTTTCCATACCACATATCGATTACTGCCTATCGGTCGCTGCAACCACTGGCGAATGAGTGACCTATTCTTTAAAGATTTGGCCAAGTAGCTGAGTGAAGGTGGGCAATTTTCCATCTGTGATAAAAGACAAGAAAAGATTAGGCCATAATAGTGATATATTAATGGATATGCTAAAGTACTTCCAAATTTTCAGAAAAAAATTGGAAATGTAGGCTTTAGAAATGGGCATATCCAGAAATTTTAAAATTGCTAAACCTAACCGCAACCAATCACAAATCCAAAAACTTTTATCAACTTATGTCTAAATAAGGGTAAGTGGCACAAAGCTTCAAGTTCCTAGCATAATTAAAGCAAGTCAACAAGGTACCTAACTTAATTATCCCAAGCACTAGAAACTTAAATACTTCATGTTTATGGTTAATCAATCTAAATGAGATTAAATCCAAGGTCATATAATTACCTCAAGTAAATCAATTAATCATAAAAGGGCATATTACCAATTAAATATGCAATCCAATATTCCGCAATTTCCAAAAGACAAAGCTTTATTCACATGATTTCAAGCAAAGAATGGAAGTAAACTTATTTGACAAAATGGTAGTTTTTAGAAAATGGCGTTTTTGTTGGTTTCATTTCAAAGTCATACACTTTATTAATTAAAGTGATAAACTTTAAAAATGATTAAATGAACCGAAGCTTGTTTTGATAATTTTGTAAGCTTTTAAGTTTTAGAAAAGTCATAAACAGGGTTTAAAAATAAAAGTTTTAAGTAAAAAATGATGTTTATGATGATTTTATTAAAAATGAGCTTACTTTAATTACCAAAAACTATCTTAACCATTTTCTAATCGCAAATGATCAATCAAAACATGTTAACCTATCATATTTAAGCATAACTCAATCAACAAAAGTCAACATAAGCAATTAACCATCCAAAAAGTCAAACTAGCCATAGTTCATCAAAAAGTCAACACTTTAATTCCCAATCTTGCAATCAAGCCAACAAATCACTAGATTAAGCTTGTAATCATGTTAAGCATCAAGATAAGCATGAAATAACACTAAAAATTGCAACTTTTAACCATGAAATCTATGAAAATGAGTTACAAGCCCTAATTTTTAAAGTTTCATGAAAATCACAAAAGTAGGTCAAGAATTACCTTAAACTTGATGTAATGATGTTGTGGATGCAAGAAAGATCATAAAATGATGAATTTTGAGCTTGGAATCATGCAAAATGGTTGAGTAATGAAGGTTTGAGGATATGGTGATGGTGGCCGACGGTTTGGGTGTGGGGAGGAGGAAGAAGATGAAGTTTTTAATGTTTTGTCTTATGTGTGTGGCTAAAATCCCTTTTTATACCCTTTTAAACGTACGTGATTTAAAATTTGCGAAAGATACGAAACATACAAGTAAAATTTCAAAGTTTAAAATTTTTTAATAAAACAATTTTAAAAAGTATGTTCGTAATTTTCTGAATCTTTACGCGCAGTCTGAAAGGATATTGCGAATCGTATGCGAAATCGTATACGTTTTTTTATTTAAAACAAGACAATCTTTTTGGGTTCTTTAAAATTCAAGACAAATTCAAAATTAATTTTTTCAAAATTTAAAAATAAACTTTTTCGAACTTTCTGAAAATGTCTGAAATTCGTTACTGTGTTGTGCGAATTTGAATTTTAAAAGAACGTTTTCTTGTATTTTTAAATGCAAGCTTTTAAATTTAAAAATAAACTATTAATATTACTTATCCTAAAAACTAAATTAACTAAAGTTTGGGTTGCCTCCCAAAAAGCGCTTGGTTAAAGTCGGTAGCTCGACTTTTGGACAAATTTATTGAATATTGCCCAAGAGCAATTGTTTAAGTGAATTTGGTGCTCTTGGTTGAGGGAAAGTGTAGCGAGGAATAAAGTCACAAGTGAGAATCTTAATGACAGAATCAACTAGGTCTGCGGGATGTAACGAGAATCGTTCGTGTTCAGTGAGAAACATACGTTCCTTTTTGCCTAAATCTAGAAGATTGTCAATAAACTTGTTAAATTCCTTTCTAACTTTCTTAGGGTTTGAAATTCCGTTTCGTGATCCGTCATCTATATGGTTTAAGTCATGAAGAAGCATTCCTAGGGTTTGTTGAAATTTCCGTTCTTCTTTCGAATCGGGATCTCCGGTGGTAGTGTGAGCTGACTCCGTGATTTCTTCGATTAAAGATGTTTGTGAAACGGTGAAAGGAAATTTTGACTGAGCAAATAGCAAAGTGAGTGAGACGTTAATATCTTTCCTTCCAGCAAAGAAAGTAGCTTCCATGTTATCGTCAGTGGCTCCAGGGAATATCTCTAACAACTTGTCGATCATATTAGTAGCGGGGTCAACGAAAAATGGAATTTTATCAGAAATGACGAGAGATATAGCGGGATTTTTGCTGATCCAGAACTCAAGCTCATAAATCATAGCTGCAACATGACGATTAATTAGGGTTTGGGAAACCGGTTGATAATCGGTGCAGGCGAATAGATCCATTAGTAGGTCTATTTCTGATTTAAGCTTTAGTTCTTGCTCTCGATAATGTGTGAAGATACCTTCCTCCTTTTGATTTGGAAGATGGTGGAGAATACCAACCTGTTTCTTTATCCTACGAGCGACTTCTCTTTGTTTAACCGAAAAAGGAAAGTCAGACGTTTTGAGTTGTCTGGCAAATGCCCGACAAACATCCAATCTCCTATCAGGATCAAAAGAGTTACCTACGTAGCGGATATTTTCTTCAGGTTTGATTGGTAAAGTCCTATCAACAACACGATAGATGGTGTACTCGGGTTCGGGTACAAGGTTCAAAAAGATAGGTGATTTTGGAGGGTACTTGTAAACTTCTTCGTCCCATGGTGGAAGACGTTCTTCAATGGGTGGAAAACGAAAGGGTTGAAGATGTTCAGAGTTACTCTCGACAAAACCAGATGAGGTAGGGAATTGAAAGAAGTTTTCTAAGGAATATGAAATCTCAGGAGCAGGTATAACCTGATAGCTTAGTATGCTAGATGCAGAAGTTGAGATCTTCTGATGAGAATCATGGGTTCCTAAGTCAAGATCTAAGAATTGCCCTATGGTTCTAGATTCATCGTCTGAATTAGCGGAGATAACTTCGGAAGAGGATAAAGATGAAGAGTAGACGTCAGATTCCAACTCTTGTTCTAAGCAGGCGAAGAACTCAGCGTCATCCATGGCCATCATTTCTTCGGACGTCTTGAGGGCGAGTGGAGAAATGGGGCTAGACGGAAATGAATCATAGAAAGATGTTTTTGTATTTTTCATTTTTGATTAAACTATCTAAATTATTCTAAGGAAAGCAAATAACTACCAACTAAGTTTGAGAAAACCTAATTGGAAAGGATCTCCTAAAAGCTAGAATATCTAAGGCGGCTTCAAATCGTAACGCTCTACGATCCCCGGCAGCGGCGCCAAAAACTTGTCGCGGCCCCTATCGGTCGGTCGGATTTGACTCCGGTCGTTGTTCCAACAGCAACAGATTCGGCGGACAGTGAGTTTTAAATTTATATGAGCTGGGGCTCAAACTATAAGTACTACCTACCTTGGGAGCAAGCAGTAAGTATAACTCGAGGTCGTTCTTAAATCGGAGCAAATTGAAATAAAGCGGGTCACCAAAGATTATGGTCGCAATTAGGATGGGGGTAGGTAGATAGATCTTGGATTGATTTGGTTTTCTAATTATCCTAAATGCAGAAAAGTAAATAACGAGAAATGAAATTAGGGTTTAAGCAGACAGGTAGAGATGTGATTGCTGAAACTTGGATATTAGGGTTTCGGGATGATGTTCATTATAAAATTGATTGGAGATTCACCAAATGAGTAGACATACTTTCGGTGTAAACACTAGGACCCTACGTTCAGGTGAAACCCTAGAAACATATGTCACTGGAATCCTAGGTTATCATGATTCTGATCAGATCAGGCTGTTTTCAAACCCTCCTGAGCCTTTGCTTAACTAAGACAAAGTCACCCTAAATGTTCTAGGGATCAGGCATAAGGCAACAGACCGCAATTGTATTTACTGACATTTCTTAACACCTAATTGTCTATTTACGTTTATTATAGCAAATACTAATTGTATCTTGTGTACGTTAAACTATTGGTGTGATTAGGGCTTTGCATGTCTAGGTATATGATTGACACTACCCTGTATTGTTTCTATTGAAGCACATACTTAACCATCATAAATATAGACCCTCCTTTACAGTCAGGCGTTCATCCCTAGGAATAATCACGGTGTACAGGGCAATTAGGCATTTCCACAGTGTTCCAAACCCTAGATGTACTGACGGTGTACTGGGCATTTAAGCATTTCCACAGTGTTCCAGATCTTAGGTGTACTAATGGTGTACAGTGCAACAAGCATTTCCACAGCTTTGATTCCTAGACCACAGTTCTAGAAGGATCACTTCTAGGTAATTCACGATGAAACAATCCATGGCATTTCCTTAGCTTCCACGTATTTGTACTCCACACGAGGTGTTTCCAACACTATACGAAGTACCGTGCCTTTTAAAGGAAAGTTCATAGTTTCATACTGTAACTGGAGATAACTGTGTATTCATAGTATTAGGGTTGATCAGATCCTATCCTAGGGCAACAGTCACGTGAAAGTCTGGAAAGGGTGATGAGAGACTAGATCTATATTCAGGATAAGCTTAACCAGATACACAGCATAACAATTTCCAATCGTATAAATGAAACATTAATTTAACATCATCCCTACTCCTAATATCTACATTTCAACAATCACAATATTAAACTACTCTATAAACATGGCAATATGCAGAATACAAACTAAAATAACATAAAGCACAAGCATTATAACAGTAAGTAAAGTTTAGATATCACCGGGAATACAGCAGCGTAATACTGAGGATTACAAATAGTCTGAACTTGAAAAACTCGTTACAACAAGATTACCAAGCTAAAACTTCATCTAGACTCGAACCGTAAGCTCAACCCTAACCTTTCTCCTCTAACTCCTAAGAGTAGTGCTAGAGAGAGAAAGTTAGAAAGAGAAAGTGAAAGAAAAGAGAGAAATAAGAAAAGTGAGAGAATGAGAAATGTGTGAAAATGTTGAGGTGTGTAAAATGAGGAGGAGTGATCCCCTATTTATAGGCAAAGCTCAAAAATCAGCAGTACAACTCGCGAAACAGCACGTACAAGCAAACGATGCACGATACAGGGTACAGGGGGCCGTATACGGCCTTGGTAGGGCCGTATACGGTGTTAGGTAGGCCGTATACGGTCTCTGTGGGGCCGTATACGGTTCCCAGGGCCGTATACGGTGTTCGTCTGATTTCGTTCGTTGCTTAAAACGCGCGTATCTCCTTCGTTATGCGTCCGTTTGACCTGATTCTTTCGCCTGTGGTTTCGTAATTCCGTTACGCTTCTAATGATGCCAACTTCACTGAAATTGGATGTGTATAGCTCAAGCATAGCCGAAATGACTTTATAGGGTCTGATATTGCTCAGTCTTCTCCGTTCTTTATCCGATTTGCATGATTCTTGATTTTCCCGTCTCGATTTTACCTGTTTTATCATATGATGAAGTTAGAATGTGATCTATATAAGGTAAATGAGGTCGGATGATTTTGTGCACGTTTATTCGTCCTGATTTGCTTGTTATTTGGACGTTTTAGGTGATTTTTACAGCAACGCCTATATTTAGACCACTTTAGTGAATTTTAGTAAATAATGATCATTTTGGAATGTTTTCACTAAAGATACGTCCAAAAAGTGCGGAATATTGCCCTTAAAAACATGACTATTTGAGTCACATCAAAAGGATAAATAATACCGATACGAATTGCGAGCAGAATAACAACTTGTATTTCTTCGTACAATATCCAAGTATTACAATGCTAGCTTCTACTAATTAACTACATAACTAATCTCTCTCTAGTTCTCCTCTAACTCCTAAGATGTAGTGCTAGAGAGAGAAACTAGAGAGAGGAACTAACTACAAGAATAATTCTCCTCTAACTCCTAAGAGTAGTGCTAGAGAGAGAATGTGTGAGAGAGAAAGTGAGAAATGAGAAATGAGAATGGTGTGTGAAATGTGGAGGTGATGGGCTCTATTTATAGGAAAATATCAACTTGGGGCCAAAGCAATGAGCCATGGAGCCAAACTTGGAGCCAAAAATGCTTGGAGCCAAAGGAGAAATACGTATAAACATCAAAGCGCATCGTACAAGCGAACCAAGCATGAAGGGTGATGACTGGATGGACCCAAGCCTTGCCAAAACAGCATATGGGGTTAGAAGGACCGTATATGGCCTTAAAAGGCTGTATACGGTCATGTGGGGCCGTATATGGCTTGCCAAGGCCGTATACGGGGTGTTTCGGCTTTCCTCCGTTGCTTAAAACGCCCGTATCTCCTTCGTTACATGACCGTTTGACGCGATTCTTGCGCTCACGGTTTCGTAATTCCTTTACGCTTCTAATGGTACCAATTTCACAGAAATTGGATGAGTGTAGATCAAGCATGTTTGGAATGACTTTTAACCATCTGTAGAAGCCGTATCTCTTCCGTTCTTCACCCAATTTGCATGATTCTTGATTCTCCCGTCTCGCTTTTACCTATTGCAACATATCATAAGGTTAGAATGTGCTTATCATAAGGTAAATGAGGGTGTGAGAATTGGTTGTTGTTTATTCGCTCTGTTTTGCTCGTTATTTGGACGTTTTTAGTGGTTTTTGTAGCAACGCCTATATTTGAAACACTTTAGTGAATTTTAGTAAATAATGATTGTTTTGGAATGTTTTCACTAAAGATGTGTCCAAAAAGTGTGGAATATCGTACTTAAAAACATGACTTTTTGCATCACATCAGCTTGCCAGCACTTGATAGCCTCGATTTTTGACGGATCAACATGAATTCCTTGACTGTCAATCACGTGTCCAAGGAATTGCACAGTTTGCATCCAGAACTCACACTTAGAGAATTTGGCATATAACTCCTCGTGCTTGAGTAGTTCTATAATGGTTTTGAGATGTTGCGCATGTTCTTGTTCGTCGCGCGAGTAGATAAGAATGTCATCAATGAAGACAATGACAAACTTGTCGAGATATGGTTTACACACTCGGTTCATAAGGTCCATGAATACATCCGGTGGGTTGGTTAAACCGGAGGGCATAACTTGAAACTCATAATGCCCGTAACGAGTTCGGAAAGCAGTTTTCAGAATGTCGACATCGCGAACTCGTAATTGATGATATCCAGACTGCAGATCGATCTTGGAATAGAAGCTAGTCCCTTGAAGTTGGTCAAATAGATCATCAATGCATGGGAGTGGATAACGGTTCTTAACGGTGAGTTTGTTGAGTTCACGGTAGTCGATGCACATGCGGAAAGAACCGTCTTTCTTTTTCACAAACAAGACCGGAGCTCCCCAAGGCGAAAAACTCGGTCTAATGAATCCTTTGTCCAGGAGCTCCTGTAACTGAGTGGACAACTCCTGAAGTTTGGATAGGGCTAGTCAATATGGTACTCGTGCCACGGGTGCTGCACCGGGCAAAAGATCGAATGAGAACTCGACATGTCTTGTTGGTGGAAGACCAGGCAGTTCTTCGGGAAAAACTTCCGGGAAGTCTCGGACGATAGGCACATCCTCAAGTCGCTTCTCCTCCGACTTTTTCTCCATGACATGTACGAGGATTGCCTGATAACCCTTTCTCAAATACTTACGGGTTTTCATACATGATATGATGTTCAATCTCGTCCCACCGGTCTCCCCTTGTATGATTAAGGTACCACCGGTGGCGAGAGGAATACGAATGATTTTATCAAAGCAGATGATCTCAGCACGGTGCTTGGATAACCAATCCATGCCAACGATGATGTCGAAACTTCCAATCTCGACAGGTATGAGATCAATGGAAAATAATTCGTCGGCGAGGTTTAATGTGCAATTGGGTATCACACTATTGGTTTCAATGAGGTTGATGTTAGCTAACTCTACAGTGTACTTAGCATCTAATGCAACAGGCGTGATGTCAAGTAGTGGGCAAAATTCATCAGATATAAAGCTTCTATCAGCACCAGTATCAAATAGAATAGAGGCAGTTAAGTTGTTGAGAAGGAACGTACCCGAGACCACATTCGGGTCTTGGCGGGCTTCCTCTGAGTTTAAGACAAAGGCTCTACCTTTTGCAGTGTTGTTGTTGCCCTTGTTCTTCAGTTTCGGGCAATCGTTCCGGAAGTGCCCTGTGTTACGGCATTCAAAGCAAGCTCTGGGTTGACTGTTATTGGGGCTAGTTGTAATACCCACCAAATTAGGACTAGTAATTAGTGCCTAATTCTCTGTTAATACATGTAATTAGTTCTGTGTTAGGCTAATTAATGTATCGAATTATATATTGATGAATATATACAAACTTTGCGATTTGATTAAATCGTACGCAATTTAAATCGAATGTATTTCGGTTCCATAAATACGGACGTTGGTGACACAATTTATATTTAAGTATAAAACATTATCTGAAAACATTACTGGGTCCAAACTAATTGTTTAAATTACATTCCCAGAGTTGTGCCGTTTTGCACTTTTAAAACTTACGTAATTAGAAACAAAATACACAAATTATTTAAATCACATTTTAAATCTTTAAATTAGTAGATAGTTAATAAAACAATTTAATTAGATTATTAAACAAAAATTCGTATTTTAAAATGGTTAATTAACGCGCAAAATATTTATTAAAACGTTAAATGACGGAGAAAACGAACACCACGCGGAGCGCGGGGCGAAGACTGAAAAAGGAGGAGGTTAAACCTCCACCTCCCACTTTCTTTTTCTCATTTCTTCCTTTCCTCTCTCTCTCCTCTCTCCCTTTTTCTCTCAAACAAACCACCACCAACATCACACTAATCCATCAAATAACACCACGAAACGCACTCGGATCATCAAGATTTTTAGAGATTCACGACCACCTCGCAACGATCTACAACGCTATCTTTTCGGATTTTCAATCCGACACTTTGTAAGTTTCCGACAAAATCCCGAAACCACTCGATTCTTAGTATTTTCACTTGATAGTCGTTTATATAACTTATATATGTCCATTACAAAGAGTAGAACACGAATTTATAGCTTAAAAATGAGTTTGAAGTGGGTTTTGGCCGGAAAAATCTCGGCAGTCGAAACTTTCTGGGCTGGTGTTCTTCAATGCGACACAAGCCTTGTGTCGCATGATTGTGTCGTATAAAATCCTCTATGTCGTATTTTGTGTCGTATGAAGCCAGTTATGTCGTATCCTATGCGACATAATATTGTGTCGTACCTTATGTTGCAAATACCATGCGACACAACCTCTATGTCGCTGTTGAATCAGCATCTCGAATCTATGCGACACAACCTTTGTGTCGTATAGATGTTGTGTCGCATATTGTGTCGCAAAACACAGAAAACTCAGATTTTTACTAAGTGTCGAGACTCGAAATTTATCACTCGATTTTACCCGAATTCAGATCCCAGATGCGTTTTTCACCAAAGCAATATAGTAGAAATAAAAATTTTTTGAGCTGACCTGGCATCTCGACCCCAGCCAGGGGCCAGCCCCTTGGACCCCGCCAGGGGCGCTGCCCCCGGACCCCCGTACTTAGATTCCGTAAGCACATTTCTCACCAAGTGTCAAACTTGTATGACTTCAAAACGCTTATTTGATACAACTTTTCAAACATAATGGAATATACTTTCGAAGTATAACACTTCGAAATCAATGTGATAACATCAGGACTATTATTACAATTAATCACCAACGGGCCGTACACGTTTTCAAACATTAACAAATCAACCAAATCGTAGTAATTTGGACATATATAGTTGTGTAACAACTACGAGGGTGATCTTTTGAGATACCCAATCATGTTTATAACCATCGCGTGTCATGGACACCCTCAGGTTACAAGTCTTTGGACTTCATTTCTCGGCTAATCAACTCAAGTTTATTAAGTTAAACTCACAAGACTCAGGTGAGTCTCATGGCCCCTCTTTTTACTGTTTTACTCAGGGGTGTGATATATTGCTCATTTTTAACATGTGAACGCAAGTACAAACATTTCATATACTACATGAGTTTTTCACAACTAATATTTAAAGTCCTCCGTCAGCATAGTTGTTAATACGTTTTAGCGTGAATATTAGTATATGGTACCATATAGGATTGACCCTCCTCGTTCGGGTTAGCAAGCACTAACCGGGTAAACGGACGTACTAATATTTAGGAAGACGAATGTTGATTAGGCATTCGTGGAGGCACCTCGCCCGGAATTCTCTATAGGGGACCCGGCCCTCGAGTTAAGCTCAACTATGTGCTTATGGCTGTATACACGATTACTATCATTTTATTTGCTAGATGCAAATCATTATTAAATCTTGCGGTTCATACTATGTTACTTGATTTCAAACCTGTGAGCTCACCAGCTTTAGCTGAACCAATTTAGCATGTATCGCAGGTACCAAGCAGTAGGTTGTTTCGGCTTCAGGACATTTAGCTCGAGTCAGCATACAGACGTTTGAGATTTTCTTGCATTAGTATATTTTGTACAAGTACTTATGTACTGAAATCTCCTTTTATTTAAACTCGAGCTATGTAAAGCTATTAATGTTGTAAACATTTCAATATTAATATATTTTGTTAAAACGACGCATATAGAGTCGTTTACTATTTATCTTTGTGCTTTGTTATTGATTAGTAACACCCAAATCGTGCTTCCGCAAATCATTAAATTTGGGGGTGTTACACTAGTGTTGGCATTGGTGGACCTACAGTCTTTGGCCAGATGCCCAAAACGCAGACAGTTCGTGTAGGGAGTACCGCAAGGACCATCATGATGTCTGCGGCACTTAGAACAGAAGGGCTTGTTCCCAGTGTACCCCTTTTTGGTATCAGGACCCGAGGAGTAAGCCTTGATGGTGTCAGGCTTCTTAGATGATTGGGGGTTGTTGTTGTTCCCAAACCATTTACGTTTGTTATCCACAGATGGGTTTTAGTTGTTGTTGGTAGCTGGTGTTCTTCGGCGAACCACTTGAGCCATAAGGTTATGTGCCATACGGACGGAACCCTGAATGATCGTGGGGTTGGAAGCAGTGACCATACCCTGAATACGTGGGGGAAGTCCCCAAACGTAGCGTTCGATCCGTTTGTATTCTGGATCAACAAGGGATGGGCACAGCAGTGCTAGTTGGTTGAACCTGGTGGTGTAACCGGCAATGTCATTGCCTTGGGTGGTGAGGTGCCAAAACTCATTCTCCAGTTACTGGATTTCGTCTCTAGGACAGTATTCGTCCTTCATCATTCGTTTCAAATCTTCCCACGGTGTCAAGAAAGCAGTGTCAATGCCCACAGTCTGAGCATAAGTATTCCACCAAGTCAAAGCACCATCAATGAAAGTGCAGGTGGAGTACTTGACTTTGCAGTCTTCCTGACAGTTGCAGATCCGGAAGACCGACTCCATTTTCTCCATCCAACGCAATAAACCAATAGCACCCTCGGTGCCTGATGTCGTGTAAACGGGGCTTTAGTTTTAAAATGGAAATTACCTTACTTGCTAATACACAACGCAGGCAAGAATACCTGATCGTATAATAGTATAGTATGATAAGTCCGGATCGAACACAGGGAACGGATGTCAATTCAAATAAAGTGGAAATTTATACAATTATTTAAAGCAATTAAAAGAAGGGGGAACATTTGAGTTCCATTCGAACAATTGACAAACAATTATGGTAAATGGCTTATTAAATAGAATTTAATTAGAAAATAAGAAATGAATAAAAGAACTAATTAAATAAAATATTTAATTCAAATGATAAAAGAAATGCATTTGCTTGGATTACTTTCCTTAGAGTCCGGAAATCATTTTACTGAATTGCTAACATATGGATTCATTGGTGAATTGACAAATATTACCAATCTTCCTTACAAGATAAATTGGTATAAACACAATCAAGAAAGACACAAGGTTGTTTTCAACACGCTAACAGTTCATTTTAACGTTGCCCACCAAATTGTATTCTAAAATTAAACCAACACCATTTATGTGATTTATTCTTTTGACTTGAATCAATAAAGTCTATAACTCATTAAAGTTATCTTGTTCATCAATGATCATTATCAATTATTAACCCTAACCTGTCAAACTCAATATATTCAGCAACAATCGTCAATTGAAATCAACAATTATCAATAATCTTATAATTAAAAGGAAATCAATCTCAATTAACCATAAAACCACGTTAGGTAATTACTAATAATCATTCAATAACCAAGGATCGTCAAATAAACACGTAAACTTTCAATAAATCCAATTAAATCCGCAAATCAATAATCAATCCGTAATCTAAGTATCATTATCCAAGCAAATACATAAAAGATTTAGCCAATCATGATAATACAGAAAATCAGATTCAATAACATATCAATAGTCATAATCAAATGAAAGAAAGAAATGTATTCGAACCGAAATATCGAAATAATGATTGAACAATTGAACACCCTCGATTCTTCTAGCTTTCTTCCTCCTAAATTGCTCTGAAAATAGTGTTTTTATTGAGAGAAAACGGCTGGAAAAGAAAAATGGTGGATAACCCTCAAATGAAAGCAAAATGAGATATTTAGGGTTTCTTCCTAATCAATCCATACGCCGTATGGATTTCCATACGCGGTATGGATTAGGCCCGCGTCAAATGGCAGCCCGGCTCAACCGGTCCATACGCCGTATGGATTTCCACACGCAGTATGGATGCCAAATTCAATTTCTTCAGCCACTCGATCTCCATTCTTCAAATTTCAACCACTTTAGCTTCTTTTCTTCAATACGAGCTCATTTTCTGCTTCTTTTCCAATTCAAGCTCCAATTAACTCGTAAATGCAAATATGAACGAAATGAGTATCTTATTCACACAAAATGCATAAGAATTTAATTAAGAAAGGGGGTAATTAGCACTATAAAATAGCACATTTTGGCGTTCATCAAACATCCCCCACTTGAATCCTACTTGTCCTCAAGTAGACTATCGATTCAGAAACTTCAAAACTTTAAATATGAATGGCAAACCAGAGTGCAAAAGGACTTACATACTACACAACATTCGGCAAACCAAATTTTTATCTTAAAATCGATTCTACCTTAAACTTAGCAATCAAGAAACTCTCAATGGGAAACAACTTCTAATTCATTATTATTAGGCATAAAAGATAATTCACTTAGATTACCGATATTGTTGACCACTTAAACAATCTAAATTTCAGAAATTGAGCTCAACTTATTATTATTCTAGCAGGCTTTACCCTTGATTTCCAATAGCAAAATACCCTCATACAAATAACGTGTCACAATTCTCCAAATAATGAACATCCAAATAAATCAATCATTTTTCAAACCAAGGCATTGGTGACAAGTCTGTACCTCAGTACAACAGAGCGACATAACTTGGTTTTGGTTTTTCAATTCATGAGTCATTTATACTCTTTTCTTTCTTATTTTTTTTATCAAATATACTGACGGAAACCAGGTCTGTACTTTCATACAACAGAGGAGTCAACACCTAGTATATTCCCAAATGATGATATTTAGGATCCCAGAATTATGGATTATAACACGCTATTGTATAAGAATTAAGACTAAGGTCATACCTTGCTAAAAGATCCTCTTGGGATAATTCCTACTTTATTCATTAAATTTCTTAATAGCTCAACAACCTTCATATAGATTGCCTATCGATACATCACAAGATGAACTATCTAATATTTAAAAATTTAAGATTAATTTATTCCTTTGAATTTCCCAATATTGTTACAAGATTACTAAACTTAAGAAAAATTAAAATTTTAAAAGAAAAAATTAGACTGAAAATTGACTAATACCGAATGCCCCTTTTAAAATGATATCTACCAATATTTGCACTCTGATCAGTTAGGACAAATAGACTTCTTTTCCCATATCCCCCACTTAGAAATATGCAATGTCCTCATTGCAAAAAGAAACATAATATTAGGGAATAGAAAAGAAGTGAAACAGAAAAACTCCCCTGATTAAGAAGAAAAATTCATGAATGAACTGGTTCTGAAATAAAATAAAACAGCACACTTCCGTAGGCATCACGGTTGCATTTAGCGTATGCAACAAGCCTTTAAACCCCTCAGTATTCTGAGTGGACAAGTTGTAGTCTCGTGAGGGTTTCCAGGGAATATACCCACAAAGTTCAAACCTGCAAGCAAAAACAATAAAACAAAATAACAAAATAACGGGTTGTCTCCCGAAAGCGCTTTTGTTTATCACGTCGGTAAGCTCGACATCTTGCTTCACAACTTAACTCAAATTCATCTCCAAATCACGCTTGGAGCCCCTTGCATCACCATAGTATCTCTTCAAACGACTTCCATTAACCTTGAAAGTTTTTCCAGAATGACCTTGCAGATCAACAACACCAAAAGGATAAACTTTCTCTACCATAAAAGGTCCTGTCCAGCGTGTCTTCAACTTACCAGGAAGCAAATGCATACGAGAACTGTATAGGAGAACCTTATCACCTTTTTCAAATAAACAATTTGATTTAAAGCGTGAATCATGCCATTTCTTGGTGCGCTCCATATATAGTCGAGCATTAACATAAGCATTCATCCCTAACACTTTCTTCAATTGTGCATTCATAAAATGTGTTTCACTGTCACTGATCAAAACCTTTGGCGTTCCAAATCGTGAAAACAAATGCTTAAGGAACTTCACCACAACCCATGCATCTTTTATAGGTAGTGCCTTTGCCTTCAACATCTTTCGTGATGTGTAATTAGGTCCCTTATGCCCTCTAGTAGGACTGATATGTGCTAAAAAGTCATGTTTTCAGGCACATATTTCCCGCACATTTGGCCTAATTCTTGGTGAAAACACTTGAATTAAACGTTTATTTGCTTAATTTCACAAAGTTGGTCAAATTATAGACATTACTGTAAAAAGTGCAAAAAACGTCCAAAAGGCACGCAAATCGAGGCAGATTATTCTAAACACTGATTCTTACAAACTTTTAACCATATTATGATACAGTTCCTTAAATAGTCTCATATGGTGTATCAGGTTATTCCAAGACTGTAGAATCAAGAATCGTGCAGATCGGGTAAAGAACGAGGAAGATGGAGCTTTATGAACGCAAACCGAGGGCATTCCGCACTTGCCAACTCTAGAGACATCCAAAATTGGTACTTTTGGCATCATTAGAAGCGTAATGGAATTACGAGATCACAGGCAAAAGAATCAAGTCAAACGGACGAGAAACGAAGAAGATACGTCCTTCCGAAGCAACGAGAAAAGTCAGATAAATCACACGGCCTACCACACGGCCACCCCCTAGCCGTACACGGCCTAGAAGAGGCCGTACATGGCCTGTTTCTAGCCGTACACGTCCTGATCATGGCCGTACACAGCCTGTTTTGGCCTCATACCCCCTCGTTGTTGCTTCGTTTGCTTGTACGTGTGCTTGTAGACTTGTACTCTTGTATCCAAGGCTTGCCTATAAATAGAGAGCTCTCCATCCTCATTCCAAACACCATTCTTCAACAAGAATTCTCACTTTCTCTCTCACACACTCTTTCTCTTTCTAGTTTAGCTTTCTCTCTCTAGCACTACTCTTAGGAGTTAGAGGAGAAATAGATTAGGGTTTTAGTTCGTTAGTTCTTGGTTAATATTTAACCTAGACTAACGGAGGGGCTACTTTTGTAATAGTGTAGGGAATATTCTGAGGGGCTTATTTGTAATATTGTCGAAGATATTGCGGAGGTTCCGTTCGTGTATTCTTCTAACATTATTCTGTCTACGCATAATCTACGGTTATTTCTTTCCTTTTCTATTATGATGATTGCTGTTACTGTTATGATAGATTTAGGATTGTTTGCCATGCGTAGTGAGTAGTTCTCTTATGTGCTTGTTGTGATGTAGTTAGCTTGTTAATATTTGGGGTGATGTTACTTTAAATACGCAATTGGGATAATATCGTTATGAAACAACGGAAGTAACGTTATACGGCTTTCATTTGTATAGCGCCGGAATCATCACGAATGTGTGTAGTACGGAACGTGGAAGCTATGAAAGTCGTGGGCACAATCTGTTGTGGAATAATGTTCCCAATTGCTACAAAATGAAAACCGGTGTATTGTTAACTTTGTATTTATGAATTTCTAAACCAAAATCGCCTTTCCTCCAATAAACGTGGTTAGAACCTGTATGACAAGGAGTCGCGAACCTTGATCAACCGGTAACTACCTATCTATGTTTTCAAATACAAACATGGTCTGAATTGTGTAGCTGTGGAAATACTGTCAACCCTATCGTATAGTACACCGTGAATCAATCAGGGATTTATTGGGATTTGTTTAAATAAGTGAGGGTTGGGTTTATATCATAGATGGTCAAACTTTAATACAAATCTAGTTAACCTAGTCCAGAGTGACCATAAAGTATGTGGCACCGGAAAGACCATAAATCGGCACAGTACTTCGTATAACGTTTAAATACGTGGGAAAAGCTAAGGAACTGCCGTCGGTTGAAGACTGTGTCACATCCTGGTTGAACCACACA
Organism: Helichrysum umbraculigerum; assembly: GCA_949592205.1. Classification (NCBI taxonomy): domain Eukaryota; kingdom Viridiplantae; phylum Streptophyta; class Magnoliopsida; order Asterales; family Asteraceae; genus Helichrysum; species Helichrysum umbraculigerum. The sequence continues at coordinate 336,724,135 of CATIUR010000001.1, forward strand.
GCTCTGGACTAAACAAAGACCATTAATACAAAGTTGGCAGTCACCAAACCAAGTCTTAATCTTAAATGCCTTGCCTAGCCTTAGTATCTCCGTGGTGTTAAGAACGGTCATAACTTATAGTGGGTCTGTTACTCTATCTCATGCGCCCAGGAATACTATTCCGAAAAGGGTTACTATTCCAGTATATGGAAAGTGTTGAAGAGTTGAGCAGCCTCCTCTGATCAGAATCACCATAACCTAGCAACCCAGTGACATACTGTCTGAGAAATCAGACAGTAGGGTGTTAGTGTTTACACTACGAATACTCAGGCTAAAGCAAGACACAAATCTTTAAAAGACGTTTTCATACATAAAACCCCAGACATCACCCCATAACACAAGCTAACGAAGTCATAACAAGCACTATTCTCCATTACTGATTCCCTATCTAGCTTTTATTTACTGTTTTGTTTATTTTCTGCTTTTATTAGTTTAGTTTAAACGGACCTAAAAACCAAATCAAAAACTCTTTTCAAAAACACATCACTAATTTGAATAAGTTTGTCTGGATAACTCTGCTTCACAATACGATTGATCTTAAGAACGACCCCGAGTTATACTTACCTCTATAAGTAGAATTTAGGTCCCCAGCTTTTATAAATTTAAAACTTCACCCAGTTGCGCCCGTTGCGATAACGACCGTTTCGGGCGTAACAAGTTTTTGGCGCCGCTGCCGGGGAATCAATCGTAAGACCCAGAGGCGTCCTGACGAACCCTTTCTTTTTAGTGATACCTTTATTTTTCGTACTTTACTTTTTACTTTCTTTGTTCCAGCCAAAAATAACTTCCCACAACACATAACGATATCAAACCAGATCGTCCGAATCTGAACCTCTCATTTTTGTACCTGATCCTGAGTCTATTATCGGTACTATCCGAAAACAAAAGCGCTTCCATCTTCCCGAAATGGCCGCTCGTGTCACTCTTGCCGACAACACCAAGCCATCCATTGAAGGAAGAGGAGGACCAATCACCTATCCGGAGATAGAGGGAGCTTCCTTCGAGCTGAAGCATCACATCGTACAACTCATCAAGGACAACTGTCAATTCCACGGACTACCACGTGAAGATCCTAACGCTCACATTGACAAGTTTATCCACATATCAAACTCCTACAAGCAGAATGGGGTCGAGCAGAACATAGTTCGCCTATACTTGTTCCCCTATTCTCTCGCTTTACATGCACTCTCTTGGTTTGAGGGACTTGAGACCGGCTCAATCACCTCATGGACGGATATGGGTAACAAATTCCTTGCCAGATACTTTCCTCCGTCCAAACAAACCAAACTCAAGAATGATATCGCGCACTTTGAACAAGCTCACGATCAATCAATCTACTCAGCATGGGAGCGATTCAAAAGTTTGATAAGGAAATGTCCAAATCACCAGATGACGAAAACCGACAAGTTATGCACCTTCTACAACGGTCTCGATCCAAATCACCGCATTACTCTTGACGCAGCTGCTAAAGGTAACTTTATGAAGATGACCGATGATGAAGCATGGAGCTTGATCGAAGACATGACGATGCATCACCACGATTGGAAAGCTGATGGGCAATCCCCATCAACACCTCTCTCCGCTCATAACTCTATCCAAGCTGAAGCTATCAAATCTCTGACGGAACAGATCGAAACCCTAACGAAACAGATTGGAGAGCTAAAGAAACAGCCGCAGCTAGTTCATCAAGTTCAGGCTTGCCAGAACTGTACCAACCATCCCACTGAAGAATATGAGGTTGAGTACGAAGACCCGACTGACGAATCTGTCTATTATGCCCAGTTTCCATCTAGAGCTCCAAATCCACCTGGCTTCGCTAGAACATCTCCACCCAGAAACCGAGGAACCCAGTATCCTCCACGGAATAACCAGCCACCGTATCCATAGAGATTTCAGCCACGCTATCCGACATATCCACAACAACCACAACTTCCTTACAACCAACCTCTGTCATTGACTGCACCCGAAGATGTCCAGCCTACTGAGCCTGCAAAGACTACCGTACCCATCACCAGTGCTGACGACAATCTTAACAAGTTCATCCAGGGACAAACTGCTTTCAACCAGAAGACTACAGCCAGATAAGACCAGACGGACCTATTCCTCATAAATCAACTCTCGGTCCTAAAAAGCCTTGAGAATCAGATTGGTCAGTTAGCCCAACGTCTTGATACCCGACCGCAAGGATCTCTACCCAGTAACACAGTTTAGAATCCTCACGTTGAAGAAGCAAAAACCCTGAGCTCACCTCCTACTAATTCCACTCCAGTAAAGGAACATACTCCTGTCCCGCCGACAGTCGAGACCCGATCCGTACCCACTCCGACTCGTGAGGTGCGAGTTCCTTTCCCGAACCGTCTATGCAAAAAGTACAATGCCAAGTCTTTCAAACTTGACGGAAAATTCATGGACACCGTGTCTAGAATCCCTTCCGGCACTAAGTATATCCGACGAACACTGGCTACTAAAGACAAGGTTCCTGAAACCCCCAAAATCTCTCTAAATGCTGAATGCTCAGCCGTCATCCATGTAACACCCCCAAATTTAATGATTTGCGGAAGCGAGTTTAGGGTGTTACTAATCTGGTAATCACAGCATAAGATACATAATGAACGACTCTAAATGAGACGTTTGAAAATAATTATACATTTCTGAAATTAGAGTGTTTACAAGTTGCGAGCTCGCATAAAAGTAATATTACATTCTACTAGTACTGAAGCAAATGCAATAAATGTCCTGAGTGTTGAAAACATGCGACTCGAACTAGAATCTTGTAGTCCAATCCTACTACAGCAGTGTACCTGAGAATGCACACTAAAAGGGTCAGCTGAAAAGCTGGTGAGTTCACAAGTAATTTGTAGAAACAAGTAGTTCAAGTAATAAATATTTCATTCCGAAATATTAATCAAGTTTAGCAGTTTAAATAACAACAGTTGCCCCTTGAGGCAGTTATAAGTAATTTATGGTAATCAGGTGAACCTAATCAATAGGTTTCTGGTCAAGTAAAGGGGACCAATCCCCAGCCTGGGTGTTATCCGGTAAGATATTGCCACCTGGCAATATGTATACGAGAGTAGCGTAAGGAGACTATCTGTCGTGCTACTGGCCGCAAGCAATCAAGCAAGCAAGTTCTTAGGCAGTCGGTATTGCTCCCTGGCAATACGGTACGGATAGTTTGTACGGTCTCAAGTATTAGTACTATGGCTACTAATAGGTCACGATGCCACCTGGCATGAAAGGTTGCACCCCGGCAACGTGATCAAGTTATCTGTTTTGTAATCGTGTCATATCGGTACGGGTTGTAATTACAGTCAAGTGAGCAAAAGCTCGTAATTTCCTGAGTCTCCGACTCGTAAGTGTTTCGCATCACCTACAGTGATAGTAATGGGTTCGTAATTACGGTCAAGTGAGCAAAAGCTCGTAATTTCCTGAGTCTCCGACTCATAAGAATCTAGTAATCACCTACAGTGATGGTAATGGTTATCCCCCAAGGGAAATGTCAAGTTATGTCCCGCAGGACTATGTTTAAGTAAATCAACCAGTTATAGAGCCAACGACCCCGACCGTAATAATTCGTAGGTCCGTTGCTGAATGTAAGTAAAGCATAAGTCCATATGCTGAAATGAGTAACCGTGCAGTCCCGCAGGACTACGATAGAGCATGAATCCACATGCCGAGCCAACGACCCCGACCGTAATAATTCATAAGTCCGTTGCTGAGTGTGAGCATTTAGCTCGTAAGTAAGTTGTACCACCCACCGTGGTATCGTGAGCAATCCAGCTCGCACGTAAGTTGTACCACCCACCGTGGTATCGTGAGCTCGTTTGTAAATCCGTAATACCAATCACATTGGTATTGGGTTTGTACCACCCACCGTGGCATCGTTTTGCTTCACATACAGTGACAGCGTCCGTTATTCTCCCGCAGGAGATGCAAGTAATCGTTTTGGCAGTACACGACATGCCGCAAGTAAGTTTAGCCCAAGGCTAGTAAATTGTTACAGGCACTCAACAGTACCTCAAGTTGTTACGTAAATCACAGTAGTATATCATACTAAGAAATGTAGGAGCGTCACCTAGATGTAAGAGATGATCGTAATCAATTAGTAAGTACGTATCTACGTCACCTAGTTTGCCTGAAGTAATGTGTAAAATCTAAGTCACTTAACTGTAGGGAAGTACTTTCAGTACTTAGTTAAAGTCATCCGTTAGTTCGTAAAGATAGTCATCACTGAGCTAGCAAATCGGTGCCTCTAGTTGGTATTCACAAGTCCACTAGTCATTTCTAGTACTTAGCAAGTCACTGATGTAGTGAGGCGTTTATTCCCTAGGTATCATATGTAATATAATTCTAGGTGTTTCTAACACGGTCATACTTAATATTTCTAAGTATGGTCAAATGGTTCATAGCTGTCGTGGTCTAGCACCGTTACCATAAACGATAGTAAAACGTTCGTAAATGTTTGAACAGTTGAAAGTAGTAACACAGGAGTATGCATTCCCACCCCGAAATCAGTTGGAAAACAGTAAAAGAGTGGGGTTGTGAACTCACCTGAGGAGCTAGCGTCCTAGTGTAACGAGTCGTGCAAAGTGAAATCTCCTAGTGTCCTAAACATGAGAGATTTCGTACGTTTGTAAGTGCGGTTCGTTATGGATGGTTCGTAATAATAATTTAGATTATTATTAGGTTCGAGTTTTCGAATACTTTATAAAGTATATTTGTTTTGGATTACAAGCCGTATCGTATTTGAATTTTCATTTGAAAACGTTTTCCGACACTTAGAAAGATTTGGCAAATTTCTGTTTTCTGCGACACAACATGCGACACAAGGGTTGTGTCGCATGGTACGACACAATTCTGCGACACAAGGGTTGTGTCGCATGGATTCGAGGTGCTGAGTCAACAGCGACATAAGCGTTGTGTCGCATGGGTTTTGCGATATAAGATGCGACACAAGATACGACATAAGATACGACATAATACGGTTTATACGACACAAGAGCGCGACACAAGGGTTGTGTCGCATGGATGGTTTATGCGACACAATATGCGACACAATGGTTGTGTCGCAAAGATGAACACCCAGACAGTCAGCAGCGACTGTCGCATTTTTCCGACCAAAAACCCAATCCAAACGTGTTTTTGAGCTATAAAATCGTGTTTCTTTGTTGTATTGGTTAATACTAAGTATGTTAAACACTATTATGAAAGAAAACTTCAAAATCTAAAGATTTACGGGATTTGTCGGAAACTTACAAGTGGTCGGATTTGAAATCCGAAAAGGTGGTTGTGTAGATCGTGAACTCGTGATCGTTTTTCTCTAAATGGCCCAAGCGATTTGAGGTCGTTTTGTGGTAGTTTTTATGTGATTAGTGAGTATTTTAGAGAGAAGATTGAGAGAGAAATGGAAGTAGAGAGAGAGAGAGTGAAGTTGAAAATGAGGTGAAAAAGGGGGAGGAAGTTGGGTTTTGTCCAACACAGATCCCCAGTGCGCGGACTGTGGTCTCCAACCACAGTACAAAATACCCGTGTTTTATTTGTCCAGTCATAAGATAATATAAAATTCTTATTTATATTATTTTAAAATGTTTTCTAATGGAAGTATTTTATAAAAATGCTAATTGGAAATAAAGGTTAAATCATTTATCAAAAAGTTTAAATTCGGCGCGAAAATTAACTTTTTGACGAGGTGTTACATTCTCCCCTTGTTAAGGAAATTTCGTCCCGAAATTTAAAAGTGATGTCGTGGTCATGTGAGGTCTGGGGAGCAATGTACATACATGTTGTTTGTCGAGTAGGTTTTAGACATACCATGTCTTATAACGGGGTTGAAGGGCAGTCAATCCATGACTGTGTCGCGGTTTATCGTTGTAGTCACATCCTGACTATATGGTTTTGTTCAAGTTATCGTTGAGTCGTAGTCACTAAGAGACCGTTTGCATTATAGTCCCTACGGGACTAGATAGTTGTCACCACGTGACTGTTCGAGGAGTAGTCCTATCAGGACTGAGTGTTTTGTATACTTTCAGTCGGTTTGTCTGCTGAAAGCAAACTCTAGCTTTTAAGTTTGGCTTCATTCGTATAGTCGGTATTAATTTATGTAATCGGTATCATTTTGGAATCGACTTTCCCGCCGATTGAAACGTTGTGTTTGATTTGGAAGTTTAGTATTGGATAGGGGCATACCCGTGATATTGTCGCGGTTTCGTCCGGTCCTCCCGGAGTTGATCATGAGGATTTTTCGTTTCTGATTTGGGCAATCTTTCTTGAAATGTCCAGGAGTGTTACATTTGAAACACGTTTGTTGTTTGTCGGGGTTGGCAGGAACTCTACAGTCCCAGATTTGGTGTCCGAATCGTTGACATCTCTCGCAAGGTGAGCCACAAGGGCCAGAGTGATGACGTTTACAGCTGTGACAGAAGGGTTTATCCCCCGCATAGCCCCGCTTTCCTTTGTATTCAGAAGGGTAAGATTTCAGGGGTTCAGGTTGATTTGTTGGATTATGACTAGTGCTGGAATCGCCATTCCACTTTTGTGTATGATTTTCAGTTGTGAGGGCTTCGCGTTGAACCACCCGCGCCATGAGGTTATGGGCCATGCGAACGGCGTCGCGAATAGTGCTGGGTTTAGAGGAGGTAACCATGCCTGCTATTTGTGTTGGAAGTCCTTCGATGTATTTTTCGATTCGTTTGCTTTCTGGGTTTACTAGTGATGGGCAAAAGAGTGCTAGTCGGTGAAAACGGTTTGTATAGGTCATGATGTCGTTGTTTTTCACGGTAAGATGCCAGAGTTCATTCTCGAGTCGGTGTAGTTCCTCGCTAGGACAATATTCGTCCCTCATCAGTTGTTTCAGTTCCTCCCACGAAAGTTCATAGGCGGTGTCGACCCCTACGGTGTGGGCGTGAGCATTCCACCAGGTTAGAGCATTATCTCGAAGGGTGTAGGTGGAGTATTTGACTTTGTATCCATCAGGGCAGTTGCAAATGCGGAAAACAGCTTCCATCCTTTCGATCCATTGGATCAGTCCGACAGCCCCTTCGGTACCAACAAAGATTGGCGGGTTACAGTTCAGAAATTCTTTATAGGTGCAGAGGCGCGTCAAGTTTTGTGCAGCCAGAGCTTCAGCTACTCTTTGCTCGGCGTATTGGTCGCGTTCTGTTTGAGTGTACGTTTGTCGTCCACGTGGCATGATTCTTAAACAAGAATGAAACAACAGTCGTGAGATTCCTTATTCAGGAATTGTGATTATTACAGTCGTATACGTAAATCGGTATTACACCGTTGCCCACGGATATAAAAGTGATAATGACCCAGAAACCACTTAAGGTGTCTGTATGAAAGTCCTCGGACTTTGAAGTTTTAAATGTGTAGTCGTACTAGCGACCTAGTTGTGTATTATATGTAGTTCGATCAGAACTATGGTATCGTCGTAGTCTATCAGACTATAATGTAGTACTAAAGTACTATAAATGTGATCCCAATAACTTAGAGTGTATTCATCGAATGAGGCATCACATGCCTGAGTAGTCGTGGTGTGGCACTTCGTGCCCATTAAGGTAATTGCGTATGCGTATAAGTGTACAAGTGCCTATAGCGGGTGTTCCTACGCAAAGAAATCGAGTGGGACACCTCGTGTTCAGTAGAGTAGTCGTATATAAATATGTGATGCACACGTAGCTATACAAGTATAAGTGCGCAGTAGTAAAGAATCAGGGGTGGCATCTCATGCCCAGTTAAGTAAATGTATATGTACATATAAGTCGTACATGTAACTATAACAAGTCCACATGCATATTGGATAGTAGCTCATCGAGCCTGGGTGTAGCACAACGTGCCAAAATGTAGTGCCCGAAGCACCGTAATTTATTATGATTGCAGTACAAAGTACTATGAAACGCAGCACCACGTGCTGTAATGTAGTGCCCGCGGCACCGTAATTGCAGCACCCCTGTACTGTGAGTGTAGCACCATCGTGCCGAATGCAGTATAAACATACTGTGTAGTTGCAGCACCACGTGCTGGAGTAGTATTGTGCCCAAAGCACGATGCAGCACCACGTGCCACATGTTATCCAAGTATGGCCCTCAGGCCGATAGTAAGTTTGAAAGTAATTTGTGGACTTAGTCATTACGAGCATCTCTCGTAATACCAGTCAGTCGTGACCAACCTGGTCAAAATTTTGAGATTAAGTCGTAACAGCTGAGAAGCTGGCGATATGCCACTTCGAAAATGTGTATCAGTTGCACAACGGAATCATGTCGGGTATAATCATACCTACCTGTATATAGATATGCCGGAATAGTATACACGTAAGGCCTATTCATATATACCTACAGTACATATAATAGCCTAGGGTGTCTAGCAAGTAGCAAATAACAATCAGAGTCAACTACTGCATTCCCTTTCAATATAACCCCTTTCAGATCTTACATCATCTTTGCTTAATTGTACATAGTTAGCTACGCTATGTTAAATTAAGTTCGTATGATGTAATCCCTGAACTAGTTATACCTAATAAGGAATACTGCCTAATGGTCATAGTCTAGGCCCACTAAATGCAACCTAGTTCACTATAACCTTAGGCTCTGATACCAATCTGTAACACCCCCAAATTTAATGATTTGCGGAAGCGAGTTTAGGGTGTTACTAATCTGGTAATCACAGCATAAGATACATAATGAACGACTCTAAATGAGACGTTTGAAAATAATTATACATTTCTGAAATTAGAGTGTTTACAAGTTGCGAGCTCGCATAAAAGTAATATTACATTCTACTAGTACTGAAGCAAATGCAATAAATGTCCTGAGTGTTGAAAACATGCGACTCGAACTAGAATCTTGTAGTCCAATCCTACTACAGCAGTGTACCTGAGAATGCACACTAAAAGGGTCAGCTGAAAAGCTGGTGAGTTCACAAGTAATTTGTAGAAACAAGTAGTTCAAGTAATAAATATTTCATTCCGAAATATTAATCAAGTTTAGCAGTTTAAATAACAACAGTTGCCCCTCGAGGCAGTTATAAGTAATTTATGGTAATCAGGTGAACCTAATCAATAGGTTTCTGGTCAAGTAAAGGGGACCAATCCCCAGCCTGGGTGTTATCCGGTAAGATATTGCCACCTGGCAATATGTATACGAGAGTAGCGTAAGGAGACTATCTGTCGTGCTACTGGCCGCAAGCAATCAAGCAAGCAAGTTCTTAGGCAGTCGGTATTGCTCCCTGGCAATACGGTACGGATAGTTTGTACGGTCTCAAGTATTAGTACTATGGCTACTAATAGGTCACGATGCCACCTGGCATGAAAGGTTGCACCCCGGCAACGTGATCAAGTTATCTGTTTTGTAATCGTGTCATATCGGTACGGGTTGTAATTACAGTCAAGTGAGCAAAAGCTCGTAATTTCCTGAGTCTCCGACTCGTAAGTGTTTCGCATCACCTACAGTGATAGTAATGGGTTCGTAATTACGGTCAAGTGAGCAAAAGCTCGTAATTTCCTGAGTCTCCGACTCATAAGAATCTAGTAATCACCTACAGTGATGGTAATGGTTATCCCCCAAGGGAAATGTCAAGTTATGTCCCGCAGGACTATGTTTAAGTAAATCAACCAGTTATAGAGCCAACGACCCCGACCGTAATAATTCGTAGGTCCGTTGCTGAATGTAAGTAAAGCATAAGTCCATATGCTGAAATGAGTAACCGTGCAGTCCCGCAGGACTACGATAGAGCATGAATCCACATGCCGAGCCAACGACCCCGACCGTAATAATTCATAAGTCCGTTGCTGAGTGTGAGCATTTAGCTCGTAAGTAAGTTGTACCACCCACCGTGGTATCGTGAGCAATCCAGCTCGCACGTAAGTTGTACCACCCACCGTGGTATCGTGAGCTCGTTTGTAAATCCGTAATACCAATCACATTGGTATTGGGTTTGTACCACCCACCGTGGCATCGTTTTGCTTCACATACAGTGACAGCGTCCGTTATTCTCCCGCAGGAGATGCAAGTAATCGTTTTGGCAGTACACGACATGCCGCAAGTAAGTTTAGCCCAAGGCTAGTAAATTGTTACAGGCACTCAACAGTACCTCAAGTTGTTACGTAAATCACAGTAGTATATCATACTAAGAAATGTAGGAGCGTCACCTAGATGTAAGAGATGATCGTAATCAATTAGTAAGTACGTATCTACGTCACCTAGTTTGCCTGAAGTAATGTGTAAAATCTAAGTCACTTAACTGTAGGGAAGTACTTTCAGTACTTAGTTAAAGTCATCCGTTAGTTCGTAAAGATAGTCATCACTGAGCTAGCAAATCGGTGCCTCTAGTTGGTATTCACAAGTCCACTAGTCATTTCTAGTACTTAGCAAGTCACTGATGTAGTGAGGCGTTTATTCCCTAGGTATCATATGTAATATAATTCTAGGTGTTTCTAACACGGTCATACTTAATATTTCTAAGTATGGTCAAATGGTTCATAGCTGTCGTGGTCTAGCACCGTTACCATAAACGATAGTAAAACGTTCGTAAATGTTTGAACAGTTGAAAGTAGTAACACAGGAGTATGCATTCCCACCCCGAAATCAGTTGGAAAACAGTAAAAGAGTGGGGTTGTGAACTCACCTGAGGAGCTAGCGTCCTAGTGTAACGAGTCGTGCCAAGTGAAATCTCCTAGTGTCCTAAACATGAGAGATTTCGTACGTTTGTAAGTGCGGTTCGTTATGGATGGTTCGTAATAATAATTTAGATTATTATTAGGTTCGAGTTTTCGTATACTTTATAAAGTATATTTGTTTTGGATTACAAGCCGTATCGTATTTGAATTTTCATTTGAAAACGTTTTCCGACACTTAGAAAGATTTGGCAAATTTTTGTTTTCTGCGACACAACATGCGACACAAGGGTTGTGTCGCATGGATTCGAGGTGCTGAGTCAACAGCGACATAAGCGTTGTGTCGCATGGGTTTTGCGATATAAGATGCGACACAAGATACGACATAAGATACGACATAATACGGTTTATAAGACACAAGAGCGCGACACAAGGGTTGTGTCGCATGGATGGTTTATGCGACACAATATGCGACACAATGGTTGTGTCGCAAAGATGAACACCCAGACAGTCAGCAGCGACTGTCGCATTTTTCCGACCAAAAACCCAATCCAAACGTGTTTTTGAGCTATAAAATCGTGTTTCTTTGTTGTATTGGTTAATACTAAGTATGTTAAACACTATTATGAAAGAAAACTTCAAAATCTAAAGATTTACGGGATTTGTCGGAAACTTACAAGTGGTCGGATTTGAAATCCGAAAAGGTGGTTGTGTAGATCGTGAACTCGTGATCGTTTTTCTCTAAATGGCCCAAGCGATTTGAGGTCGTTTTGTGGTAGTTTTTATGTGATTAGTGAGTATTTTAGAGAGAAGATTGAGAGAGAAATGGAAGTAGAGAGAGAGAGAGTGAAGTTGAAAATGAGGTGAAAAAGGGGGAGGAAGTTGGGTTTTGTCCAACACAGATCCCCAGTGCGCGGACTGTGGTCTCCAACCACAGTACAAAATACCCGTGTTTTATTTGTCCAGTCATAAGATAATATAAAATTCTTATTTATATTATTTTAAAATGTTTTCTAATGGAAGTATTTTATAAAAATGCTAATTGGAAATAAAGGTTAAATCATTTATCAAAAAGTTTAAATTCGGCGTGAAAATTAACTTTTTGACGAGGTGTTACAATCCAGAATACCGTACCGGAAAAACTAGGAGACACAGGACGATTCACTTTGCCCTGCTCTATCTATCACTCAGGCATGATACGTTCCTTGGCCGATCTTGGAGCTAGCATCAACCTCATGCCCTATTCGCTTTACACCAGACTAGAGATAGGACCTCTCCAGCCCACTAAGATGAGTGTCCAGCTTGCCGACCAATCCATTCGATATCCAAAGGGCATAGCTGAAAACGTCATGGTTAAAGTTGATAAATTTTGGTTTCCCACCGACTTCGTAGTGATGGATATTCAGGAAGACATCAATATCCCTATTATCCTAGGTAGGCCATTCATGAATATTGCACGTGCTGTTATTGATGTTTATTCTCAGGTTATTAGTCTGCGAGCACATGGACAAACTGTATCTTTCAAGATTGATCAAGACGAATGCTCACTAGCAGAACAGGCAGAGATTTACGCAATATCAATGGGCAGAATCACTTCGGATGATGACACTTCTGACTCAGATCCAGAACCATATAGACCAGATGATCACACCTGTCTCATCTCGGCAACAGAGGAGTCAGAATCAGAAGAAGAAGAGATGGAGGAATCAGAACCCGAGGAGGAAGAGGTAGAAGAGGAGGAAATGGATGAATCAGAGGAAGAAACAGCACCAGAATCAGAACCAGAGGAAATGGAAGAATCAGAGGAAGAACAGGAAGAAGATTCAGAGCCCGAAGAAGAAGAGGAGGATGTATACCAGTCTACACCACCGCATCAGCACTTACCAGAATCACACTTTCCGACAGCTGAGATTATGAAGATTGAGGATTCTATCTCTCTACTAGATGTTGATTATGATGCAGGATTTGGTACTACTATGGAGAAGCTCATAGCATCTGTCATAGATCCTTCCCAGCCTCTTGTCTCACCACGACTCAACGCTCTGCTAAACATTGAGAAGATCATTACTTTTTCAAAGCAACACCCAGAGCTTAGAGACAAACTCCTGAAAAAAATACTGGCATACAAAGAATCCATGCTACCGGATCTTTATTTAGACTTACCTTCCCGAAGGATTCAAGCATTCGATGCGTCTGCACCTCGAACTCTGTTCGAATGGAGAGATACTTCTGAATCTAGCCATGATTCTGAGGAGAGAGACATAGAGATGGATTCTTCTCAGCCGATATCTCAGATCACCAGTGATATCCAGTTACCTTCTGATGTTGTTGAGTTCCCAGACTCTCAAGATATGGATACTCCGTCAGCAGAGGATGATCAGGATAACACTGTATACATTGATATACCGATTGATATCTGCTCTATCCAACTTCTGAAACCTCCAGCTATCCCCATGGTTTCTAATCACGAAGAAATGATTAGTGCTATCGAGGCATTCAAGAATGACCTCCCCTCAATGATGAGCATCATCATGAGTTCTACCAATGTGTACACACCACGCCAAAGGGACCTGATAGAAGAAATCAAGGTCGAGTATGACGTTTATCAAGCCAGCAGTAGCCGAGACCCACTGCTATTTCAAAACCGCCTGTATGCCTTCACCGAAGATCTCACCACTCAACTCCTACACCAAACTGCCGAACCTACATTTGAGGAGTTAGAGTTCTTCGAGGACCAGAGGGCCATGTACCGAAAGATACATGATGTACTGATCAGATCTGCATTCCCATTCTCTTTCCAGCAACATGAACACTTGAGCTCATACCGCAGGAATATGTACCACGCTACTGGGAACCCTGATGCTGATGCTGATATCCGGCTAATGAATGACCTTCGAAGATTGATAAATCTGATGGCTGAGAACGATCATATAGATAACACTTCTTCCAACAGGTTTTATATTGATTGTAACATTGAGTACCATGCTTACAAGATCATCCATGATCTCGAGTTTGAGATTTTTGATGAAAGAACGCGTACCATCCCTTCTTCCATACCCGAAGGCTCAATGGTTAACATCGCGACCTTCCTCTCATACCGAATCAAGGAGATCTTCTGTGAAGTCCATCCGGATGAGTATCGCCAGATCTTTCACTATGGATTACGAGAGGTGTACGATATTGTCAACAACATCTTTCGTGACTCTACCCTCTCATTCTCCGCCCATCAGGCCAATCTCATCCAGCGCATTCACGAGTCTATCCGCGAAATCAGAGGAAACTCTAGCCGAGCTGATCATGAAAACATCCATCAGATGTTCCTCAGATTCATGGACTCGTTGAAGCAAGACCATCCAGAACGTGAGCTGATGGAAGCTAGTGAAGCAGGATTCTTTGTTATTGATCCCCATGGAGTTATCTCCAAAACCGTAAAAGACATCACTTTGGATCTTCTGCATATGCAGAAAGTCACTGAAGACCACCTTGACAGCTTCCCTGACTTTGCATCACACACTCCGAACATCATCAGGGTCATCGCTCACAAGTTTCTGCGAATCTACCCACGCAACACTTGGATGCCACGCACTTCCGGCCCAAGTGGTTCAATTCTCATTAATCTCCGGAAGGCAAAGTCGAGCTCTCAACTTTAACAGCAGTGATTCTCGGGAGGCAACCCGTGCAATAAAAAGAGAAGATTTAGTGTCAATAAGTGAAGCAGAATCTCCGACTATCCCTCACACTTGGTTATGCCTAAAAGAATTTTCAAAATTATTTTTCAAAAAACAACTCATTTTGCAAAACACTCGTCTCAGCAGGAAGTAAAAATAAATAATTCACTGTTTCGAGCATTTGAGGTACTTGCATACTACTTCTATGCATTATGCTCGAACTCGTTTAAAAACAGTGTTTTATAAATGATTTGTCATAGAAAACATTCCCTTCAAAATCTGAGACGGTGATTTCACTACCATTTGCAAAATATATGAGTTTGTTAAAAGGCATACCCAACGTGTTCACACCTACGAGATCATTTCACAAAGAGAAGAGTATGAATAAATTGAAGTTTTGAAGTGTGCAAGAAAACCCTAGCAAGAGTCTCGAGGATAAAACTAGAAGAAAATGCAGAAATGGATCCTGGCAGCTTCTCATTTCGGCAATTTTCTTATCATAAGCATCCGAGCATCTCGCTATTTGGGGAGTTTCCTTATCCTTTCTTCACTTTTCAATAAATAAATAACCTGTTTTGTTTAGTGTGTTATCTATACCGTATCCCAAACTTATTACTAAGTGTGGGATTCCAGCCCAAAACAACACTTGAGAAACATTTTCTATATGTTCAAACTCTAAGTGTGGGATTTTACTTGTAAAATCCCTACTCAAGAGAACATTAGGGACAATGTTCCTCTAAGTGTGGGATAGATAGATACCTTGGATTGATTTTACGCCTTTTTGTCCAAATAGTAAACTCAGAAAATGTTCCTCAAATTTCAAAATTTTTTTCAAAAATAATAAAAAGTATGAGTTTTTAACTCTGCTATTTTGAATTCTAAACGTTCTAAAAGAGGAATCATTCCCGTATATGAGTATGTTATTTTGGAAACTAAGGAAAATAAGGTAGGAATCTCTCAAACAAAAATGATAATCTAAGAGGGGCATCGCATGACTAGGCACATATAACCCAAAAACTTGCAGTGAGGTATCTTGAGCCCTATAGCATTCATTTTTAATGCTTCACTTTTCGTTTGTTGTGTGTGCCGATGTATGCATCTCTGAATTAGAACTTGCTCCTGACATACGTTTCGAGACCATATTAGTGAGTACCGTACGCGGTATAGGTGCAATTAAATGATCTTGACATTCCCTAAGATTTAACCCCCTTTTCTCATATCTTTTCAAGCCCAAAACCCTTTCGATGCTTATTTTCAGCATCGATAATCCGCTTAGTAAACCCTGTTGAGCCTAAACCTTTTCGTTTCATAAAACCCTAATCCTAAACCCACTTTACCCAAAATTCCCAAAAGCTTACCGCAGAATTTCTAAGGTTATGGAAAACGCCTTTTAGAATATCCTTTTCGCTTAATTCAACATTCCGATCCTCTCTCACAAAGTCATCAAAGTTATATATGAAGGAGAGAGAAATCTTGGTGTGAAAAATTGACACCAAAAGACTGTCACGAATGAAGAAGAAAAGTTAAGAAGGATTTCTAAGGGAGGCAAAAAAAAGAAAAAAGAAAAAAAAATAAAAATAAAAAATAAAAGAATAATCCCTTGGAAATTCTGTGGCAGAGAAATTCTCAAAGAAGAAAAATATTTAGAATAAAGCTAAGTGCTTTCAGTAGTATCAATCTCCAAAAGAATCTGATAGAAGCAAAATAGCTATCTATTTCCTTTTCCGTATTTGCGCTATTCCAAATAAAAATTTTCATGATCGTTAGAATTCTAAGGTACAGCTAAACCCTTACACCCAAAACAAACCAATATCCATACCCTTTCACCCTCACCAAACATTACAACCCTCATGAATGTCTTGGGATAATTAGCACCGTCCTCACTTAAGTGGTGGAGATCCGATTCGCGATCAAGCCTATGACGATGAGTGCTACATGACTGGCTTTTGAGCGATTTCATTTGTTCTAGAATGTTAGGAAACCCGATACACTTTGAGTGAATTGAGTGACCACCTTGTGAGGAATCGCCCAGTCATGTATACTCCAAGATCACGAGAGTTGGAAGTATGCCTAAGAAAGTCATTCCTTGTTTCTGGGACGATTATCTTATTTCTCCTTATTTTCTATTATGGTTTACTAATATGCGGGGTGATTGTTTTTAAGAATTTTTAGAATTCGCCAAATCTTCTTAAAACCGTTTTCATAAAAACTGAGTTTTGCTTGAGGACAAGCAATGTCTAAGTGTGGGATATTTGATATGTGCTAAAAAGTCATGTTTTCAGGCACATATTTCCCGCACATTTGGCCTAATTCTTGGTGAAAACACTTGAATTAAACGTTTAAATGCTTAATTTCACAAAGTTGGTCAAATTATAGACATTGCTGTAAAAAGTGCTAAAAACGTCCAAAAGGCACGCAAATCGAGGCAGATTATTTTAAACACTGATTCTTACAGAATTTTAACCATATTATGATACAAGTCCTTAAATAGTCTCATATGGTGTATCAGGTTATTCCAAGACTGTAGAATCAAGAATCGTGCAGATCAGGTAAAGAACGAGGAAGATGGAGCTTTATGAGCGCAAACCGAGGGCATTCCGCACGTGCCAACTCTAGAGACATCCAAAATTGGTACTTTTGGCATCATTATAAGCGTAACGGAATTATGAGATCATAGGCGAAAGAATCAAGTCAAACGGACGAGAAACGAAGAAGATACGGCCTTCCGAAGCAACGAGAAAAGTCAGATAAATCACACGGCCTACCACACGGCCACCCCCTAGCCGTACACGGCCTAGAAGAGGCCGTACATGGCCTGTTTCTATCCGTACACGGCCTGATCATGGCCGTACATGGCCTGTTTTGGCCTCACACCCCCTCGTTGTTGCTTTGTTTGCTTGTACGTGTGCTTGTGGACTTGTACTCTTGCATCCAAGGCTTGCCTATAAATAGAGAGCTCTCCATCCTCATTCCAAACACCATTCTTCAACAAGAATTCTCACTTTCTCTCTCACACACTCTTTCTCTTTCTAGTTTAGCTTTCTCTCTCTAGCACTACTCTTAGGAGTTAGAGGAGAAATAGATTAGGGTTTTAGTTCGTTAGTTCTTGGTTAATATTTAACCTAGACTAACGGAGGGGCTACTTTTGTAATAGTATAGGGAATATTCTGAGGGGCTTATTTGTAATATTGTCGAAGATATTGCGGAGGTTCCGTTCGTGTATTCTTCTAACATTATTCTGTCTACGCAAAATCTACGGTTATTTCTTTCCTTTTCTATTATGATGATTGCTATTATTATTATGATAGATTTAGGATTGTTTGCCATGCTTAGTGAGTAGTTCTCTTATGTGCTTGTTGTGATGTAGTTAGCTTGTTAATATTTGGGGTGATGTTACTTTAAATACGTAATTGGGATAATATCGTTATGAAACAACGGAAGTTACGTTATACGGCTTTCATTTGTATAGCGCCGGAATCATCACGAATGTGTGTAGTACGGAACATGGAAGCTATGAAAGTCGTGGGCACAATCTGTTGTGGAATAATGTTCCCAATTGCTAAAAAATGAAAACCGGTGTATTGTTAACTTTGTATTTAAGAATTTCTAAACCAAAATCGCCTTTCCTCCAATAAACGTGGTTAGAACCTGTATGACAAGGAGTCGCGAACCTTGATCAACCGGTAACTACCTATCTATGTTTTCAAATACAAACATGGTCTGAATTGTGTAGCTGTGGAAATACTGTCAACCCAATCGTATAGTACACCGTGAATCAATCAGGGATTTATTCGAATTTGTTTAAATAAGTGAGGGTTGGGTTTATATCATAGATGGTCAAACTTTAATACAAATTTAGTTAACCTAGTCCAGAGTGACCATAAAGTATGTGGCACCGGAAAGACCATAAATCGGCACAGTACTTCGTATAACGTTTAAATACGTGGGAAAAGCTAAGGAACTGCCGTCGGTTGAAGACTGTGTCATATCCTGGTTGAACCACACAGCTCTGGACTAAACAAAGACCATTAATACAAAGTTGGCAGTCACCAAACCAAGTCTTAATCTTAAATGCCTTGCCTAGCCTTAGTATCTCCGTGGTGTTAAGAACGGTCAGAACTTATAGTGGGTCTGTTACTCTATCTCATGCGCCCAGGAATACTATTCCGAAAAGGGTTACTATTCCAGTATATGGAAAGTGTTGAAGAGTTGAGCAGCCTCCTCTGATCAGAATCACCATAACCTAGCAACCCAGTGACATACTATCTGAGAAATCAGACAGTAGGGTGTTAGTGTTTACACTACGAATACTCAGGCTAAAGCAAGACACAAATCTTTAAAAGACGTTTTCATACATAAAACCCCAGACATCACCCCATAACACAAACTAACGAAGTCATAACAAGCACTATTCTCCATTACTGATTCCCTATCTAGCTTTTATTTACTGTTTTGTTTATTTTCTGCTTTTATTAGTTTAGTTTAAACGGACCTAAAAACCAAATCAAAAACTCTTTTCAAAAACACATCACTAATTTGAATAAGTTTGTCTGGACAACTCTGCTTCACAATAAGATTGATCTTAAGAATGACCCTGAGTTATACTTACCTCTGTAAGTAGAATTTAGGTCCCCAGCTTTTATAAATTTAAAACTTCACCCAGTTGCGCCCGTTGCGATAACGACCGTTTCAGGCGTAACAAGGACCATTGTGACAATGACTTAGAATTCTTGCGCATTCTTTTCCATGAACACACCTTCTCACAACATCACTAGCATACTTCCTAAACAAAAACGGGTCTTCCCGAAACTAATGTCGCAAAGCCAAGAAAAATCTTTTTCTTCCATGAGTTGAAAGATGTGCTGAAATGATTACCGGCAGGTCGGAATCCCTCTGTAAATTTTCATATTCAAGGTGAGTCGGCAGCTCTTTCAATTCTAACTTGGATGGCTCTTCAAAAGAGGATTTAACCACCAACACCTCGGCTCTCGAACATTGGACACCATGCTTAGTAATTCGTGTCTCCATTTTGATCGAGATTCCATTTGTCAAGATTGACCCTTTACTCTCCTTTAGCTTGATGCCCTCGTTCTCTAACTCCTCATCGCAAGTTGTCTCTATCTCCTCGAGCAATTTATCGAATTCTTCGATGTCACGGATTTCCTCGAGGTTTCCCGTCCATCCTTCAAGAATCATTGGGTCTAAATCTACGTCATCCTTCAAACTTTGCAAACTCTTGTCATCCTCAGATAATTCTCTCATGCTAGCAAAGTAACAAGTCTCATCCACTGATTCCGGATATTGCATAGATTCATTCACATTGAATACAACCTTCTCATCCCCCAACCTCATGGTTATTTTCCTATCAAGAAAACATCGATCAACGCTCTGGAAGTGGCTAGGAAGGGTCTACCTAGAATAATAGGTACTTGGGATCTTCTACCATGTCGAGAATCACAAAGTCGCAGGGAAACGCAAACTTATCAACCTTGACTAAAATGTTCTCAACCATCCCTCTAGGGTATTGAACAGAGTGATCGGCCAACTCGATGCACATTCGGATGGACTTAGGTTCTCCTAGCCCAAGTCTAGCGTACATAGTATAAGGCATAATGGATATGCTAGCCCCAAGATCCGCTAGTGCATTCGTAATGTTCAAATCACCAATTAGACAGGGTATAGTGATACTCCCTGGATCCTTCCTTTTTGGTGGCAACTTGTTTTGCATCACGGCTGAGCATCGCTCATTCATCATCACCGTGGCTTCTTCTACCAATTTGCTCTTATTAGTCAAGAGCTCCTTCAATACTTATGCATTTGGGCAATGGCTTCTACAAACGGAATGTTAATATGAAGCTGCTTCAGATTCTCTAAAAATTGGTGATAATGAGCTTCATCTTTTCCTCGCCTCAAAGCTGCTGGGTAAGGTGGGGGTGGTGCATGATCCTTCGCATATTGTTTATCCCTAGCAATTTGATCAGCTTTTGTGTTCATCCTTGGATTTTTAGCAACCTCCGCTTCCTTCTCCCTTTCAGGCAAAAGCTTCGACACATGATTCTTTTGAAACTTAGGGTTTTCATGACCCTTTCCACTTCTGGTAGTTATTTTCTTTGCGTGATCTCGTGGGTTGGTTTCGGTGAATCCTGGTAAAGTTCCCGGGGGTCTCTCTTGGAGAACTTTAGCTATGCTAGAAATGGTTCCCTCAATTTGCTTGATCGCCGCTCCTTGATTCCGAACTAATGCTTCAATGGTGTCCATCCGCTGTCCAGACCTAGCAATAAATTTCTCGTTAGCGGTCAAAAACTTCCCCATCATTTCTTCCAAATTGGATTTCTTGTCAGGGAGGTTGCCGAGGGTTGTTCCTTAGTGAAAAACTCTGGTTGAGCCTGGCTGAACTGGCGACCTCCTTCCTGGTATGGTCTTAGGAAAAATTCCCCACTGCCTTGGCAGTAGGTTCCGTGAGTATCCACACATTTAACTTCCACTCTCACTTCTCCAGAATTCATTTTGGGACAATCCTTGACTAAATGCGTTCCTCCACAATTGTCACACCCTACTTGGATTGCATGGACAGTCTCAGTCACTTTTTTTATGTCTCTTCCCATGCTGTCCAGCTTGGCAGTTATGACGGCGAGTCCATCATCATCGCTAATTGTCCTCTTTCTCCTAGAGGTATCATCATCCCATAACCGAGAATGCTTTGCTTGGTCGCGAATAGCTACTAAGGCATCCCTAGGAATCTTCTTCGGGATAGGCCCTTGAGCATCTAATTGTTGTCTTGTAGCACGATCCACTCCCCTGTAGAATACCATTATAATTTGTTGGTCGTTTAGGTCGTGCTGTGGACATTTATGCATCAAGTCCTGGTACCTTTCCCACGCTTGGTGCAGTGACTCGTCAAAGTCTTGCTTGAAGTTTCGAATCTCATTGATCATCTTCGACGTTTTGGATGGTGGGCAGTACATCTTTAGAAACTTTGTGCGAAGATCTTCCCACGTGGTGATGGATCCAGCTGGTTCATTAGTAATCCATCTTTTTGCGGCTCCCTTGAGTGTTTTTGGGAACACTCGGAGCAAGACTTGATCGCATGTAATGTTGAGGATGTTGAACATATCGGCGATCTCGACGATTCTCTCCACGTGCTCGTTAGCATCGTCATTCTTCTCTCCTCGAAACGGGTTTTCCCTAAGCTCCTTTAGGAATTGTTCCTTTATCTCGAACTCAACGTTTTCTGCAATCGCGGACCTCACTACTCCTGGGCCAAGGTCGCTACGCCTTCTGCTCGAATATTCCTCGAGAGTCATGTTGACGATGTCGTCTGCCATTTCTATATCTGGTTCCGATTGATCGATGGGTGGTTCAAAGAGAGATCGTAAATATTCTCTAAAATCGTCCTCCAAATACGAATGGTAGAATAAGACTCTTAAATACAAAACAACTAAACAATTAATCCCTAAACACAAAATAATACAAATAGACAGGTAAACAAAATTAAATTAAAACTAATTAATTACAGAAAACAAAATCCAATTTACCAAATTGAATCAAACCGCTCCCCGGCAGCGGCGCCAAAAACTTGATGTCATGTAAACGGGGCTGATGTCGTGTAAACGAGGCTTTAGTTTTAAAATGGAAAATACCTAACTTACTACACACAACACAGGCAAGAATACCTGATCATATATAGTATAGCTCAGTAAGTCCGAGTCGAACACAGGGAACGGATGTCAATATTAACAAATTGGAAATCAATACAATTACTTAAAGCAGTAAAAACAGGGACGTTTTAGTTCCGATCGAACAGTTGATAAACAATTATAAAAGAAATGAATTATTAAATAAAACTTAATTATAAAATAAAGGAATAATAAAATAATTAATTAAAAAGAAAATTTAATTCAAATAATAAAAGAAATGTATTTGCTTAGATTACTTTCCTTAAAATCTGGAAATCATTTTGTTCGATTGCTCACGTATGGATTCTATCGTGCCCTTTCAAATATATCAACCCTCCTTACAAGATAAACTGAATTCAATACAATTAAGAAAGACACAAGGTTATTTTCAACACATTAACAGTTCAATTTAACGTTGTCCACAAAACTGTTCTAAATTAATTTAACACCGTTTATGTGATTTATTCTTTTGACTTGAATCAACAAAGTCTATAACTGATTAAAGTTATCTTGTCCATCAATAACCATTACTAACTATTAACCCTAGCCCGTCAAACTCAATATATTCGGCAATAATTATCAATCAAAATCAACAATTACCAATAAATTCACAACCAACAGGAAATTAATCTCAACTGATTATGAAATCACGCTAGGTAATCAGCAACAATCATTAAATACCCAAGGATTAACGAATAAACACATAAACATTTAATAAAATCCAATACGTTCGCAATTATAACAATCAATCCATCAATTAAGTATTCTCATCTAAGCAAACACATATTAGAACTAGCCAATCATACTTTTACAGAAAATCAGAAGCAATAACATATCACAATTCATAATCGAATGAAAAGAAAAAGTGTATTCGAACCGAAATAATGAAATAATGATTTGATGAATGAAAGCCCTTCAATCTTCTTGCTCTTAATTCTTCAAAAGCTCTGGAATTAGGGTTTTAAATGAGAGAAAATCGACTGGAAGAAAAATGTGTGTATTAGCCTCCAAATGAAATAAACTCATCTATTTAGGTTTTCTGCCGACTCAATCCATACGCCGTATGGACATCCATACGCCGTATGGATTGTAAAACCCATGGGTCTGACCCGCGTGGACTAGCGGCCCGGCTCACTTCATCCATACGCCGTATGCAATCCATACGCCGTATGGATCAGAATTTCCAACTTTTTTCACCAGCGACCACCATTCTTCAATCTTTCTTATTTTTAACTTCTTTTCTTCAATTCTCGCACGTTTTCTTCTTCTTTTCCGATTTAAGCTCCAAATAATTCCTAAATACAAATATGAACAAAATGAGTATCGCATTCAAATAAAATGCATAAGAAATTAATCAAACTAGGGGGTAATCAGTACTATAAAATAGCACATTTTGGCGTTCATCAAACATCCCCCTCTTGAATCCTACTTGTCCTCAAGTAGACTAGTGACTCAAAAATTCAAAACTTTAAATATGAACGGCAAACTATACATAAAAGGACTTACAAACTACACAGCATTCAGCAAACCAAATCTTTATCTTAAAATCGATTCTACTTTAAAACTCATCAATCAAGGAACTCTAAATGGGAAGCCATTCTAATATATTATTATTATACATAAAAGATAATTCACTCAGATTACCGATATTGTTGTCCACTTAAACAATCTAAATTTCAGAAATTGAACTCAACTTATTATTATTCTAGTAGGCCTTACCCTTGATTTTCAATAGCAAAATACTCTCATACAAATAACGTGTCACAATTCTCCAAATAATGAACATCCAAATAAATCAATCATTTTTCAAACCAAGACATTGGTGACAGGTCTGTACCTCAGTACAACAGAGCGACATAACTTGGCTTTGGTTTTTCAATTTATGAGTCCTTTGTACTCATTTATTTTTATCTATTTTGATATCAAATATACTGACGGAAACCAGGTCTGTACTTTCGTACAACAGAGGAGACAACACCCAGTATATTCCCAAATGATGATAATTAGGATCCCAAAATTATGGATTATAACACGCTATCATATGAGAATTAAGATTATCATACCTTGCTAAATGATCCTCAAAGGATAACTCCTACTTTATTCATTACATTTCTTACTAGCTCAATAACTTCCATATAGATTGCCTATCGATACATCACAAGATGAATTATCTAATATATTAAAATTTACGATTATTTCATTCCTTGCATTCCCAAAACAATGTTACAAGATTGCTAAACTTTACATAGAATACAATTTTAAAAAAAAAATTTGGGTTGAAAAATGACTAACACGTAGAATGCCTCTTTAAGTTTAACATTTGCCAATATTTACCATTCATATCTTAAGGACAAACAGACTTCTATTCCCCATCCCCCACTTAAAAGTATGTAATGTCCTCATTGCAAAAGAAAACAATAATATAGGGAATAGAAAAGAAGTGAAACAGAAAACTCCCCTGATTTGAAGGCAAATTGCTTGAAGGACTTCGTTCAGAAATAAAATACAATAGCACACTTCTGTAGGCAACACGATTGCATTTAGCACATGCAATAAGCCTTTAAACCCCTTGGTATCCCGAGTGGACGAGTTGTAGTCTCGTGAGGGTTTCCAGATAACACACCCACAAAGTTCAAACCTGAAAACAAAAACAATAAAACAGAATACAAATTAACAAAATAACGGGTTGTCTCCCGAAAGCGCTTTTGTTTATCACGTCGGTAAGCTCGACATCTTGCTTCAACACTTAATTCAAATCCATCTCCAAATCACGATTGGAGTCCCTGATATCACCATAGTACTTCTTCACTCTACTTCTATTAACTTTGAAAGTTTTGCCAGAATATCCTTGCAAATCAACAGCTCCAAACGGATAAACCTTGTCAACAACAAAAGGGCCAGTCCAGCGTGTCTTTAACTTTCCTGGAAACAGATGTAATCTAGAACTATACAACAGAACTTTATCACCCTTCTCGAATGTATGGTTCGACTTAAGACGAGCATCATGCCATTTCTTAGTTCGCTCCTTGAACAGTCTCGAATTTTCATAGGCATTTATTCTTAATTCATCCAACTCATTTAGCTGTGCCATTCTTTCCTTTCCAGTTAACTGCTCATCAAGATTGCATTTCTGTAGAGCCCAATATGCTTTATGCTCTAACTCAAAAGGTAAATGACAAGCCTTTCCATAAACAAGGCGATAAGGCGTTGTTCCAACTGACGACTTAAATGATGTTCGTGCGCCCATAATACATCATCCAACTTGTATGACCAATTCTTAGGGTTTCCTTCAACTGAACGTTCTAAAATACGCTTCAACCCTCTATTAGTCACTTCCACTTGATCACTCGTCTGTGGATGATAAACAGTTGAAAACTTATGTTTAACTCCGTACTTTCACAGCACTTTTTCCAATTGAAGATTTGTGAAATGTGTCCCTCGATCACTAATTAAAGCTTTCGGTGATCCAAAGCGCGAAAATAACTGTTTAAGAAAATTTACCACAACTCGAGCATCATTCGTGGTTAATGTTTTTGCTTCGGCCCACTTAGAGACATAATCCACAGCCACAATGATGTATTTTTTTCCATTGCTAGGTGGAAACGGGCCCATAAAGTCTATCCCCCAGACATCAAAAATCTCACTTACCATAATTAGATTTTGCAACATTTCATCCTTCTTTGAGATTCTCTCAGTACGTTGGCAGGCATCGCATTCCTTCACATACTTGAATGCATCCTTATAAACTGTTGGCCAATAAAAACCTGCCTCAAACACCTTCCTTGCAGTGTAATTGGGACCATGATGTCCTCCAGCCGGACCATCATGATAGTGCTCCAAGATTATGTCGCATTCATCTCCAGCTACACATCGTCGGACAATTCCATCGGCACATTGTCTGAACAGATATGGATCTTCCCAGAAATAATACCGTAAAGATGAGAAAAACCTCTTTCTTTGGTTGAAGTCCAATCCGGATGGAAGAGTCTTTGTAACTAGAAAGTTTGCAATATCAGCGAACCATGGAAATTCATTCAGAATTGCTTTCAACAAGCTTTCATCAGGAAATTTATCTCGAATTTCCGTTTCATCTAACTTATCCAATTCTGGATTTTCTAGTCTTGACAGATGATCCGCAGCCAGATTTTCTGCTCCCTTCTTATCACGAATCTCAATGTCAAACTCTTGCAATAACAAAATCCATCACAACAACCTTGGTTTTGCATCTTGTTTTACAAACAAGTATCTTAATGTAGAGTGATCGGTAAAAACAACAGTTTTTGACAGGACCAGGTAAGAGCGAAACATATCAAATGCAAAAACAACAGCAAGCAATTCTATCTCAGTCGTAGTGTAATTCTCCTGAGCACTCGTCAAGGTCTTGCTTGCGTAATAAATAGGTTGAAACTTCTTATCAATCCTCTGGCCTAAAACTGTTCCTACAGCGTAATCACTGGCATCACACATCAATTCAAATGGAAGATCCCAATTTGGACTTATCATAATTGGCACGGATACCAATTTCTCCTTTAGAAGCTTGAACGCATCTTGGCACTCCCTTGAAAACTCGAACTTAGCTTCCTTTTCCAACAACTTGTTCATAGGACGTGCTATCTTTGAAAAATCCTTGATGAATCTTCTATAGAACCCAGCATGTCCTAAGAAACTTCGTATTCCTTTAACGTTTGTTGGATGAGGTAGCTTTGCTATGGCCTCAATATTCGCATGATCAACTTCAATACCAGCTCTTGAAATTTTATGCCCCAACACAACTCCTTCTCGTACCATAAAATGACAATTTTCCTAATTTAAGACGAGATTGGAACTCTCACACCTTTGCAACATCCTCTTTAGATTCATCAGACACTTATCAAAAGAATCTCCAAACACAGAAAAGTCATCCATGAATATTTCCATGTTGTCTTCTACCATATCATGGAAAATTGCCATCATGCACCGTTGAAATGTGGCGGGTGCGTTACATAGACCGAAAGGCATCCTCCGATAAGCGAAAGTTCCGAATGGGCAAGTGAAAGTAGTCTTATCTTGATCATTCGCATCAATTGGAATTTGGAAGTACCCGGAGAATCCGTCTAGAAAGCAATAATACTCTTTTCCAGCTAGAAGTTCAAGCATCTGATCAATGAATGGCAAAGGAAAGTGATCCTTGCGTGTCGCATCGTTCAACTTCCTATAATCGATACAGACCCTCCATCCAGTAACAGTTCTCGTGGGAATTAACTCATTCTTCTCTTCGCAACCACTGTCATACCTCCTTTTTTAGGCACAACATGAACGGGGCTAACCCATGGACTATCAGAAATCGGGTATATCAAACCAGAGTCAAGCAATTTTATGATTTCCTTCCTCACAACATCCGTAACCTTAGGATTTAATCGTCTTAATGGTTGCACAACAGGTTTGAAGTCAGATTCTATAAGGATCTTGTGCGTACAATATGATGGGCTGATTCCCTTGATATCACCAATTGTCCAAGCTATGGCATGTTTATGTTCCTTCAGAACTTTTAGCAGACTTTCCTTCTCGTTTGCTGATAGCTTGGATGAGATGATAACTGGCAGATCCGACTCTCCTTGTAGGTATGCATATTCCAAATGGGTCGGTAAATCTTTCAATTCTAACCTTGGTGATTCTTCAAAAGAAGATTTAACTGCCAACACCTCTTCTCGTGAACAAGGAATCCCATGCATAGTGATGCGAGTCTCCTTTTTGACTAAAATACCATCAGTCTCAACCGATTCTTCATTCTCTGTTGGCTGATTACTCTCTAACTCCTCATCACTCTCGAACTCTAGCTCCTCAAGCATCTTATCAAATTCTTCTATATCTCTAATTGCTTCTATGCTTCCCGTCCATCCTTCCAGAATCATGGGATCAAGATCTTCATTCTCCATGAGACTTTGAAGGAACTCCTCATCATCAGTCATTTCTCAAGCACTCACAAAGTAGCAAGTATCATCAACTGCAGCAGGATATCTCATTGATTTGTTGACATCAAACACTACTTCATCGTCTCCTAACCTCAGAGTGATTTTTCTATCATGAACATCAATCAATGCCCTTGCAGTGGCTAGAAAAGGTCTTCCCAGAATGATAGGTACCTTTTTATCTTCAACCATGTCTAGAATGATGAAATCACATGGAAAAACAAACCTATCCACCTTAACTAGCACATTCTCTACCATGCCCCTAGGATATTGAACTGAACGATCTGCTAACTCAATGCACATTCTAATTGGCTTTGGTTCCCCTAACTTAAGTCTGGCATACATAGTATAAGGCATTATCGATATGCTTGCCCCCAAGTCAGCCAATGCATGAGTAAGGTCTAAACTTCCAATCAGACAAGGAAGGGTAATACTCCCAAGGTCTTTCACTTTCGGTGGAATTTTATTTTGCATAACCGCTGAACATCTCTCGTTCATTGTCACCATGGTTGCCTCCATCAGTTTGCTCTTATTAGTTAAAAGTTCCTTCAGATACTTTGCATACTTTGGCATTTGAGCAATGGCTTCCACGAATGGGATGTTAATGTGCAGTTGCTTCAGATTCTCTAGAAACTGGTGGTATTGAGCATCATCCTTCCCTCTTCTCAAAGCTGCTGGATAAGGTGGCGGCGGTGCATGATCCTTAGCATATTGTTTATCTCTTGCAATTTGGTCAGCCTCAGTGTCCACCTTGGGACTTTCCACAACTTCTACTTCCTTCTCTTTTTGTGGTAGGGGTTGAGAAACAGGTTTCTTCCTTGGAATGGGGTCTTCAAAACCCTTTCCACTCCGGGTGATCACCGCTTTCGCCTGATCCCGTGGATTGGTCTCAGTGTATTGAAGAACTTTGGCTATGTTGGAAACATCCCCTTCAATCTGCTTAATCGCAGCTCCTTGATTTCTCAATGCAGCGTCGGTGGCATCCATCCTTTGTCCAGAGCTCGTAATGAATTTCTCATTGGAGGTGAGAAACTTACCCATCATTTCTTCTAAATTGGCTTGCTTATCTGAAGATGATGCACCCTGTTGATCCTTGGTGAAAAATCCTGGTTGAGTTTGGCAAAACTGTCTCCCTCCATCTTGGTATGGTCTTCTAAAAAAGTTTCCACCGCCCTGACGATATGGTGCTTGAGCTTCTCCATACTTGACTTCCTCAGTCTTTTCTCCCGTTCGCATCTCGGGGCAATCCTTCACTAAATGGCTTCCTCCACAGTTGTCGCATCCCACTTGGATAGCATGGACAGTCTCAGTAACCTTCTTGATATCTCTGCCCATGTTGTCTAGCTTAGCGGTGATGGCTGCAAACCCATCTTCATCATTCACAGACCTCATCCGTCTAGAAGTGCCATCATCCCATAACTGAGAGTGTTTCGCTTGGTCGCAAATGGCAGTCAAAGCATCACGAGGGATCTTCTTGGGAATAGGCCCATTGGAATCCAGTTGCTATCTCGTGGCGCGATCCACTCCTTTATAGAAAATACTCACGATTTGCTGATCGTTCAGGTCGTGCTGCGGGCACTTATGCATCAGGTCCTTATATCTCTCCCAAGCTTGGTGTAGCGACTCATCCATTTCTTGCTTGAAATTTCTGATCTCGTCAATCATCTTTGAAGTTTTGGAAGGCGGACAATACATCTTCAGAAACTTAGTGCGAAGGTCTTCCCATGTGGTGATGGACCCAGCTGGCTCGTTTTGAATCCATCTCTTAGCAACTCCCTTGAGTGTGATTGGGAATACCCTGAGCATAACTTGATCGCGTGTGATGTTAGGAACGTTGAACATATCAACTATCTCCACGATTTTCTCCATCATGATCATTAGCATCCTCCCTTTCTTCTCCTTGAAAAGGATTCTCCCTAAGCTCCTTGAGGAACTGTCCTTTGATTTCAAACTCCACATCTTGTGCAATCGCCGACCTTACTACTCCAGTGCCACGGTCATTACGCATCCGACTCGAATACTCCTCAAGCGTTATGTTGGCGATATCTTCTGCCATTGTGTTATCTGGTTGATCGTTAAAAAGAAATCGTAGGCACTCTCCAAAATCGCTTTCTAGATACGAACGGTAGTTCCTGGTTCGTTGGGTAAAAAGGTTATTGGTAAAAACCTCGAAGTCGTCGCTAAGAAAGGTGTTGATTAATGGTGAGTTCGGTGGAGCGGAAGCGGCACGTCTTCTTTGATGGAATATACGTTCGGGTTCTTCAAAAGGGTCAGTTGGGTCTGGAACAGATGTTAGGGTCATAAACTCCAGTAGCGTACCTGGCAAATCAGCAGAACAGGCTACCTAACTATCCTAACTTATAACTAATAGTGAAAAGGAAATTAACTAATCAAGTAACAAATAAATAATAAATTAACTAAAAATTATAAACAAAAGACAACTTTCAATTTATTTAATTGAAACAAACCGCTCCCCGGCAGCGGCGCCAAAAACTTGATGTCGTGTAAACGGGGCTTTAGTTTTAAAATGGAAAATACCTAACTTACTACACACAACACAGGCAAGAATACCTGATCATATATAGTATAACTCAGTAAGTCCGAGTCGAACACAGGGAACGGATGTCAATATTAACAAATTGGAAATCAATACAATTACTTAAAGCAGTAAAAACAGGGACGTTTTAGTTCCGATCGAACAGTTGATAAACAATTATAAAAGAAATGAATTATTAAATAAAACTTAATTATAAAATAAAGGAATAATAAAATAATTAATTAAAAAGAAAATGTAATTAAAATAATAAAAGAAATGTATTTGCTTAGATTACTTTCCTTAAAATCTGGAAATCATTTTGTTCGATTGCTCACGTATGGATTCTATTGTGCCCTTTCAAATATATCAACCCTCCTTACAAGATAAACTGAATTCAATACAATTAAGAAAGACACAAGGTTGTTTTCAACACATTAACAGTTCAATTTAACGTTGCTCACAAAACTGTATTTTAAATTAATTTAACATCGTTTATGTGATTTATTCTTTTGACTTGAATCAACAAAGTCTATAACTGATTAAAGTTATCTTGTCCATCAATAACCATTACTAACTATTAACCCTAGCCCGTCAAACTCAATATATTCGGCAATAATTATCAATCAAAATCAACAATTACCAATAAATTCACAACCAACAGGAAATCAATCTCAACTGATTATGAAATCACGCTAGGTAATCAGCAACAATCATTAAATACCCAAGGATTAACGAATAAACACATAAACATTTAATAAAATCCAATACGTTCGCAATTATAACAATCAATCCATCAATTAAGTATTCTTATCTAAGCAAACACATAATAGAACTAGCCAATCATACTTTTACAGAAAATCAGAAGCAATAACATATCACAATTCATAATCGAATGAAAAGAAAAAGTGTATTCGAACCGAAATAATGAAATAATGATTTGATGAATGAAAGCCCTTCAATCTTCTTGCTCTTAATTCTTCAAAAGCTCTGGAATTAGGGTTTTAAATGAGAGAAAATCGACTGGAAGAAAAATGTGTGTGTTAGCCTCCAAATGAAATAAACTCATCTATTTAGGTTTTCTGCCGACTCAATCCATACGCCGTATGGACATTCATATGCCGTATGGATTGCAAAACCCATGGGTCTAACCCGCGTGGACTAGCGGCCCGGCTCACTTCATCCATACGCCGTATGCAAGCCATACGCCGTATGGATCAGAATTTCCAACTTTTTTCACCAGCGACCACCATTCTTCAATCTATCTTATTTTTAACTTCTTTTCTTCAATTCTCGCACGTTTTCTTCTTCTTTTCCGATTTAAGCTCCAAATAATTCCTAAATACAAATATGAACAAAATGAGTATCGCATTCAAATAAAATGCATAAGAAATTAATCAAACTAGGGGGTAATCAGTACTATATGTGACACCCGTCAAATTTGGTCTAGTAATTAGTGCCTAATCAAGTTTTAATACATGTAATTAGTTCTATGTTAGGCTAATTAATGTATAAATTCATATATATATTGTTGAATATATATACAAGTATGCGATTCGATTAAATCGTACAAGTTATAAATCGAATGTAATTCGGTTCAATTAAACACGGACGTTGGTGAACAATTTTATTAAATAATATAACTTTATTTAGAAACACTATCATATCAAAAATATTACTTGATAATATTTCGTATGTATCTCGTATCGTACAAACAACATTTACGCGATTTAAGTATTAAACGCACAAACAAAGCGAAACAAGTTAACGTTATATTTTTATAGCGCAATTATTAAGCAATTGGTAAAATACTTCAACAAAATATTGGGAAATTATTAGTATTTTAAACACGTATTTAAATGTATTAAATATTAATGAAACGTTTTAAACAATCGGGGAAAACGAACACTGCACGGAGCGCGAACGCAGGAGACGAAAAATCGGAGCCAACCACACATGGGTGGGGGCCATGTGGGCCGGCCCCCATGCCACAAAATGGGGATTTCCCCCATTTCCCTTCCCACTTCTCATTTTCATCATCCATCTTCACCATTCTCTCTCTCTCTTTTCTCTCTAAACATTTCACCACCACCACCTCACTAAATCACCAAATAACAACCTTAAACAACCTCGGATCATCAAGATTTTTAGAGAAAAGGAACCACCACGCAACGATCTACAACCTCATCTTTTCGGATTTTTGATTCGACACCGCGTAAGTTTCCGACAAAAACCCGAAACTCTCCGTTTTTACTCATTTTTACTTGTTTATTGTTTATATAAGTTTATAATGTCCATAAATGGGTTGGGTAAAAGATTTGGACCAAACGGAAACCGGAAAACTCGTTTTCGACACATTTTCCGGCCATCAGACCGTAACGTCGCTTTTGGACCCAGATTTATGCGACGTCAGCTTCAACGTCGCAAAACCCCTCGTGACGTCGCATGGTGCGACGTCAGTCACAAAGTCGCATTAAATTGCGATGTCGCATATAGCGACATCAGCCTTAACGTCGCTAATACCTCACAACGTCGCACTTAGCGACGCAAGCCCTTACGTCGCAGAAATCAACAACGTCGCATATAGCGACGCCACGCACAACGTCGCATTAAATTGCGAAAGCCGCACATAGCGACGCCATGCTCAACGTCGCAGTCAGGATGATAATCCCTTAACAATCTTTATAATATTGTTTTGAATTAAATTGTTAATATGTTGCGGAATAACAATTAACAACTATCAAGAAGATTGTTTATGTAACATGCACGTAAAAACAATTATCACCAAAAGCTTCAATATTATTATATGAATAATACGAATACACTGAAGTATTAGGGTTTTCACCTTGAAGCTAATCGTAACCTATATTGTATTTTTATCATAGGCTAACAGGATCTCTATTTATAATTCATAGAGTCCTATACAATCTGTAGTCATTATGGTATACGTACTTATCCCATAAATAACTCTAACAAACTAACCGACTCATTAATAATATTAACAGTGGCTACATGTATTTTGCACTAACAGTGGCTACACAATATACTTAACTAAATCTAAGTATATACTAAACAGTGGCCGCAACTCAAACAAACTAGCAGTGGCTAGCCTTCAACTCTTCTAACCGCGGCAAGCATTTACATAAACAGTGGCTAGCAATTCATTTAACACTTGACCAAATCTGCTCAGATCCCAACAATCTCCCCCTAAACTTAATCAATCTTTCATTGCATTAAGTTTCTTTAGTCTTCTTCAATCTTTTGTAGGAGACTTGGACCCTTTCTTGCTTGATTGACACCTTTTGTGATACTGATTCAAAATCTTATAAACTATGTCCTTTCCCTTATCAGTCTTCACAGCCACTTGTAATTTCTTTTTGACTAAATGTTCCAACAGTGCTAAACTCAGAACATAGTCTCTTTCTTCCAGCATATACAAGTATTTCCCATTCTTCACTGCTATACAGTATACCCCTGCTCTAGCATAATGTCTCCATTTTACAATTATCTCAGAGCACATAAATATTTCTCCAAAAAGTTCTGGTTCAAACATCATTCTCAACCATTCCCACACATTTCATTCAATAGCAACTGTAATCAGCTTCACATCCTTTTCCAAAGCTAATTTGTACATATCATATACATCAAAGTTATTTATTCTTTTCAGAATATCACCCATTGATTTATGAAATGTTACAACTCCATTTCTTCTTTCAATCCTGATTTCATAAGTCACTTCAGAAGTTCTCAAACAAATTCCTTCCCATTTAATAATTTCTGAATACTCTTCATCAACCATATTTGTATTTTCAGATCTATCAGGCTTTTCCATTATCATCTGATCCAAAATTTCCTCATCTCTGTCTAAATCAATCACTTGATCATCTGAACTTTGAATCATCTGAAAAGTTCTCCTATGACTTTCAATTCTCACTCTCAACTCTTCAGCCTTAATCTTTTCTTCTTTTTCCTTTTCAAGCTCTTCATCAATCAATGCATATCTTTCTTTCAACCTTCTCTGAATTTCTTCATCTTCTTTCTTCTTCTTTTCCATCCTCTCTCTTGCTTTTGGATTCACCAATGGATCATTATCATACATTTCTTGTAATTCTTCCAAAGACATTTTTCTCAATCTCATAGTAGAAATCCTATCTCCTCTCAATTTACATACCAATGAATTTTTCAATTCTGCCCTTGTTGGTTTCTTTGCTTTTCTTTTAGCAGCTTCTTTTTCTCTCTTCTCTTTCTTACCTCTTTCAATGATCTGTTTCAATGACACTTGCAGAGGATTGCCTTTCTTCTTTTCAATATATGCATTAGACACAGAATCATCTTCTAATCCTTTAGCTTTCATTTCTGCATAAATTTTGCTTGCTTCCTTTGTCATTTTCACCACCTGTCCAGATGTAAGCAATACATCTACTTCATCAATTTCTGGAACAGATGTCTGAATAGGCACAGATCTTTCCTTCTCAGCTGCACTTCTCTTTTCTGCTTCAACTCTATCCTGTTCATCAAGTTCTGCCTTTAAAGCCACCTCATGATCATACTCAACACTCTGTTGTACTTTCTTCTCCTTCTTCTTTGGCTTTTCTTCCAATTTACCCTTACCTTTATCTTTTGGATCAATATTAGGAAGTTTAGACTCAGGTTTAGGCTTATCAGAAGTTTCTCTAATCATGAATGGTACCTCAATTCTTCTAGCAGTGGGAGGTCTTTGAACAGTGGTTGGTTGAGTTGTAGCAGTGGTTTGAGGTTTTACAGTAACAGTGGTAGGTTCTGTAGCAGTGGTAGTAGTTGATGTAACAATGATTGGAACAGTTATTGTGGTTTGATTTGGGTTAACAGTGGCAAGCTTTGGTTTACTACTAGCAGTGCTTCGAACACAACTAGCAGTGGCAGGTGTAGATTTTGCAGTAGCAGTGGTTAGAATCCTTTGCCTAACAGTGGAAGTTACAGATTTAGCTCTCTTTGACTTAGGTTTCTTTGGTGACTCAACACTTGCAGCTTTCAAACTAGTAAATGGAATTGACTTTTTCCTCCCTATTGTCACCTTTGGTTTCTCAACTTCAGTCTCTTGCTTGACAAAAATTGACTCCCCCTCAGTCTTAGCATCATCATCATCTACTGGAATCACACCATCATTACCAGCTTCCATGTTTTCAGTTTCCATACTAGCTTCAGTTTCATCTACTACCTCTTCATCTTGTTGAAAAACACTTTCAACACCCTTCTGCACATCATCCATTAACACATCTGCATTCTTATCAACCTCATCAATCTTCTCACTGTTACCATTTACATGATCACTCAAGTCAGCCATAAATACATCATTCTCTGCATCATCTCTGATCTCATCTTCTCTATTTTTCTCCCCCTTGTTGGAAGGGCTGTTTGTTCTTTCAAAAACTTCACTACCACATTCTCCAAAACACTAATTCTGTCCTTTAAATCTTCAATCACTTGCCCCTGTTCCTCAATCTTAGTTGCCTGCTCTGCTAGCTTTGCATCTTGAGATTTATTGATCCGTTTCTCTCTGAGCAATTTACTCCATAACAAATCCACAGCCTCTGTCAATTGTACATTCGTCAATTCAATAGTAGTTCTAGCCTCATCATCATTAGAGTGTGACCTCCTAGATGAATCATTGACAAAGTCATCATCTGTCTCATGCCTAGCATGATCAACAGAAGTCCCTTTTTTCTTGGTACTGGGACCTTCACCTGCTTCATTACCCGTAGGTTCAGCATTAGAAGTTGCCTCTGGTTGGGTCTTATTTATGTTACCACTGCCCTCCTCTGTCAGTGGACTAGTAGGAGTAGTGGCAGCCCTTCCAGAATGACCAATCATCTCCTCAATGGTCACCTGCTGTTGTGTTACATTTGACTGAGACAAATGAGCAGTAGGAGCCTCATTTGCCTATTTCAATTTCTTTTTCTTTGATTTATATTGGATAGGCTGTGTGGTCCCTTGTTTTCGTTTGGTACCCCCACTAGGTGTGTGTTCAGGCTCAGGTGGGTCTACTGGCCTGTCACCAAGTGGTTCAGATGTAGTTGGTGGTACTATATCTGTGGTGGAAGGAGCAGGAAACATTGTAGAAAACAATGCTGTTTCCTTCCCAGAAAATCTCTTATCGGTATTTTTACTCATTTCTGTAAAAGTTCTTGCAGAAAGAGTACCAACACTAATAACAGAAGATTGTGCAACCAAATCAGTAACTTGTTTATTCAAAACAAGTTGCACAAATCTTGGATACATTATAAACATATCCTTCTTTCCCTTTGTTATGTTTCGAATCATGCCATCAAGTATGTATTTTGAAAAATTAAATTTTTGACCCGTAGCCAAACACACAAGTGCATAGGCTATTTGTGTTCCAAATTCATTATATGCAGTTCTCTTAGATGACACACAGTGAAGAATTGTATGAATTAAAAATTTCTATTGAGGACTAAAGAGTGATTTAAAAAATGTAAAACGTGAATAATCACCTTCATATCCCATTAATCGTAAATTATCATACAATACTGTGTCATCTAGAGAAGATATACCTGTGGCATCATCAAGAAGAAGAACTTCTCGTAAAACGTCCTCTGTAACCACCACCTTAGTTTCTTGAACCTTTGAAACTATTTGATCTTTTCCAGAAACCACTTCCAAATTGGCATTCTTCCAGAACTCATTTAAATGACCCCTTGAAAACCTTGGAGATACTGTAAGTGCATGAAAGATATAACTTGAACGAAGAAAATCAACAACTTGTATGAAATTCTGTGCACTTGAGGGTTTCATCAGAAAAGCGATCATATTGTGTTCCTCATAAACACTTAGAGTTGAATCAGACGAGGAAGAAGACGCCATGAACGTAGATTGATTATCGAAGAAGAAGTGATTTGATTGTAATCACAGTGGTTATAAGAGAAAATATGAAAACGTAATGAAAAATTGAAGTGTTTTAGAGCTAAATACTGTTAGTTATAAGAGCAGTGCCAAGCCCTAGAAAATAGAACCAACAGTGGCACTGTCCGATATAACTGACAGTGGGAAGGTATAAGAAATACCTAACAGTGGGAGAC
Organism: Helichrysum umbraculigerum; assembly: GCA_949592205.1. Lineage (NCBI taxonomy): Eukaryota > Viridiplantae > Streptophyta > Magnoliopsida > Asterales > Asteraceae > Helichrysum > Helichrysum umbraculigerum. The sequence goes on from CATIUR010000001.1 coordinate 336,761,684, forward strand.
ACGAACAATTTTTCAAACACTAATACTTATAAAGCTAACAACAGCTACTAGAACTAGCAGAGGCAACCGACCAAGATAACCAAAACTTAGTACTAGCAGTGCCAAACACTCAGCTTTACAAAAGGTTTTTTTTTTTAAATAAAAAATAAAACGTTAGTTCCAGCAGGAGTAATGTCTTCTGACAGTGGCTAGGAACCTGCACAGTGGTTAGCTAGAAACAAAAACAGTGGCAATAACCTTACACAAGATTACAAGCAGTGGCAGTTTTATAAAGACAGTGGCTCAAATGTTCTAACAGTGGTACCAACTGAAAGCACATTAAAACCAAAAGTGGTAAACACTTTGAACATAAAGCACTATTCTTTATAAAGAACCACTGTTAGTATCAATTCTAATACCAAACATAGTTTAAGTTAGATTGATCATTCCTATACTGGTAACCAAAAATGTAAACCTTCCCACATTGAAAGCCTTTGTGAAAAGATCTGCATATTGATTATCAGTATGAATTTTAAAGATTTGGATCAATCTCTTTTCATTACAATCTCTAATGAAGTGATATCTAATTTCAATATGTTTGGTCTTAGAATGCTTAACAGGATTGTTAATGATACTAATTGCAGAGTTATTATCAATATAAATAGGAGTATTTAGAAAAGTCAGACCATAATCCAACATCTGATTTTGAATCCAAAGTACTTGAGCACAGCAGCTTGATGCAGCAACATATTCTGCCTCTGTTGTTGAAGTAGATACAGTGGTCTGCTTCTTGCATTGCCATGACACCAATCTTTCTCCTAGAAATTGACACCCTCCTGAGGTAGACTTTCTGTCCAAATTCTCTCCACCATAATCACTATCTGTGAAAGCCATGCGTTCAAAAGAAGAACTCTTGGGATACCAAAGTCCCAATTTTGGTTGACCCTTTAAATATCTAAAAATCCTCTTCACAGCATATAGATGTGATTGCTTGGGATTGGCTTGATATCTAGCACACACACACACAGCAAACATAATATCTGGTCTGGAAGAGGTGAGATACATGAGAGAACCAATCATGGACCTATAAATATGTACATCTACATCCTCCCCCTCAAGATCTGCATGTAGTGCCTTGTGTGTCTCCATGGGTGTGCTAGCTATTTTAGCATCTTTGTAGCCAAATCTGTCCAGAATGTCTTTAACATATTTGCCTTGATTGATAAAGATACCATCTGAACTTTGCTTCACTTGAAGTCCCAAAAAAAAAGTAAGTTCACCTATAGAACTCATCTTGAACTTCTGATGCATTAATTTCTCAAACTCCTTACACAAGGAATCTTTAGTAGACCCAAAAATAATATCATCAACATACACTTGTACCAATAGGATATCATTGTGAATCCTTTTGGTAAACAGTGTCTTGTCAATGGTACCTCTTTTAAAACCATTTTCCAATAAGTAAACAGATAAAGTTTCATACCAAGCTCTAGGTGCTTGATGCAAGCCATAAAGAGCCTTATCCAACCTGCATACTCTATCTGGATACTTGGGGTCTTCAAAGCCTGGTGGTTGGCAAACATATACTTCATCATCAATTGTGCCATACAGAAATGCACTCTTGACATCCATTTGATAGACTTTGAAGCCTTGGTATGATGCATATGCTAAGAATAACCTGATTGCTTCTATTCTAGCTACAGGAGCAAAGACATCATCATAATCAATGCCTTCCTCCTGAGTATATTCTTGTGCCACCAATCTTGCTTTGTTCTTAATCACTATCCCTCTCTCATCCTTCTTATTCTTGAAGATCCACTTTGTTCCAATTGCCCTTTTTCCTTTTGGTAGATCCACTAAAGTCCACACATTCTGAATCTTGAACTGCAACAACTCTTCCTGCATTGCTTCAATCCAACTGGGATCTTTAAGAGCTTCCACTGCCTTCTTTGGTTCAACTTGAGATAGGAAACATACATATAAAGAGGTATGGAGTTCCTCTTCACTGATCTTTGTTTGCTGTCTAGTTTGTACAGCAGAATCAACATTACCAATTACTTGTTTAAGAGGATGATCTCTATGAATAATATAATTAGATGTAGATGTTTCATGTAATCCAGTTTCCAAGTTTGTATAATTCTCATCATGACCAGAAGTTTCACTTGACCTTTCTTTTGAAATCCTTTTTGACAATGGAGTTGTGCTCATGAACTGTAAATAATCCAGCCTAGCCTCCTTATCAACATGCTTAGTTGGAGTCTGTTCAGGAATCTCATCACTCAGAATTTTAGACACATCAGTTGTAATAGAATCAACAACATGTCTAGTATTCTCAGAAAAAGTGTTCAGATTCCTTAAAAGTTGCTGTTCAGGACTCTTATCACACTGTTCTTTACCCTGATCATAACTCTGTTCATTACTCTGTTCATCAGATTCAAAGATACTAATGAAAGGATTCCCATCAGATCATCACCCTCTGAGCTTTTGGATGATATTGATGGATCAGTTGCAAACACTTCTGGGGGATCAGGAGACCATATTGGAAATAAGATGTATTCCAATGAATCATTCTTCTTTCCAGATGACACTCCTGTAGCTGCTGTAACTTGTTCATCCTTTGCACTTCCATTTGTACCTGTACTTGTACCTGCACTTGCATCTACATGTGGATATCTAAAAGCAGTATTAAGTGCATCAATATCAAACAAAGACTTAGGACCTTTCCCATCAGGATTAGAAGTATTCTCATTGAAGGTTATGTTCATGGTCTCTTCTATGATCCTGTTCCTTTGATTGAATACCCTATAAGCCTTGCTTTGAATAGAGTAACCAACAAATATACCCTCATCTGCCTTGCTTTCAAACTTTCCTAAGTGATCTTTGGTATTTAAGATAGTACAAGGACACCCAAAAGATTTTAAGAAACTAACAACAGGTTTCCTATTAAACAAAAGTTCATATGGTGTCTTGTTATGAGGCTTAACTACTAAAACCCTGTTCTGAACATAGCAAGCTGTGCTAACTGCCTCTGCCCAAAAAGACATAGGTAATTTTGCATCAGATAGCATAGTTCTAGCTGCCTCAATTAGTGTCATATTCCTCCTTTCAGCTACTCCATTTTGTTGTGGAGTTCTAGGTGCACTAAACTCTCTCTTAATACCTTTAACCTCACAGAACTTATCCATCTCATGATTTTTAAATTATGTTCCATTATCACTCCTGATGATTTTAACCTTTAGTTATAAATGATCTAAGTATTTCACCTGTCTCATCTTTTGTTCTAAGAAAGAAAACCCATGTAAACCTGGTATAATCATCAATTACTACAAGGCAATAAGACATTTTACCCATGCTACTTATGTTGGTTGGTCCAAATAAGTCCATATGCAATAAGTAAAAGGGTGTACAATTGGTATTCACACTTTTGGACTTAAAAGAAGACCTGTGTTGTTTGCCTTTTTGACATGCAACACAATGATCATCACATGAATACACCTTTTCAGGTAAACCTCTAACAAGCTTGTTTTTAGCAAGTTTATTAATGGTTTTGTAGTTCATGTGACACATTCTTCTATGCCACAGTTCAGATTCAGTCACAGTAGCTTTGGAAATAAGACAGTTTAAATCAGGTTGAGGTGACATATTTGCTAAGTCACACTTATATACATTGTCTTGCCTTGGAATTCTCATTAAAATCATGTTTTCTGGTATTTTAAATTCCTTGGACAAGATAAGGCATTCAGTGTCAGTAAAATGAACTGGGTTCTTTTTATCTGTAATTTGACTTACACTTAGCAAATTATACCTCAATTGATCCACAAAATAAACATTATCAAAACTTAACTTTTCACTCTGAACTGTTCATTTGCCTGTTATCTTCCCTCCTTTTGGATTGCTTCCAAATGCTACATATCCACCATCAAAAGATTTGAAGTCCTGTAGCTTTTCCTTATCACCAGTCATGTGCCTTGAGCAGCCACTATCCACATGCCATAAGCTCTTTGGCTTGCCCTGCACAAATAATCAAAAAGAGAATTAGTTTCTCTTGGGAACCCAAACCAATTTGGTTTTGGGTTTCCCACGTGCATCATGAAAATCAACTTTCTGAAAGACAATTGATTTTGATGCACTGTTGGATTTGGAAACTTTGGATTCATGTGTGTTCTTTGGTTTCCATATCCAACTGATATCAGACTTAACAGTGGTTATAGGCCTAACAGTGGTTACTTTTAGTCCTGTGTTAATCACTCTAACAGTGGTAGCCTGCCTTGATTTAAACATTTTAGAATTTTTCATTCTAGCAGTGCCACCATGCTTAACAGTGGTAACCCGTCCCACTGTTTTAGTCTTGATGCCACTGTTGGCTTTGTTTGGTGGTACCACTGCAGCATAAGAAGTGGCTGCAGTTGTACCACTGTTAGCCTTGTTCATCTTCTTGACAGTAGCTATATGATTAACTTTTGATTTAAAATTTTGTTTATTAATCATGTTAGTTGCTGTCCACAATGGTTTCACAATCCTATTAAAATTCTTAGGATTATGATGACAATCATGTTGAAGATGATTAGTTTTACTACAGATATAACAAGATTTTTCTTTGACCATCTTAAAATTCTGCCCCAATCTTTGTGAAACCATTTGGTTCCAGTTTCTTTGATTACCTCTTGGTGCAGTTCTATTAAATGGTTTTGATTCAGAAAATCTAGTTTTGCAAGCACAATTAACACAATTATCTTTCACAATCTTAGATTCTTGTTTAACTGTTTTTCTAATATAACCTAGATCATTCCTAGATTTATTAGATTTGCTCACATGTTCTATCTGTTGCTTAGCTTTTTCTGCAAACATCTTCTTACCCTCTTCTAATTTTTCACCATTCAGCTCTGAAACTAGGCTAGTTACTCTTTTCTTAACCTCACATGATGAATTAGATGATTCTGATGGCCATCCTGATTTTACACTACTCTCACTCTCAGATGTTCTATCACATTGATCATCTTCTTCAGTCCAATCACTCACTTCACCTTCAACAAACATCTCATCATCAGATAAACTTTTGATTGGATCAGCCTTTTTAACCTCATCTATCATTCCTGTTTTAAGTGGATTAACATCAATTTCACTTTTAGGAGGAAAGTAGGTGTGATTATAAGGTGGAGGTACATTGTTGTACCCTATTCCAGTCTTAAGCTTATCATGAATCTGTGAATCAATAAGTTTGTTTACACTTTTAGAGGCATGTTCTAATTTACTTACATCAAGTCTTATGCTATCTCTTTCATATGTGACCTCAGTAAGTTTCTTAGACAACAATTCTACTTTATCTTTAAAAGTGTCTCTTTCCCACCTAGCATATTCAATGTCATATTTAAACTGTGTTGCATTGACTTCATATGCCTTTATTTGATTTTCCAGATTTTCAATGACAGATATAGTGTGTTTATTTTTGATTTCCCATTGTTTAAGTTCATCACACACTCTTAAATTATGATCCCTATAATGTTTAACAGTTTGTTTACATACAACAGAACATAATTTAACTTGTACCTCATAAGGAACATCTGACTTCTTGTCAGATTCAGCAATGGGCATGAGACAATGATTCTTCTCCACATGCTCCTCTTGATCACTCCAGTCAAAACCTAGTCCATCTTGAGACACCAATGCATTAGATGTGCCTCCTTGAACTGGTATGTTTCTCCTCTGCACATTCTGCTCTTGTCTTGGACTTCTACATTCCCTAGCAAAGTGCCCCATCTTATGACAATTGAAGCACTCTATTTTACTCTTATCAAACCAACTTGCATCATTCCTCTTGTATGCAAAGTTGTTTCTCCCAGTTCTCTTTATGAATCTCTTTGCCCTCTGAGTGATCAAGGCAATCTGCAACTTAATATCCATCTCCTCTAGATCATCTCCATCAAATTGGTCTAAGTCTTCATTAGTAAGTGAAGAATTCACATTACTAGCAAAGAAAGATTCTAACATCTGATCATTAGAGCTATTTGATGATGATCCACCTCCTCCTGAAACATAAGTAGAGCTTTTATGACTTGACTCTACTTTTGTTCCATCTACAGACATGAATGCAGCATTGTGACTATATCCAGACGTCTGCTTCTTACTATCTATCTCTGGTTCAAAATTTCTCAGGTCATTATATATATCTTCCAACTCCTTTGTGTCCAAGTCTGCACTTTGCCTTAAGCCAACCGTATAGATTGTCCACTCTTCACTTAATGACCTTAGAAACTTTCTGTTAAGATCATCCTGATCAATCTTAACACCATGATTTTCTAATTCACCAACAAGCTTTGTAAACCTATCAAAAGTCTGAGTCAAGGTTTCAGATTTCACAGAACCAAAGTTCTCATATTGTTGTTTAAGAAGAGATCTTCTATTCTTCTTGGTGCTAGCATTACCACCAAATCTCTTCTGAATGGCCTCCATTAATACCTTAGCATCTTCACAATTTTCAAATCTTCTTTGATATTCATTGGGAATAGAAAGAAGTAAAGTGCTAAGTGCTTTGCATTCTGTAGATCTAACTTTGCGTTCTGCATCAGATGTTGGTGGTGGTCTCTTTTGTCTGACACCATCACCATCAACTGGATAGTCTGGACCATTGACAACAACATCCCACATCTGGTAATCAACCAGAAGCATATATTGTTTGATTCTGACTTTCCACAAGTCAAATTCATCAGGCTTAAGCATTGGAATCTTCGTTGCCTGAATACCTTCATTATTCTCTGTTGCCATTGCAATAACTTGAACAGAAAACTTCAAAATTCAACCTTCTTGAATATCAAAACAAAAACTAGCTCTGATACCACTTGATAATCCCTTAACAATCTTTATAATATTGTTTTGAATTAAATTGTTAATATGTTGCGGAATAACAATTAACAACTATCAAGAAGATTGTTTATGTAACATGCACATAAAAACAATTATCACCAAAAGCTTCAATATTATTATATGAATAATACGAATACACTGAAGTATTAGGGTTTTCACCTTGAAGCTAATCGTAACCTATATTGTATTTTTATCATAGGCTAACAGGATCTCTATTTATAATTCATAGAGTCATATACAATCTGTAGTCATTATGGTATACGTACTTATCCCATAAATAACTCTAACAAACTAACAGACTCATTAATAATATTAACAGTGGCTACATGTATTTTGCACTAACAGTGGCTACACAATATACTTAACTAAATCTAAGTATATACTAAACAGTGGCAGCAACTCAAACAAACTAGCAGTGGCTAGCCTTCAACTCTTCCAACCGCGGCAAGCATTTACACAATCAGTGGCTAGCAATTCATTTAACACTTGACCAAATCTGCTCAGATCCCAACACAGGACCTGCGACGTCGCACCCAACGTCGCACAAACCAGAAAACACAGATTTTCACTAAGTGTCGAGACCCTAAATTTTATCACTTGATTTCACCCAATTTCAAGTCCAGATGCGTTTTTCACCAAAGCAATATAGTAGAAATAAAAATAAAAACCGGAAAACTCGTTTTCGACACATTTTTCGGCCATCAGACCGTAACGTCGCTTTTGGACCCAGATTTATGCGACGTTAGCTTCAACGTCGCAAAACCCCTCGTGACGTCGCATGGTGCGACGTCAGTCACAAAGTCGCATTAAATTGCGACGTCGCATATAGCGACATCAGCCTTAACGTCGCTAATACCTCACAACGTCGCACTTAGCGACGCAAGCCCTTACGTCGCAGAAATCAACAACGTCGCATATAGCGACGCCACGCACAACGTCGCATTAAATTGCGAAAGCCGCACATAGCGACGCCATGCTCAACGTCGCAGTTAGGACCTGCGACGTCGCACCCAACGTCGCACAAACCAGAAAACACAGATTTTCACTAAGTGTCGAGACCCTAAATTTTATCACTTGATTTCACCCAATTTCAAGTCCAGATGCGTTTTTCACCAAAGCAATATAGTAGAAATAAAAATTTTCCAAGCTGACTTGGCAGCTCGACCCCAACCAGGGGCTCTGCCCCTTGGACCCCGCCAGGGGCTGCCGCCCCTTGGACCCCGCTACCAGGGGCGCTGCCCCCGGACCCCCGTCACTTAAAGTTTGTAACGGCTTCTAAAACACAAACAAAACACATTTTTCAAGTAAAACACCACGAAATCAAAATAATAATAGTTGAGATTATTATTACAAATCCGTCACCAACGGGCCGTACATATTTTCAAACATTCGAATCAATCAACCAAATCGTAGTAATTTGGACAAGTCAATCAACCAAGTCGTAGTAATTTGGACAAGTCAATCAACTAAATCAGGGTAATTTGGACAAACAACTGCAAGGGTAGTCTTTCGGGATGCCTAATCAATTAATAACCATCACGTGTCATGGACACCCTCAGGTTACAAGTCTTCGGACATCAATACAAGTCAAGCCAAATCAAGTTTATTTGTTTAAACGCTTCAAGACTCGGGTGAGTCTCATGGCCCCTATTTTACTGCTTTTCAATCAGGGGTGTGATATTATTGCTCGTTTTGTTTTACAAGTTGAACGCAAGTACAAATCAAATCAAATACTACATGAGTTTCAAGCTAATCAATTTAAAGCCCTCCATAGCATAGTCTGGTAATACGTAGTAGCGTGAATGTTAGTATATGATATCATATAGGATTGACAATCCTCATCCGGGTTAGCACGCACTAACTGGTCAAACGGATCTATTAGCATTTGGGAAGACGAGTGTTGATTAGGCATTCGTAGGAGGCAACCTCAGTTGGGTTTCCTTAATTGGACCTGACAACTCAAGTTAAGCTCAGACTATGTGCTCATGGCTGTATAACTTTTATTTTGCTTAATTGCATTTTAAATTCAATTATAAATCTCACGGTTCATACAAATATGTGTTGACATACAAACCTGTGAGTTCACCAGCGTTTCGCTGACCCATTTTAGCATATATCACAGGTAACCAGCAGTAGGTTGGACTGCTCAATCAAGGCGATTTAGCTCGAGTCAGCATGCAAACAATCAGAGATTTAGCTGCATTATTATATTTTGTATAGATTAATTATGTACTTAAATCTCTCAATTTCAACCGAGCTAATGTAAACAATATTTTTGATGTAAACTTTTGGTTTTATAAATGCAAGTGTAAAACGACGCATATAGTGGTCGTTCATTATATCTTATGTGCTTTGTATATTGATTAGTAACACTCAAATTCATGCTTCCGGTAAACAGTAAATTTGGGGATGTTACAGATTGGTATCAAAGCCTAAGGTTATAGTGAACAAGGTTGCATTTAGTGGGCCTAGACTATGACCGTTAGGCAGTATTTCCTCATTATGCATGACTGGTTCAGGAATTACAGCATACAACTTTAATTTAACATAGCCTGATCAACTATCTACAATTAAGGAAAGATGATGTAAGGTCTAAAACAATTATGTTGAACAGGAATACACTAGTTGACTCTGACCTCGAGAGAACCTAGACTCAAACACGTCTGTGCTACACACCCAATAGGCTATTATGTGATACTAAGTATACATAGATAGGCCTCGTTACAATCTTAGGCTATATTATATAAGTTATTATATGGATATAGGCCTCATTCTTTCTAACGCTTTGTCTCAGAATGGCAAGCACACCACCAAGTTCATCACACTCTTATCCATATGGATCACGAAACTCAAAGGTAGCTAGGAGGGACACCAGGTTGCCTCGAGCTAGCCCGTATTCCACTCACCTCACTCTAACGGACTTAGCCGCTACGGTACACCATCACGATCAACAACTCCATGAAATGGATATCGAACTACAAGAAACTCGCGAAAACTGGAGACTCACAGCTATGGAACGAATCGAGCAAGTCTCTGAAGAACACGAGCACACTGTCAACACCATGAACACTCTTCAAAATCAAGTGGGAGAAACAGTCGAAACCATGGTGGTTGTCCACAACCAAGTGATTGACAACCGAAATGAAATCTATGTTTTACAATCAAGGCTGCATCAGTGCGAGACACGTCTAAGGGAAACCGAGGACGCCCTCCCAACGGCCGACAGACTCGCAGAATCTGTGGCCCATCTCAACGCACTGCTGCCACAACTCAACTTACGTCAGAATTAGCTTAGGCTGAAGTTGTACCCTAATATGCTTTCTTAGGACCTATATAAATTCGACCGGATGTAACAATTCCCGGTACTTATGTAAAACATCTAATTCTGTAACTTTTGGAACTTGTAACTCGGAATAGTCTATCATATTTTGAACTTGTAATATCAATTGACAATTCTCCTCGATTATTCTACATTATTAATTTTACATAGTGATGTCGTATGTTACCCGCATTTACATATATACATCTATTGTAATTTTCATTCTGGTACAATTTCTTATGTACCTTTTGTTTCTTTCTTTCTTGAAGAATCATGCCACCCAAGAAGAAAAGTTACAGTGATGCGGAAATCAATGTTATCGTTTCTCGAGCTATGGCTGATGCCTTGGCTGCTCGGGACTCGCCTCGAAACTCCCGAAATACTGGTGAAGCTCCCTGTAATACCCCTGTCATCAAGCCTTGTTCTTACAAGGATTTTCTCAGCTGCAAACCACTCTACTTCAAGGGCACGGAAGGTGCCATTGGACTAATCCGTTGGATAGAACGGATGGAATCTGTTTTCAACCTCTGCAACTGTACGGAGGATAACAAAGTTAAATTCGCTGCCAACACCTTTCAGGAAGGTGCTCTTACGTGGTGGAACACCCACGCCAACTCTGTGGGCATCAAAATAGCAAACCAGCTCCCTTGGGCTGAATTGAAGAAGAAGCTAACGGAGAAGTACTATCCCGAAGAAGCCCTACACCGTCTGGAGGAAGAGTTTTGGCACTTGGCGGTGCAGGGTACCGATATTGAGGGTTATACCATCAAATTCCAACAGTTCGCCTTACTATGCCCGGGATTGGTTGAACCGGAGACAAAAGGCATCAAAAGGTACATCCGCGGCCTTGCTGAGAGCATTCAGGGGAATGTCGCTTCGGCCAAACCAACCACCACCTAAAGTGCTACCCGGCTAGCACATGAACTCATGGCACTAGTTGTCAACCGTGAGACATCCAACAACTCCTCCAACAACAACAAACGCAAATCCTCTGAACCTCACAACAACCAAAGCAAAAAGCCCAACACCATCCAAGTTTATAACACCAATTCTGAGCCCAAACGTAGCTACACTGGGGACAGGCCATACTGTTCCAAGTGTAACTATCACAACCACGGTCCCTGCAAATCTCCCTGCAACAACTGCAGGAAGTACGGGCATTCATCTAAGGATTGCCGAGCTCCTAAACCCAACAACAACACCCAACAACCCAAATCGTGTTATGGATGTGGAGAAGCTGGACATTTCAAGAGTGAGTGTCCTAAACGAAGGAGCAACAACAGCAACAACGCTAAGGGAAGAGCGTTCGTGTAACATTCTCAATTCGGGCCTAGAAGTTTTATATTATTTCCTGGTTTTAAATAATTATTAAATGTGTTAAGAAATAATATTATTTGGTTTGTTGAAAATAAATGGGTAAAATAATCACAGAAATTATTGTGACTAATGAAATATGACTTGTTTTAAATTATGGAACCCGACGGTAAAATAATTAATATTTTGTATCACGGGTATTTTCGGGTTCCAGGCAATAGGGTTAGAAAGGGATATAAATTATACTATATTAAAAAGTGAGTCGGTTGGTGTATAAACCGACCTCACCTTCCTTTTATTATTTTTAATTCTTCATTTTGCCCCTACTTTCTCTAGAACTCTCACTAATTAATTCTTAAGAAGTCAAGTCAATAACTTGTGTTTTGAATTCAAGCTCACCTACGTTAGATTGTATCATCAACCTCTAGCTCTATCTACTAATTGTAAGCATGTTCTTATTTATTTATTAATTCACAATAAACATGAAGTGGGTTTTGATTAATTTATGTGAATAAATGATATGTAAATGGAATTAAATTTAGAGATTGAAACTTGATAAATATATGATGATTTCGATATTGATAAACCGATTAGTTTGTGTTCTGCAAGTTTTGAGTTTGATTATTGGTTTGGGTTCATGAATTAAATACATGAGATTGAAGTCTAGAACTTGTTATACCTATGTGAAGTTGTTAGATATTAAAAGTTTGTTAAATAAATTAAAAATCTGAGTTTGATATTTGAGAAGTTATAAATGGATTATGGAATCTTTGTTTTTTTTATTGGATTATGTATGGCATGTTAATAGGAAACACAACCCAAGCATTTCAAATAGTTTTCGTATGGGGTGTGATGACAGAAAGGATTTCAAGTGAATTAAATATAGTAACAAGTATAAGTACATCTAGTAACTATTATAAGTACATCTAACTTAACATATACTCCGTAAATTGAATGTGATTTATGAGTTGTTTATATACTTATTCAAATAATATTGGTTTAAGAAATTATGATTGCGTAATTGTTATTCTAATTATCATTTGAGAATCGTTTATAATTGCGATATTATATATATCGAAATATGTTATACAATTATGAAATAAATACTGACTCATTATTTATTGTATTCTCAGATGATGGAGAAGGCTCAGTAATATTAGACTTTTGAGCTTGTGGCTGAGGTATCGGTGAGTGGACTCGTACTCTCAGTGTGATTTGGTTGTAACATATTTGGTTACAACAAGTGAACATAGTGTTATTGTGATTGTTGATTGTGATTGTTGACTGTTGATAAGGTGAAATACACGTGTAATAAAGTGATGTGTTACCTTTGAGCATTCTGTGATTCGGAGGTCAACTTGACTGATTAGTTGGACTGGGTTGCTACAGGTTAGTCAATGTGAGATTTGTGATCATGTGTTGAGAATGGAACACATATTGACTAAAGGTAGCAAATAGTTATCGGTAAAACCACTGTATTGGCCTGCAGTTGGTTGTAAGTGTCGTTTGGTGCGTCTCCCGGGTCTGAGGGCGTCACAAGGACCACCGATCCTCTTGGTGATGTTGTGTCAGTGTCTATGTGATATTTGTGATAATCAGTATTGTTATGTTGAGTTGTACTGATAGTGACAGGTTGACTCACTTAGCTTCGTGCTAATCCCACTATTTACCTTTGCATGTTTTGAGATGATTTGGACTGGGCAGGGATTGGACTGAAGAATGTTTGACTACCGAGCTTCACTCTGATATCTGATTTTATAAATATGTGTTATTCTTGTTTTATATAACACCCATGTTGAAAACTTATGGTTTAAAATGGGTTGGATTTTGCGCTCATTAAATAATGTAAATTATTAACATCTATTTGGACTTATGCTTCCGAGTTTATTATATTAAAATGATTGTATAAGTAAGGGGTGTTATAAGTTGGTATCAGAGCATTGGTTTGGGAGAATTGGACATTGTAAGATGTTCAATCCCAAACTTATAGTTGTGTCAAGTCAAACATTCTTAAGTATGGGATTAGTAGTGGTATGAGAAAGTGATTATTAAATGTGTACTAACCTATAACAAGATGCATGGTTGTTGTTTTGGTTGCAGAGATGGAGGAACATGAGTAACTGAATGGTGTTCTCAATGGTTCATCGATCTTCATCGGCATAAGTGCGACAGGTAACTCTCGATAAGCTTGTTGAATTTAAATAAGCTTGAAATTATTTACTTTGCTAAGATAATTCTGATTAGTAGTGAAGTGAATCGAGTCAGACTGATATGATTCCCAGTCATGAGTTAACTGATGATTATTACATGTTGATATAAAGATAGAATTACTAAATGAGATGCCCAGCGTTGTGATTATTTCTGATTAAATTGAGAATGCAGAAATGTGTTAAAGTAAGTAAATAAAGAGTTGATTAAGTTCTTTTAACAAGAGTGATGTCGGAACCTAAAAGTGTCTACATTGTTGAAATAAAATAATCAATAGTATTATATTAGTAGATTGATTACAAGGTGTGATTTATATCCTTGTTAACGATGTTGTGTCATGTGAAATGAGAATGACTACTATTTGAGAAAATATGTGTTTATGTGACTATATGATTATGTTTTGACTATGGTCAAACAGTTGATTAAAACCAATGTGGATAGGTTTATGAGAAACACGGATTATGATGATATTAAATTGATTGAGAAAGTGGGATGTCTTTCTGGTCAATTGTGAATTAATAAATAATATATAAATGCCAATATAATGACATGAAGTTATATGCTATTTTATGTGGCTAGTTGTTAAGTGATCAGAGATAGATAATAAGACTTCAATTATGATGCTGATTGAGTATGTGGAAATTATTTGTTGATGTGGAAGAAATGTTTTATAGTAACATGATTAAAAGAACCGTTGTGACATCGATGCTTGATAGTATAGCATATGTCAAAGTGATGATAATTAATGGGTAAATGTCCTAAATTTAGAATAAATAAGAACATTGGATGGTGTCGGTTGTTTACTAGAAATTCTATATGAATAGATACAGACTAAAAGATGTTATATGGTATGTGAGATGACTTGCATATGTAAGGTTGAATATGTAAGTAGTAAGTTGATTTTGAGTATGTATGAGCTGTTGGAAAACTATTAAATGGATTTAATTGTTTTTGAAATCATGATGTATTTGAGATGTATGAGATGAAAGTAAATCACATGGATAATTATAATATAAAGTAGCTTGAGAACGGAATGTGAAGAATATAATCTTGCAACGCCTGATCACCGTTGTTATATTATATTGTGTTACATGAACTTGTTGAGACTACGGTGTATAAAAGAGATGTAATGTGATTATGGAAATTGAGTACAAAGGTATATGTTTGAAAGTAAACATAAAATATGAAATGGTTTGTTTGGAGTTAAGATGGATAGTATGTTAGTTTTGAAAGTCAAACCATGAATAAAAGAATTGTGTGTACATGTATAGAAAGAATATAAATTATTTGTTTGTGATTGGTTTGAGATTAGGTCAAACTTGACAAAAGCAGTTAGAGAATTTTATTGATTGGATGATTGAGATTGAAGTCATTATATTTTATGACTGTGATAATTGTTGAAAGATGTTAAGAACAATTAAATCATGTTGATAGGAGTCGTGATAAAACACTCTTACCAGTGTATGAGGCTAGTGATGATTAGCCATAATTGGGTAAGAATGTGAGAAGATAATTAATTGAAAGTTATTGTTAGTACATGCATGAGTTAATTGGCACCTCTAGGTGAGTCGCTAAAATATTTGGAAGAATTGAATGGATTCTTTGTTAATTGTTGTTTGTATAGAATTAAGTAGGTGATAAAGTGGCAAATTGGGGTTTAGATACAAATAAGAAATGATATGAAAGGATTATCTGGAATCGAATTGTGTAAAAAGAGTAATACTCATAAATAAATAGGTTTTGATGTTACTTGTCAATCCAAAGTGTTTAAAAGTGGCGAAATGAAATCATTTGGGTCAAATTCGAGAGAAGTGATTAGGAGTTGTTGTTGAATTGTTAATTGAATTTAAAATTGACAAATGGTCAATAGTATTGAATTAGTCAAACCTATAGGAAATCGGATGATAATATAGTTAAATTATAATCATTGTGGTGAACGGGTCGAATGGTGTCAAACGGGTTTATAAATGGCTGTGTGATACACTTGAATAGGTTTGAGTATATATTGCGTGATGACTATTTTGGACTTAGTTCTAAGTAATAGTAAAGTGTGCAAAAGTCAGAGTCTTAAAAAAAAAATGTATGGTTGTGATTTGAGTTACTATTGAGAAGTGATCAAAACGACCTTAATATGGTAATACGTCCAAAACAGTCAATTTTGAGAAAATAGGAAAAGTGTCAAAAAAAAGAAAAAGAAAAAAGAAAGTCTTTATTAAATTACTGTGGAGGTGCATGTTGAATCTCAGGTTATAACTCTCGTCGAGTTAAAAGATATACGCGTCTAAAATTTGTATTAAAATATGAGTTGTGTTAGTCTGAGTCGCGACACGATTTGTATAATTCTCCATGCATTTTCTATAAGATCGCGACGCAATTGTTGGGTATCGCGATGCAATTTGATGTGAGTTAGAATGTATATTTCAGTTTTTCTTGCTGATTGGTTCGTATCCTGTTATGTATATCCGCATTAAAACTGAAGTGTGTCTAAATTTTGTGTAAGTCTCATTGTCATAATTAATGAGCTAAAGGGATGTATTTAAGAACACTAAAGTTGAATCGCACATGAACTTGTGCAAATTTTATTGTTAAATCAATGATTGAGAGAATGTGGCTTGTAAAAAGGAAAAAAAAGAAAAAAACAAAGCAGGATGAAATAGTGTAAACTTAATGGTTGAATTTGAAGAATTGAAAATGATGACGAGACAAAATGATAAGTGGAATGCAAAAAGAATTACAAGTTGAAATAAGTCAATGTAGAGGTTAGTTGAATGTAGGTAATATGAAATTGTGGTGATAGTATGCTAATTTAGCAAAGTACTTGTTGATGGTGATTTTACCTACTAAGTTTGACCTCTACTTTGCTTATTAAGGTGATATGAATCCGGATTACTCTTAAGTAAAGGATTTCATATGATTGAAGAGTGTTTGAAAGTGTGAAACAAAAATTAGTAGTTAAAGCGATGTGAATATTAACCTGGTTACTAGTTATGAACTGAAATTAAATTTTCAGTGTTGATATGTGTAGTATGGTTTATAACCACTGTTTTTTGTAATTATTGTTACTAAAAGAGATGAACAGTTGTAATAGGTCAAAGATTTTAGCATATTGCTAATTTCTTATTGCAAGGACCTAGTAAGTGACTTCAGGCCTTAATTGTTGTAATTTAAGTGATTATGTGTTATAAGTGCTCAAGGAGAGCACGGTATGCTAAGTTATTTTAACATGATTAGATTTCGAGGACGAAATCTCTTTAAGGGGGAGAGATTTGTAACATTCTCAATTCGGGCCTAGAAGTTTTATATTATTTCCTGGTTTTAAATAATTATTAAATGTGTTAAGAAATAATATTATTTGGTTTGTTGAAAATAAATGGGTAAAATAATCACAGAAATTATTGTGACTAATGAAATATGACTTGTTTTAAATTATGGAACCCGACGGTAAAATAATTAATATTTTGTATCACGGGTATTTTCGGGTTCCAGGCAATAGGGTTAGAAAGGGATATAAATTATACTATATTAAAAAGTGAGTCGGTTGGTGTATAAACCGACCTCACCTTCCTTTTATTATTTTTAATTCTTCATTTTGCCCCTACTTTCTCTAGAACTCTCACTAATTAATTCTTAAGAAGTCAAGTCAATAACTTGTGTTTTGAATTCAAGCTCACCTACGTTAGATTGTATCATCAACCTCTAGCTCTATCTACTAATTGTAAGCATGTTCTTATTTATTTATTAATTCACAATAAACATGAAGTGGGTTTTGATTAATTTATGTGAATAAATGATATGTAAATGGAATTAAATTTAGAGATTGAAACTTGATAAATATATGATGATTTCGATATTGATAAACCGATTAGTTTGTGTTCTGCAAGTTTTGAGTTTGATTATTGGTTTGGGTTCATGAATTAAATACATGAGATTGAAGTCTAGAACTTGTTATACCTATGTGAAGTTGTTAGATATTAAAAGTTTGTTAAATAAATTAAAAATCTGAGTTTGATATTTGAGAAGTTATAAATGGATTATGGAATCTTTGTTTTTTTTATTGGATTATGTATGGCATGTTAATAGGAAACACAACCCAAGCATTTCAAATAGATTTCGTATGGGGTGTGATGACAGAAAGGATTTCAAGTGAATTAAATATAGTAACAAGTATAAGTACATCTAGTAACTATTATAAGTACATCTAACTTAACATATACTCCGTAAATTGAATGTGATTTATGAGTTGTTTATATACTTATTCAAATAATATTGGTTTAAGAAATTATGATTGCGTAATTGTTATTCTAATTATCATTTGAGAATCGTTTATAATTGCGATATTATATATATCGAAATATGTTATACAATTATGAAATAAATACTGACTCATTATTTATTGTATTCTCAGATGATGGAGAAGGCTCAGTAATATTAGACTTTTGAGCTTGTGGCTGAGGTATCGGTGAGTGGACTCGTACTCTCAGTGTGATTTGGTTGTAACATATTTGGTTACAACAAGTGAACATAGTGTTATTGTGATTGTTGATTGTGATTGTTGACTGTTGATAAGGTGAAATACACGTGTAATAAAGTGATGTGTTGCCTTTGAGCATTCTGTGATTCGGAGGTCAACTTGACTGATTAGTTGGACTGGGTTGCTACAGGTTAGTCAATGTGAGATTTATGATCATGTGTTGAGAATGGAACACATATTGACTAAAGGTAGCAAACAGTTATCGGTAAAACCACTGTATTGGCCTGCAGTTGGTTGTAAGTGTCGTTTGGTGCGTCTCCCGGGTCTGAGGGTGTCACAAGGACCACCGATCCTCTTGGTGATGTTGTGTCAGTGTCTATGTGATATTTGTGATAATCAGTATTGTTATGTTGAGTTGTACTGATAGTGACAGGTTGACTCACTTAGCTTCGTGCTAATCCCACTATTTACCTTTGCAGGTTTTGAGATGATTTGGACTGGGCAGGGATTGGACTGAAGAATGTTTGACTACCGAGCTTCACTCTGATATCTGATTTTATAAATATGTGTTATTCTTGTTTTATATAACACCCATGTTGAAAACTTATGGTTTAAAATGGGTTGGATTTTGCGCTCATTAAATAATGTAAATTATTAACATCTATTTGGACTTATGCTTCCGAGTTTATTATATTAAAATGATTGTATAAGTAAGGGGTGTTATAGTTCGTGCTCAACTCCAGGGACGCCCGTCAAGACCCAAATGTGGTCACGGGTATGTTCCTCCTCAACAACTTATCTGCTTCTGTTCTATTTGATACTGGTGCCGATAGAAGCTTTATTTCTGATGTGTTTTGTCCACTACTTGACATCGCCCCCGTTGCCTTAGATGTTAAGTACACCGTAGAGCTTGCAAATGGTAAACTCATATAAACCAATAGTGTGATACCTAATTGCACTTTAAACCTAGCCGAGGAAATCTTCTCAATAGATCTTATGCCTGTTAAAATCGGAAGTTTCGACGTTATCATTGGTATGGATTGGTTGTCCAAACACCGCGCTGAAATTGTCTGCCATGACAAGGTCGTTCGAATCCCTCTCGCCGCCGGTAGAACCTTGGTCATATAGGGGGAGTCCGGTGGGACGAGACTCAATATCATATCTTGCTTGAAAACCCAGAATTTTCTGAGGAAGGGTTACCCAGCAATCCTCGCGCACATCATGGAAAAAAGTCGAAGGAGAAGCGACTTGAGGATGTACCAATCGTTCGAGACTTTCCGGAAGTCTTTCCCGAAGTACTACCTGGTCTACCACCACCAAGACAGGTTGAGTTCTCAATCGATCTTGTGCCAGGTGCTGAACCTGTGGCCCGAGCACCATACCGTTTAGCTCCATCCGAACTTCAGGAGTTGTCCACCCAGTTATAGGAGCTCCTGGAAAGAGGATTCATTAGGCCGAGTTCTTCACCTTGGGGAGCTCCGGTCCTATTTGTCAAAAAGAAAGATGGTTCTTTCAGAATGTGTATCGACTACCGAGAGTTGAACAAGTTGACCGTCAAGAACTGATACCCACTTCCCCGAATCGATGATCTGTTCGATCAACTTTAAGGATCAAGCTGTTATTCAAAGATTGATCTTCGATCAGGTTATCATCAATTGCGTGTCCGCAACGCCGATATCCCAAAAACTGCTTTCAGAACCCGTTATGGGCATTACGAATTTCAAGTGATGCCATTCGGCCTGACCAATGCACCGGCTGTATTCATTGACCTTATAAATCGGGTGTGCAAGCCTTATCTCGACAAGTTTGTCATTGTTTTCATCGATGACATACTCATATACTCGCGCAACGAACAGGAGCATGCGCATTATCTCAAAACCATCCTAGAGCTACTTAGACACGAGGAGCTTTACGCCAAATTCTCCAAGTGTGAGTTCTGGATAAAAACCGTTCAATTTCTTGGACATGTTATAGATAGTCAAGGAATTCATGTTGATCCTTCGAAAATAGAGGCTATCAAAAATTGGTAATCGCCGACATCTCCAACAGAAGTACGGCAGTTTTTAGGACAGGCTGGTTACTATCGACGATTCATTGAAAATTTCTCAAAAATAGCGTTGCCACTCACGACACTGACTCAAAAAGACAAAAAGTTCGACTGGACTGATAAACAAGAGTCAGCATTTCAATTTCTGAAACAAAAGCTTTGCAGTGCTCCAATCTTATCATTACCCGAAGGCACCGATGACTTCGTGGTATACTGTGATGCTTCTCATCAAGGTCTCGGTTGCGTGCTGATGCAACGAGACAAGGTCATTGCTTACGCCTCACGACAACTCAAGATTCACGAAAAGAATTACACCACTCATGACCTCGAGCTAGGAGCTGTCGTTTTTGCTCTCAAAATCTGGAGACATTATCTCTACGGCACTAAGTGCACCATCTTTACCGATCACAAAAGCCTCCAGCATATCTTCGATCAAAAGGATCTCAACATGAGGCAACATCGATGGGTCGAGTTGCTTACCGATTACGAGTGCGAAATCAAATACCATCCGGGGAAGGCAAATGTTGTTGCCGACGCCCTCAGTCGAAAGGAACGATCGAAACCACTTCGAGTCCGAGCCCTCAGCATGAAAATTCATAACGATCTGAACATTCAGATTCTTACTGCTCAACTCGAAGCCATGAAACCCGATAACATCAAAAACGAAGCCTTGCGAGGCATGGATAAACAATTCGAAGTCAAACCTAACGGAGTTAGGTATTTCTCAAACCGAATCTGGTTGCCTAGTTTCGGGAACCTGCGAGACTTGGTAATAGATGAAGCTCACAAGTCTAAATATTCTATCCATCCGGGATCTGACAAAATGTATCACAGTATCAAGGATTTCTATTGGTGGCCGAACATGAAAGCCGAAATCGCCACCTATGTTAGCAAGTGCCTTACTTGCTCAAAAGTCAAAGCTGAATATCAAAAGCCTTCTGGCTTACTTCAATAACCCGACATTCCTGAATGGAAATGGGAACAGATCGCCATGGATTTCATAACCAAACTACCCAAGTCATCGAGCGGTTGCGATACCATTTGGGTGATCGTCGATCGCCTCACGAAATCTGCGTATTTCCTGGCGATCAAGGAAACCGATAAAATGGAACGCCTCACACGAATATACATCAAGGAAATCATCTCTCGACACGGTGTTCCAATCTCGATTATCTCCGATAGGGATAGTCGTTTCACATATCACTTTTGGCAATCACTTCAAAAATCATTGGGTACCCGTCTCGATATGAGTACCGCATATCACCCTCAGACTGACGGCCAAAGTAAACGAACTATTCAAACACTGGAAGACATGCTACGAGCCTGCGTAGTTGACTTCGGTGTAAATTGGGAACAACATCTACCGTTGTGCGAGTTCTCGTACAACAACAGTTATCATTCCAGCATCAAGGCTGCACCTTTCGAGGCACTTTACGGTCGTAAGTACCGGTCACCTATATGTTGGACCGAGGTTGGGGATAGCCAACTCACGGGTCCAGAAATCATTCACGAAACAACCGAGAAAATCTTCAAGATTCAAAACAAACTCAAAGCCGCATGTGATCGTCAGAAAAGTTATGCTGACATGAGACGCAAGCCACTCGAGTTCCAGGTTGGGGATCGAGTACTACTCAAAGTATAGCCTTGGAAAGGAGTAATCCGATTTGGCAAACGAGGGAAGTTAAATCCCAAATACATCGGACCATTCGAGATCCTCGAAAGGATTGGTCCAGTGGCATATCGATTGCAGCTGCCATCCGAGCTCGGCAGCGTGCACCCCACCTTTCATATTTCAAATTTGAAGAAGTGTCTGTCTGATGAGACACTTATCATTCCACTCGATGAAATTCGAGTTGACGACAAGCTTCACTTTGTTGAAGAACCTGCCGAAATCATGGACCGTGAGGTCAAACAACTTAAACAAAGTCGCATTCCCATCGTCAAGGTTAGTTGGAATTCGCGGCGTGGTCCGGAATTCACCTGGTAACGGGAGGACCAGATGCGACTCAAGTATCCTCAGTTATTCACTGACGCTACTTCAAACACGACTTCGACTTAAATTTCGGGACGAAATTTTTCTAACAGGGGGAGAATGTGACACCCGTCAAATTTGGACTAGTAATTAGTGCCTAATCAAGTTTTAATACATGTAATTAGTTCTGTGTTAGGCTCATTAATGTATAAATTCATATATATATTGTTGAATATATATACAAGTATGTGATTCGATTAAATCGTACAAGTTATAAATCGAATGTAATTTGGTTCAATTAAACGCGGACGTTGGTGAACAATTTTATTAAATAATATAACATTATTTAGAAACACTATCATATCAAAAATATTACTTGATAATATTTCGTATGTATCTCGTATCGTACAAACAACATTTACGTGATTTAAGAATTAAACGCACAAACAAAGCGAAACAAGTTAACGTTATATTTTTATAACGCAATTATTAAGCAATTGGTAAAATACTTCAACAAAATATTGGGAAATTATTAGTATTTTAAACACGTATTTAAATGTATTAAATATTAATGAAACGTTTTAAACAATCGGGGAAAACGAACACTGCACGGAGCGCGAACACAGAAGACGAAAAATCGGAGCCAACCACACATGGGTGGGGCCCATGTGGGCCGGCCCCCATGCCACAAAATGGGGATTTCCCCCATTTCCCTTCCACTTCTCATTTTCATCATCCATCTTCACCATTCCCTCTCTCTTTTCTCTCTAAACATTTCACCACCACCACCTCACTAAATCACCAAATAACAACCTTAAACGACCTCGGATCATCAAGATTTTTAGAGAAAATGAACCACCACGCAACGATCTACAACCTCATCTTTTCGGATTTTTGATTCGACACCGCGTAAGTTTCCGACAAAAACCCAAAACTCTCCGTTTTTACTCATTTTTACTTGTTTATTGTTTATATAAGTTTATAATGTCCATAAAAGGGTTGGGTAAAAGATTTGGACCAAACGGAAACCGGAAAACTCGTTTTCGACACATTTTCCGGCCATTAGACCGTAACGTCGCTTTTGGACCCAGATTTATGCGACGTCAGCTTCAACGTCGCAAAACCCCTCGTGACGTCGCATGGTGCGACGTCAGTCACAAAGTCTCATTAAATTGCGACGTCGCATATAGCGACATCAGCCTTAACGTCGCTAATACCTCACAACGTCGCACTTAGCGACGCAAGCCCTTACGTCGCAGAAATCAACAACGTCGCATATAGCGACGCCACGCACAACGTCGCATTAAATTGCGAAAGCCGCACATAGCGACGCCATGCTCAACGTCGCAGTTAGGACCTGCGACGTTGCACCCAACGTCGCACAAACCAGAAAACACAGATTTTCACTAAGTGTCGAGACCCTAAATTTTATCACTTAATTTCACCCAATTTCAAGTCCAGATGCGTTTTTCACCAAAGCAATATAGTAGAAATAAAAATTTTCCAAGCTGACTTGGCAGCTCGACCCCAACCAGGGGCTCTGCCCCTTGGACCCCGCCAGGGGCTGCCGCCCCTTGGACCCCACTACCAGGGGCGCTGCCCCCGGACCCCCGTCACTTAGAGTTTGTAACGGCTTCTAAAACACAAACAAAACACATTTTTCAAGTAAAACACCACGAAATCAAAATAATAATAGTTGAGATTATTATTACAAATCCATCACCAACGGGCCGTACATATTTTCAAACATTCGAATCAATCAACCAAATCGTAGTAATTTGGACAAGTCAATCAACCAAGTCGTAGTAATTTGGACAAGTCAATCAACCAAATCAGGGTAATTTGGACAAACAACTGCAAGGGTAGTCTTTCGGGATGCCTAATCAATTAATAACCATCACGTGTCATGGACACCCTCAGGTTACAAGTCTTCGGACATCAATACAAGTCAAGCCAAATCAAGTTTATTTGTTTAAACGCTTCAAGACTCAGGTGAGTCTCATGCCCCTATTTTACTGCTTTTCAATCAGGGGTGTGATATTATTGCTCGTTTTGTTTTACAAGTTGAACGCAAGTACAAATCAAATCAAATACTACATGAGTTTCAAGCTAATCAATTTAAAGCCCTCCATAGCATAGTCTGGTAATATGTAGTAGCGTGAATGTTAGTATATGATATCATATAGGATTGACAATCCTCATCCGGGTTAGCACGCACTAACTGGTCAAACGGATGTATTAGCATTTGGGAAGACGAGTGTTGATTAGGCATTCGTAGGAGGCAACCTCAGTTGGGTTTCCTTAATTGGACCTGACAACTCAAGTTAAGCTCAGACTATGTGCTCATGGCTGTATAACTTTTATTTTGCTTAATTGCATTTTAAATTCAATTATAAATCTTACGGTTCATACAAATATGTGTTGACATACAAACCTGTGAGCTCACCAGCGTTTCGCTGACCCATTTTAGCATATATCACAGGTAACCAGCAGTAGGTTGGACTGCTCAATCAAGGCGATTTAGCTCGAGTCAGCATGCAAACAATCAGAGATTTAGCTGCATTATTATATTTTGTATAGATTAATTATGTACTTAAATCTCTCAATTTCAACCGAGCTAATGTAAACAATATTTTTGATGTAAACTTTTGGTTTTATCAATGCAAGTGTAAAACGACGCATATAGTGGTCGTTCATTATATCTTATGTGCTTTGTATATTGATTAGTAACACCCAAATTCATGCTTCCGGTAAACAGTAAATTTGGGGGTGTTACAGATTGGTATCAGAGCCTAAGGTTATAGTGAACTAGGTTGCATTTAGTGGGCCTAGACTATGACCGTTAGGCAGTATTTCCTCATTATGCATGACTGGTTCAGGAATTACAGCATACGACTTTAATTTAACATAGCCTGATCAACTATCTACAATTAAGGAAAGATGATGTAAGGTCTGAAACGATTATGTTGAACAGGAATACACTAGTTGACTCTGACCTCGAGAGAACCGAGACTCAAACACGTCTGTGCTACACACCCAATAGGCTATTATGTGATACTAAGTATACATAGATAGGCCTCGTTACAATCTTAGGCTATATTATATAAGTTATTATATGGATATAGGCCTCATTCTTTCTAACGCTTTGTCTCAGAATGGCAAGCACACCACCAAGTTCATCACACTCTTATCCACATGGATCATGAAACTCAAGGGTAGCTAGGAGGGACACCATGTTGCCTCGAGCTAGCCCATATTCCACTCACCTCACTCTAACGGACTTAGCCGCTAGTGTAACACCCCCAAATTTAATGATTTGTGGAAGCTTGATTTGGGTGTTACTAATCAATAACAAAGCACAAAGATAAATAGTAAACGACTCTATATGCGTCGTTTTAACAAAATATATTGATAATTGAAATGTTTACAACATTTAAAGCTTTACATAGCTCGAGTTTAAATGAAAGGAGATTTCTGTACATAAGTACTTGTACAAAATATACTAATGCAAGAAAATCTCAGTCGTCTGTATGCTGACTCGAGCTAAAGTCCTGAAGCAGAAACATCCTACTGCTTGGTACCTGCGATATATGCTAAAAAGGTCAGCTAAAAGCTGGTGAGCTCACAGGTTTGAAATCAGTTAATATAGTGTGAACCGCAAGATTTAAATAATGAATTGCATCCAGCAATTAAATAATGAATTGCATCCAGCAATTAAATGATAGTCATCGTGTATACAGCCATGAGCACATAGTTGAGCTTAACTCGAGGGCCGGGTCCCCTATAGAGAATTCCGGGCGAGGTGCCTCCACGAATGCCTAATCCACATTCGTCTTCCCAAATATTAGTACGTCCGTTTACCCGGTTAGTGCTTGCTAACCCGGACGAGGTGGGTCAATCCTATATGGTACCATATACTAATATTCACGCTACAACGTATTAACAACTATGCTGACGGGGGACTTTAAAATGATCAGTTTCGAAAAACTCATGTAGTATATGAAATGTTTGTACTTGCGTTCACATGTTAAACGTTGAGCAATATATCACACCCCTGAGTAAAACAGTAAAAGAGGGGCTATGATACTCACCTGAGTCTTATGAGTTTAACTTAATAAACTTGAGAATGATTAGCCGAGAATCGAAGTCCAAAGACTTGTAACCTGAGGGTGTCCACGACACGCGATGGTTATAATCATGATTGGGTATCTCAAAAGATCACCCCTGTAGTTGTTCGTCCAACTATAATGTCCAAATTACATTTGGTTGATTGATTCGAATGTTTGAAAATATGTATGGCCCGTTGGTGACGGATTTGTAATAATAATCTCAACTATTATTATTTTGATTTCGTGTCGTTTTACTTGAAGAATGTGTTTTGATTGTGTTTAAGAAGCCGTTACGGAATCTAAGTACGGGGGTCCGGGGGTAGCGCCCCTGGTAGCGGGGTCCAAGGGGCAGAGCCCCTGGTTGGGGTCGAGCTGCCAGGTCAGCTTGGAAAATTTTTATTTCTACTATATTGCTTTGACGAAAAACGCATCTGGGATCTGAATTTGGGTAAAATCGAGTGATAAATTTCGAGTCTCGACACTTAGTAAAAATATGTGTTTTTGAGGTTCTGGTTTGTGCGACGTTGGGTGCGACGTCGCAGGTCCCGACTGCGACGTTGAGTATGGCGTCGCTATGTGCGACTTTCGCAATTTAATGCGACGTTGTGCGTGGCGTCGCTATATGCGACGTTGTTGATTTCTGCGACGTAAGGTCCTGCGTCGCTAAGTGCGACGTCGATCAATTAGGGCGACGTAGTGGCTGATGTCGCTATGTGCGACGTCGTGGTGTGTTTTGCGACGTCGCAGCTGACGTCGCATAAATTCTGGGCCAACTGCGACGTAGCGGTCTGTTGGCCGGAGTTTTTGTCGAAAATGAGTTTTTCGGTTTCCGTTCGGTCCAAAACTTTTACCCAACCCTTATATGGACATTATAAGTTGTTACAAACTACTAACAAGTGAAAACATTTAAAAACGAGAGATTTCGGGATTTGTCGGAAACTTACAAAGTGTCGGATGAAAAATCCGAAAAGATAGGATGATAGATCGCGAGGTGGTGATTCTTTTGTTCCAAACGAGCGAGGAGATCCGAGCGTGTTTAGTGGTAGTATTATGTGATTTAATGAGGTGGTGGTGGATGGTGAAATTGAAAGAAAAGGGAGAAAAGGGAAAGGAGAGAGAGAGAGTGGGTTGGAGAAATGAGGAAGAAAGGTGGAGAGGTGGAGGTTATCCTCCACTTTTCCGTCTCCGTCCCCCGCGCGGTGTTCGTTTTCTCCGTCTTTTAACGTTTAATAAATATTTTTCATATTAAATGGTACGTTTTAAAATACGAATTATTACACGATATTTTATTTAAACATTTTACAAATCAATTTACATTTGAGTTACAAAATGTAAGTTTGTTTATTTAGTTTGCGCGTTTTAATATTTTAAATTGTGTAAGTTTTGTCTGTACGATACGAATGAATACGAAATATTATCATAATAATATTTTTGATATAACAACATTATTTAATAAAATTGGTCACCAACGTCCGTATTAAATTGAATCGAAATACATTCGATTTAAATTGCGTACGATTTAACCAAATCGCATTTTCGTATATATCCAACAATATATATAATTCGATACATTAATTAGCCTAACACAGAACTAATTACATGTATTAACATATGATTAGGCACTAATTACTATTCCTAATTTGGCGGGTGTTACATTCTCCCCCTGTTAGAAGAATTTCGTCCCGAAATTTAGTTCGAAGTCGTGTTTGATGTAGAATCAGTGAAAAGTTGAGGATATTTGAGTCGCATCTGGTCTTCCCGTTCCCAGGTGAATTCCGGACCACGCCGCGAATTCCATCTGACCTTGACGATGGGAATACGACTTTGTTTCAGTTGTTTGACCTCGCGGTCCATAATTTCAGCGGGTTCCTCAACGAAGTGAAGTTTATCGTCAACACGAATTTCATCTAGTGGAATAATAAGTGTCTCATCAGACAGACACTTCTTCAAATTTGAGATATGAAAAGTGGGGTGCACGCTGCTGAGTTCGGATGGCAGCTGCAATCGATAAGCTACGGGACCAATCCGTTTGAGGATTTCAAAAGGCCCGATGTATCTGGGATTTAACTTCCCGCGTTTGCCAAAACGGATGACGCCTTTCCAAGGCGATACTTTTAAGAGTACTCGATCCCCAACTTGGAACTCGAGTGGTTTGCGTCTCACGTCAGCATAACTTTTCTGACGATCACGTGCGGCTTTGAGTCGGTTTTGGATTTCCACAATTTTCTCAGTGGTGGCGTGTATGAGTTCAGGACCAGTGAGTTGACTATCTCCCACTTCAGTCCAACAGATCGGTGATCGGCACTTACGACCGTACAGTGCCTCAAAAGTTGCAGCCTTAATGCTGGCGTGATAGCTGTTATTGTACGAGAATTCGCACAACGGTAGATGTCTTTCCCTGTTTGTACCGAAATCAACTACGCAGGCGCGTAGCATATCTTCTAGTGTTTGAATGGTTCATTCACTTTGGCCATCGGTTTGAGGATGGTACGCGGTACTCATGTCAAGGCGAGTACCCAAAGCTTTTTGAAGTGATTGCCAAAAGTGAGAGGTGAAACGGGCATCTCTGTCAGAGATGATCGAGATTGGAACACCGTGATGAGAAACGATTTCCTTGATGTAGATTTGTGCAAGGCGTTCCATTTTATCGTTTTCCTTGATTGCCAGGAAATGAGCAGATTTGGTGAGACGATCGACGATCACCCAAATAGTATCGCAACCGCTCGACGACTTGGGTAGTTTGGTTATGAAATCCATGGAAATTTGTTCCCATTTCCATTCAGGGATATCGGGTTGTTGAAGTAAGCCAGAAGGCTTTCGATGTTCGGTTTTGACTTTTGAGCAAGTAAGACACTTGCTGACATAAGTGGCGATTTCGGCTTTCATGTTCGGCCACCAATAAAATTCCTTGATGCCGTGGTACATCTTATCGGATCCCGGATGGATAGAATATTTAGACTTGTGAGCTTCATCCATCACCAAGTCTCGTAGGTTCCCGAAACTAGGCAACCAGATTTGGTTTGAGAAATACCTAATCCCGTTAGCTTTGATTTCGAATTGTTTTTCAATACCCCGTAAGGCTTCATTTTTGATGTTTTCAGGTTTCAGGGCTTCGATCTGAGCGGTATGAATTTGAATGGTAAGATCTTTATGAATGGTCATACTCAGGGCTCGGACTCGAAGTGGTTTTGGTCGTTCCTTTCGACTGAGGGCGTCGGCTACCACATTAGCCTTCCCTGGATGGTACTTGATCTCGCAATCGTAATCGGTAAGCAACTCGACCCATCGACGTTGCCTCATATTGAGATCCTTCTGATCGAATATATGTTGGAGACTTTTATGATCGGTAAAGATGGTGCACTTAGTGCCGTAGAGATAATGTCTCCAGATTTTGAGAGCAAAAACGACAGCTCCAAGTTCGAGATCATGAGTGGTGTAGTTCTTTTCGTGAATTTTCAGCTGTCGTGAGGCATAGGCAATAACTTTATCTCGTTGCATCAATACGCAACGGAGACCTTGGTGAGAAGCATCACAGTATACCACGAAGTCATCGGTGCCTTCGGGTAAGGATAGAATTGGAGCACTGCAAAGCTTTTGTTTCAGAAGTTGGAATGCTGACTCTTGTTTATCGGTCCAATCGAACCTTTTGTCCTTCTGAGTCAGTACCGTGAGTGGTTGAGCTATTTTAGAGAAGTTTTCGATAAATCGCCGATAGTACCCAGCAAGACCCAAGAATTGTCGTACTTCAGTTGCAGAGGTGGGTGCTTGCCAGTCTTTGATAGCCTCGATTTTTGATGGGTCAACGTGAATTCCCTGACTGTCGATCACGTGACCAAGGAACTGAACGGTTTGTATCCAGAACTCACACTTAGAGAATTTGGCGTAAAGCTCCTCGTGTCTAAGTAGTTCAAGGATGGTTTTGAGGTGTTGCGCATGCTCTTGCTCGTTGCGCGAGTAAATGAGTATGTCATCGATAAAGACAATGACAAACTTATCGAGGTAAGGTTTGCACACCCGATTCATAAGGTCCATGAATACAGCCGGTGCGTTAGTTAGGCCAAAGGGCATCACTTGGAATTCGTAGTGCCCGTAACGAGTTCTGAAAGCAGTTTTTGGAATATCGGTGTCGCGAACTCGTAACTGGTGATAACCTGATCGCAAGTCGATTTTTTTGAGAAGAAACTTGAACCCTGAAGTTGGTCGAATAGATCATCAATGCGAGGAAGTGGATAACGGTTCTTGACGGTCAATTTGTTCAACTCTCGATAGTCGATGCACATTCTGAATGACCCGTCCTTCTTTTTAACAAATAAGACCGGAGCTCCCCAAGGTGAAGAACTCGGTCTAATGAATCCTCTATCCAGAAGTTCCTGTAACTGGGCAGACAACTCCTGAAGTTCGGATGGGGCTAAACGGTACGGTGCGCGGGCCACCGGTGCGGCACCCGGCACGAGATCAATTGAGAACTCAACCTGTCTAGATGGAGGTAAACCAGGCAGTTCTTCTGGAAAGACTTCGGGTAAGTCTCTAACAATCGGCACATCCTCAAGTCGCTTCTCCTCCGACTTCTTCTCTGTGATGTGTGCAAGTATTGCGGGGTAACCCTTTCTCAGAAATTTTCGGGTTTTTAAGCAAGAGATGATATTGAGTCCCGTCCCACCGGTCTCCCCCTGTATGATCAAGGTTCCACCGGCAGCGAGTGGAATGCGGACGATCTTATCGTAACAAATGATTTCAGCTCGGTGTTTGGACAACCAGTCCATTCCAATGATGACGTCGAAACTTCCGATTTCAACGGGTACAGGATCGATTGAAAAGGTTTCATCAGCTAGGTTTAAAGTGCAATTAGGTATCACACTATCGGTTTCTATAAGTTCCCCATTTGCTAGCTCTACAGTGTACTTAACATCTAAGGTAACAGGATTGATGTCAAGTAGTGGGCAAAAGTCATCAGAGATAAAGCTTCTATCAGCACCAGTATCAAATAGAACAGAAGCATGTAAGTTGTTGAGGAGGAACATACCCGAGACCACATTCGGGTCTTGGCGGGCGTCCCTGGATTTGATGACAAAGGCTCTGCTTCGGGTGTTGTTGTTGTTGCTGTTGCGGTTGTTGTTGTTGTTGTTGTTGTTGTTGTTATTCTTCAGCTTTGGGCACGTGTCCCTGAAGTGCCCGGGTTTCCCACACTCAAAGCAGACTTTGGGTGGTCTGGTGTTGTTGTTGGAATTGTTGTTGGCAGGAGAATTGCAGTCTTTGGTGAGATGGCCGTACCTCTTGCAATTATTGCAAAAGGGGCCACAGGAGCCTTCATGGTGGCGAATGCACTTGGAACAATAGGGTTTGTTCCCAGTGTAGCCCCGTGTGATGTATGTGGTGGTGTTGTAGGCTTTGATGGTGTCGGGTTTCTTGTTTTGTTGGTTTGAGTGGTTGTTGTGGTAGTCAGACCACTTTCGTTTGTTGTTGTGAGAGGAGGAAGTGGGTGGTTCAGAATCTTGGCTCATGGACATCAGGTCTTGGGCCAACAGGATTGCACCGTCAATGGTGGTTTGGTTGGAAGAGGCAACATGCCCCCGAACAGGCTCAGGAAGGCCAAGGATGTACTTCCTGATTTTATCAGGTTCGGTGCTCACCATGGCTGGGCGAAGGGCGGCAAGTTGTTGAAATCTGGTGGTATAACCATCGATGTCACCACCCTGAACCTTTAGGTTCCAGAACTCTTCGTCCAGCTTTTGGAGTTTAGCGATTGAGCAGTATTTGGCAGTGAGTTTTGCTTTCAAGTCCTCCCAAGTTAGTTGGTAGGCAATGTCAGCACCCACTGATTGGGTATATGAGTTCCACCAAGAGTGGGCATCATCTTCGAGAGAGCAGGTGGCGAAGTTTACTTTGTCGTTCTCCGCGCATTTGCTGACACGGAAAACAGTTTCCATCTTTTCGAACCATCTGATCAGTCCGATGGCTCCTTCAGAACCCTTGAAGCTGGAGGGTTTGCAGCTTTGAAAGTCCTTGTAAGAACAAGGTTTAGCAGTAGTGGTTTCAGCGGCATCGCTGTTTCTGGTGGAGTTTTGTGGGGTATTCCGAGCCAAGGCTTCAGTAACAGCCTGGGTTATAAGCGATGTAAGCTGAGCATCGGTGTATGGTCTTGACTTTGGCGGCATGATTCTTCAATAAAAGAAATGAAGATACATGAGATTTCGTAGGAAAGTTGTATTTGTTATAGATGTACATGTATAAAAGCAATAATACATGACATCAACATGGAAAAATGACAATTAATATGAGTTGAACAACAAGGAATATTTGATAGCTAATATGAGTTCAAAGGTTACATCCTACAGAGTTATTACAAAAGGTGTCGGGAATTGTTACATCCGACCGAATTTTAGAGTAGCGCGTAGATAGTTACTAGATTACAGGATAGATTACAAGACAATGACTACACTAGTCTTAACGTAGATTAATTTGTTCCATCATCGTGACAAGACGGTCCACAGTGTTTGCAAGTCTGCTAGCTTGACGGGCGTTATCTTCTGCTAGTGCTAGTAGTTGTGTTAGTCCACGGGCATACTCTTCTGCTTCATGTGAATGTTGTTCACATTCTTCCATCCTTTGACGCAGGAGGGCATTTTCCACGCTTATCGCAATTACTTGGTTGCGAAGGACATCCATGTTGTTGTTTGTGGTTTCCAGGTCGTCGGAGACTTGTTCGATGCATTCAAGGGATGTAAGTCTCCAGTTTTCGTTTGTTTCTTGCAACACGACATCCATGGTGCGAAGTCGCTACTCGTGTTGGTTCACCCTAGCGGCTAAGGCCGGAAAGGTGAAGTGAGTGGGGTACGGGCCAGCTCGAGGCAACCTGGCGTTCCTCCTAGCTACCCTTGGGTTCTGCGACCCGGATTGAGGGCGAGATGAATTTGATGGTGTGTTTGCCATTTCTGAGACAAAACGTTAGTAAGATTGAGGCCTATATTCATATAGCTCCTATATAATATAGCCTATTGAGTGTCTAGCATAAACATGTTTAAGTCTCGGTTCTCTCGAAGTCAGAGTCTTCTATTGTACCCTGTTCAGCCATAACTACTTTCAGATCTTACATCATCCTTGCTTAATTGTACATAGTTGATCAGGCTATGTTAAATTAAACTCGTATGATGTAATCACTGAACCAGTTATACCTAATAAGGAATACCGCCTAATGGTCATAGTCTAGGTCCACTAAATGCAACCTAGTTCACTATAACCTTAGGCTCTGATACCAATCTGTAACACCCCCAAATTTAATGATTTGCGGAAGCTTGATTTGGGTGTTACTAATCAATAACAAAGCACAAAGATAAATAGTAAACGACTCTATATGCGTCGTTTCAACAAAATATATTGATAATTGAAATGTTTACAACATTTAAAGCTTTACATAGCTCGAAATTAAATGAAAGGAGATTTCAGTACATAAGTACTTGTACAAATTATACTAATGCAAGAAAATCTCAGTCGTCTGTATGCTGACTCGAGCTAAAGTCCTGAAGCAGAAACATCCTACTGCTTGGTACCTGCGATATATGCTAAAAAGGTCAGCTAAAAGCTGGTGAGCTCACAGGTTTGAAATCAGTTAATATAGTGTGAACCGCAAGATTTAAATAATGAATTGCATCCAGCAATTAAATAATGAATTGCATCCAGCAATTAAATGATAGTCATCGTGTATACAGCCATGAGCACATAGTTGAGCTTAACTCGAGGGCCGGGTCCCCTATAGAGAATTCCGGGCGAGGTGCCTCCACGAATGCCTAATCCACATTCGTCTTCCCAAATATTAGTACGTCCGTTTACCCGGTTAGTGCTTGCTAACCCGGACGAGGTGGGTCAATCCTATATGGTACCATATACTAATATTCACGCTACAACGTATTAACAACTATGCTGACAGAGGACTTTAAAATGATCAGTTTCGAAAAACTCATGTAGTATATGAAATGTTTGTACTTGCGTTCACATGTTAAACGTTGAGCAATATATCACACCCCTGAGTAAAACAGTAAAAGAGGGGCTATGAGACTCACCTGAGTCTTATGAGTTTAACTTAATAAACTTGAGAATGATTAGCCGAGAATCGAAGTCCAAAGACTTGTAACCTGAGGGTGTCCACGACACGCGATGGTTATAATCATGATTGGGTATCTCAAAAGATCACCCCTGTAGTTGTTCGTCCAACTATAATGTCCAAATTACATTTGGTTGATTGATTCGAATGTTTGAAAATATGTATGGCCCGTTGGTGACGAATTTGTAATAATAATCTCAACTATTATTATTTTGATTTCGTGTCGTTTTACTTGAAGAATGTGTTTTGATTGTGTTTTAGAAGCCGTTACGGAATCTAAGTACGGGGGTCCGGGGGCAGCGCCCCTGGTAGCGGGGTCCAAGGGGCAGAGCCCCTGGCTGGGGTCGAGCTGCCAGGTCAGCTTGGAAAATTTTTATTTCTACTATATTGCTTTGACGAAAAACGCATCTGGGATCTGAATTTGGGTAAAATCGAGTGATAAATTTCGAGTCTCGACACTTAGTAAAAATATGTGTTTTTGAGGTTCTGGTTTGTGCGACGTTGGGTGCGACGTCGGGTGCGACGTCGCAGGTCCCGACTGCGACGTTGAGTATGGCGTCGCTATGTGCGACTTTCGCAATTTAATGCGACGTTGTGCGTGGCGTCGCTATATGCGACGTTGTTGATTTCTGCGACGTAAGGTCCTGCGTCGCTAAGTGCGACGTCGATCAATTAGGGCGACGTAGTGGCTGATGTCGCTATGTGCGACGTCGTGGTGTGTTTTGCGACGTCGCAGCTGACGTCGCATAAATTCTGGGCCAACTGCGACGTAGCGGTCTGTTGGCCGGAGTTTTTGTCGAAAATGAGTTTTTCGGTTTCCGTTCGGTCCAAAACTTTTACCCAACCCTTATATGGACATTATAAGTTGTTACAAACTACTAACAAGTGAAAACATTTAAAAACGAGAGATTTCGGGATTTGTCGGAAACTTACAAAGTGTCGGATGAAAAATCCGAAAAGATAGGATGATAGATCGCGAGGTGGTGATTCTTTTGTTCCAAACGAGCGAGGAGATCCGAGCGTGTTTAGTGGTAGTATTATGTGATTTAATGAGGTGGTGGTGGATGGTGAAATTGAAAGAAAAGGGAGAAAAGGGAAAGGAGAGAGAGAGAGTGGGTTGGAGAAATGAGGAAGAAAGGTGGAGAGGTGGAGGTTATCCTCCACTTTTCCGTCTCCGTCCCCCGCGCGGTGTTCGTTTTCTCCGTCTTTTAACGTTTAATAAATATTTTTCATATTAAATGGTACGTTTTAAAATACGAATTATTACACGATATTTTATTTAAACATTTTACAAATCAATTTACATTTGAGTTACAAAATGTAAGTTTGTTTATTTAGTTTGCGCGTTTTAATATTTTAAATTGTGTAAGTTTTGTCTGTACGATACGAATGAATACGAAATATTATCATAATAATATTTTTGATATAACAACATTATTTAATAAAATTGGTCACCAACGTCCGTATTAAATTGAATCGAAATACATTCGATTTAAATTGCGTACGATTTAACCAAATCGCATTTTCGTATATATCCAACAATATATATAATTCGATACATTAATTAGCCTAACACAGAACTAATTACATGTATTAACATATGATTAGGCACTAATTACTAGTCCTAATTTGGCGGGTGTTACAGCTAGGGTACACCATCACGATCAACAACTCCATGAAATGGATATCGAACTACAAGAAACTCGCGAAAACTGGAGACTCACAGCTATGGAACGAATCGAGCAAGTCTCTGAAGAACACGAGCACACTGTCAACACCATGAACACTCTTCAAAATCAAGTGGGAGAAACAGTCGAAACCATGGTGGTTGTCCACAACCAAGTGATTGACAACCGAAATGAAATCTCTGTTTTACAATCAAGGCTGCATCAGTGCGAGACACGTCTAAGGGAAACCGAGGACGCCCTCCGAAAGGCCAACAGACTCGCAGAATCTGTGGCCCATCTCAACGCACTGCTGCCACAACTCAACTTACGTCAGAATTAGCTTAGGCTGAAGTTGTACCCTAATATGCTTTCTTAGGACCTATATAAATTCGACCGGATGTAACAATTCCCGGTACTTTTGTAAAACATCTAATCCTGTAACTTTTGGAGCTTGTAACTCAGAATAGTCTATCATCTTTTGAACTTGTAATATCAATTGACAATTCTCCTCGATTATTCTACATTATTAATTTTACATAGTGATGTTGTATGTTACCGCATTTACATATATGCAACAATCGTCAATTGAAATCAACAATTATCAATAATCTTATAATTAAATGGAAATCAATCTCAATTAACCATAAAACCACGTTAGGTAATTACTAATAATCATTCAATAACCAAGGATCGTCAAATAAACACGTAAACTTTCAATAAATCCAATTAAATCCGCAAATCAATAATCAATCCGTAATCTAAGTATCATTATCCAAGCAAATACATAAAAGATTTAGCCAATCATGATATTATAGAAAATCAGATTCAATAACATGTCAATAGTCATAATCAAATGAAAGAAAGAAATGTATTCGAACCGAAATATCGAAATAATGATTGAACAATTGAACACCCTCGATTCTTCGAGCTTTCTTCCTCCTAAATTGCTCTGAAAATAGTGTTTTTATTGAGAGAAAACGGCTGGAAAAGAAAAATGGTGGATAACCATCAAATGAAAGCAAAATGAGATATTTAGGGTTTCTGCCGAATCAATCCATACGCCGTATGGATTTCCATACGCCGTATGGATTGAAAAGCCCATGGATCAGGCCCGCGTCAAATGGCAGCCCGGCTCAACCGGTCCATACGCCGTATGGATTTCCATACGCCGTATGGATGCCAAATTCAATTTCTTCAGCCACTCGATCTCCATTCTTCAAATTTCAACCACTTTAGCTTCTTTTCTTCAATACTAGCTCATTTTCTGCTTCTTTTCCAATTCAAGCTCCAATTAACTCCTAAATGAAAATATGAACGAAATGAGTATCTTATTCACACAAAATGCATAAGAATTTAATTAAGAAATGGGGTAATTAGCACTATAAAATAGCACATTTTGGCGTTCATCGGTGCCCTTGAAGTTCAATGGTTTACAGTTCAGAAAGTCCTTGTATGAACAGAGCTTTGGTGGAGGTGTGTTGTTTGTGGTGTCTTCAGTGCCTGAACTTTGTTGCCGGGCAGCTAGAGCATCTGCTACCCCTTGGGCAACTAGTCGATTAACGTCAGCTTGGCTAAACGTACGTCTCGGAGGCATAATGCTTGAATCAACAAAGAGAAAGAGATAAGTGTGATGTCTTGTACAAAGTTATGATATATCACATATGTATATATAAGAGGTAATATACAACAGCACGAAGTGATAATCATATTTCATTAGATAACAGGATTGAGCACATGATACGAGTTTCCAAAAGAAACATGATCGCAAGGATTACAAAAGATGCAGAGAATTTATACATCCGTACGAATTTCTAGGGTTCTACGTAGCTAACTAGATAGATTACAATATAGATACTATTCTAATTTTAGCGCAGGTTCACTTGTGACATGAGAGTGATAAGGTGGTCCACGGTGGTTGCAAGTCTGCTGGCTTGTCTGGCATTATCTTCTGCCAAAACTAGCCGTTGTACTAATTCACGGGAGTACTCTTTCCGCTTCTCGTGAGCGTTGCTCACATTCTTCTAGTCTTGCTTGCAGGAGATCAACTGTGCTCCTGTCATCAATCACTTGTTGATGGATCATTTCTATTATCTGGGTCATGTTTTCGCGTTCTTGGAAGAGTTCTGCAATGCGGTCGTGTGATTGGCGTAACCAGTACATCTGTACTATGTGTTGTTCCCGTTCCAAGCTTTCCAGTCTTGCCTCATGACGGTGTAGTCGAGCAGCTAATACTGGAACAGTATGGTGGATAGCTTCTTGCGTATACGGTGAGATGTCCATGGGGTCAGCAGGAATTTGTATGTCTTCCTCAGACCGCCAGGTGTTTAGAGTTGTGGGTAGCCAATCCCACCTACGAGGGTAGGTTGGATGACGTGTTCTAGTTGAGGTATTACTAGTGTGATTGAGATAAGGGTTAGCACGTGCAGATCCGGTACCCTTCCTGTGATTTCGTGTGACTCGTGCCTCTCCAGTGATATAGTAGAGAGGTTCAGGAGAGCTTCGTGTCGGTGAGACAGGTAACGCGGTTACCTCCTCAGTAATTGGTAGAGTTTGAGTCTTGTCGTTTGTGTCAGCTGGTGCTAGATGAGGAATGTCTGCCATGTCTGTGGCAAGAGCATTTAGTGAATATCGTGAGGCCTATATATGTATCATATCATATAATATAGCCTAGTGTGTCTAGCACAAACATGTATAAGTCCCATTTCTCTCGTGGTCAGAGTCAACTAGTGTATCCCTGTTCAACATAACCGTTTCAGACCTAACATCATCTTTCTTTAATTGTACATAGTTGATCAGGCTATGTTAAATTAAAGTCGTATGATGTAATTCCTGAACCAGTCATACCTAATAAGGAAATACTGCCTAACGGTCATAGTCTAGGCCCACTAATGCAACCTAGTTCACTATAACCTTAGGCTCTGATACCAATCTGTCGCACCCCCAAATTCAGGTTACGGAAGCGAATCGGGTCGGGGCGCGACTAATCAATAATCAAAACACACAAGGTATATGATGAACGACATCTACATGCGTTGTTTACAAAATACATTAATATAGTTAAAGTTTACAATGTTGTAATAATTACAAATGCTCAAGTTCTGGTATGAAAGATTCTAAAGCATAACTACTTTTACAAAATATAGTAATGCAAGAAAATCTCCAATTGATTTGCATGAGACTCGAGCTAAGCTAATCCTGAATGGCAGATCTACTGCTGCTGGGTACCTGAGAACACATGCTAAAAGGGTCAGCTAAAAGCTGGTGAACCCACAGGTTTGTATGAATAAACATATATGTATGAACCACGAGATTTAAGTATCATGATTTGAAATCAATCAAATAATGTATATGTCTGCCATGAGGTCATAGCCTGAGCTTAACTGAAGTGTCAGGATCACAATCAAGTGCCTGATCAAGGGTGCCTCCCCGTGAGTGCCTAATCTACACTCACATGAACAAATGCTAATGCGTCCGTATGACCAGTTAGTGCTTGCTAACCCGGACGAGGATTGTCAATCCTATATGGTACCATACACTAACATTCACACTACAAAAGTATTAACCAAAATATGATTGATGGAGGGCTTTAAAATGATTAGTAAATAGCTCATGCAGAATATAGCGAGTTTTGTACTCGTGTTCACATGTAAAACAAAGTAAAGCATGTATTCCCACCCCTGGGTTTGAAAACAGTAAAATGAGGGGCTATGAGACTCACCTGAGTCCGATGATTTGCAGTGAAGCAAATGTGATGCGTACAATGAGGTGTCCGAAGACTGTAACCTGCCGGGCATTCAAAACGCGTAAGGTTATAAGTATATGTAGACGTCTCAAAAGACCGTCCATGCTAGTTGTTCATCCAACTAGTAATGTCCAAATGATTTGGTTTGATTTGTTTGTTTGTGTTTTGAAAACGTGTACGGCCCGTTGGTGATGGTTGGTAATAATAATCTTTGAAGTATTATTATTATGTGTTGATTCATTGTATACTATTAAAGTATATGATTTGTGAGTTGTATCACATATAAGTATTGGAGTAACGTGTGTTCGACACTTAGTGTGAAAACTAGTTTTCAAGTTTCTGATTTAGGCGACACTTAAAGCGTCACTTAGTAGTTTTTAGCAACACTAGGAGAGTGTCGCATATATAGTGAAGTTCAGTATTGTATGTGTCACTGAGTGAAGTGTCGAATAAGGTGGCGTCACTAGGTTGCGTCACTAAGGTTAAGTGCCGTAGGTGTACTGTTCCTAAGATAGGCGTCACTTCGGTGAAGTGACGCTAGTATGCGTCAGTCCCTGATATGCATCACTTGGGGTAGTATCGGGTAAAGGGGCGTCACTTAGGTATGGCGTCACTAGGGTAAGTGTCGTATGGAATGATTTTGTGCAAGTTAGCGTCACTTTGGTGAGTGTCGCATGACTGATTTGGTCCATGCGACACATAAGTCTATTGTGTTTTACTCTATCTCGAAAACGTGGTCAATGGTCTCGGTTTGACCCGAAACTTTTACCCAAGTCTTAAAATGGTCCAATAAGTTCAATAAAATTATTGGTTCATGTCGGGGTTCACCCGAAGTGTCAGTTTTGTAAAATTACCAAAACAGCCCTTAGTCTTTATGTTTTCAGATTTTGTTCCGACAAATCTCTCATTTTACTCCAACTTCTACTCCGAACCAAGCCTAACCAAAAATCACACATGTTCTCTTATTATGTCTAGTTGATTTCTTCACTTTATGATATTTTTATAAGTTCATTTACTATTTTAAACAAAAAATAAATATGAAGAGTGGTCGGTTTTGGTCTAAAACAGACATTCGCTCAAAGATCAGCTTCTACACTAAAATCCGTGTATTTATGGAAATGGTCAAAGAAGAACTTTTTGTAGAGGACATCCATACGGAGATTTCACTATAAGATTCATGTGTTGATTCATCCTAGAACTCAAGTTATACACGATTTGGTAAGACGGAAATTCTGGGCAGATTTATGTACTTTGTGTTTATGTTCATAAAAACGTTTTTAAAGCTTTTCTTGGACATTAACAAGTTGTATGAGCATGTTTACATGAAGATCTACTAAAACCACGAAAATCTAGAGGGAGATAGAGGTGGTGGATCATACCAAAAATGAGTTCTAGAGAGAGAGGAAGGTGAGATGATGCTTGTTGCTTCTTGTTCTTCCTTTTCCTTGCCTTCTTTTCAAGTAGATGATGGTGGTTGATGGTGGGGAGGTGGTAGCCGAATGGAGGAGGAAGAGAGGAGAGGGAGAGTGTTTGTGTGTGTGTTTTAGAGAGATGTTAGAGTGAGAGTGATGGAGGAACAAAAATGAGGAAATTAGGGTGTTTTTGGTGGCTTAATGGTCAAGAACAAGATCCACATTTGGTGGATCTTGTTTGGCCGATTTCAATATAAAAAAAAAGGGAGGTGAGGTTTGTAAAAATCTTGCCTCCCAATTAGTGGTATTATATCCGTGTTTGTTTACCCGATCGTTTAAACGTTAGTTTATATATAATACGTTATACGTACGTGTTTTAAATGGCATTTGAATTTTCGATATCTTAACTTGAAGTATTCATCATAATATTTGAAAAACATTTATATAAAGTTTTTGGTAATTTGTCGTGTTTGGTTTGCGTGTTCGTGTTTCGATTGTTAAATCGTGTGACGTTTTTAAACGTTATTTTTGTACGTGTGTAATCGCGTTACTTTTATTTGAAGTATTTTATCAAAATACTTAGAAATGATTTATAAAAATATAATTTTTACAAATTTCGTTTGTCGTGCGCGTTTCGCGCGTTTTTGGTCGCTTCTGAGCATTTTATACGATACGAACTACTTATGTGATACTATCTGATGACACGCAAAAAGTCAAGTTTTTAAGTGTCATTATCTCACCTTTTTGGCCCAAATTATGTTAAAATTATCCAAAATAAGCACTATATTATTAAAATTTATAACATGGGCCAAAATATAGATAACGTTTCAAAAATCAACTAAAATGGTCGAAAAACACGATAAATCTAACGAATACGATCATAAGCATTCTCGTTCACTCGTTCTATCACTTTTTGAGCTACACAAATAATTATGACCTCTTACTTATGTCATTTTCTTCGTTAGGAAATTACGAAACCGTGAGCGCGAGAATCAATCAAAACGGATAAACGACGAAGAAGTTAAGCCAAATCGAAGAAACAAAGAACCGAAAGGACCGAATACGGCTGTCCCAGACCGTATAGGGCTGGACCAGACCGTATACGGCCTGTGTAGACCGTATATGGCCTGTGCCCAGCCGTATACGGCCCAGTCCAGTCGTATATGGTTAGTGCCCACCCGTATTTGCTCCAGTTCACCCGTATACGGCCAAAACCAACTGTATTCCATGTTCAGGCAATAAAAATCAGATTTTTATACGGCTGTTCGATACGGTTGTGCATTTGGGGGTTGGAATACGGTTGAAGAATACGTCTGTGCGATGCCTATAAATACAATCACCTCCTCACCATTTTCATA
Source organism: Helichrysum umbraculigerum (assembly GCA_949592205.1). NCBI lineage: Eukaryota > Viridiplantae > Streptophyta > Magnoliopsida > Asterales > Asteraceae > Helichrysum > Helichrysum umbraculigerum. The sequence goes on from CATIUR010000001.1 coordinate 336,804,241, forward strand.
TATGTTTTCTCATTCAATTTCTCTCTTTCTCTCTCTACTCTGTCTCTCTAAAATAGTTAGTTAGTTAATTAGGTTAGTTAAGCTAGTAGATTAATAGCTTACTTGTAACGGAGGTGCTCCGAGACTGCGGTTACGCAAGATTTGTAATAACGCTCTGTCAGGTTTTATTTTAATCTCTATCTTGGTATTTTTAAATATGTTGTGCTGTTGCTATGCTTATTTAGAAATGCTTGCTAGAATTATTGCCATGCTGAGCTGAACAAATCTGTGTTTCCATGATAGTCGTTATGCTAGGGTAGTTATGCTTTAATCATGCCGTTACTCTGTCTGTATGCTGTTAAAATATATTTGAATCTATGAAATGAATCTCCATTGTTTATCTATCCAACTTATGCTGTGATTAGTAACTTACTACTAAGAACTTGGTCAACTTCTAATAGTACGCCGCTAATTATTCTGTGTCTAATGATCGTTGAACTCGACATGGCCGGTGTTCTCCTGGTTGAAATAAGACCGGAGGGAGACACGGAGCGTAGGATTAGAGATAGATTAGATTCATTTCATATAACAAATGTTTTTGAGAAAACTTTCGGAACATTTGTGACTTAAACACTTATCCAGATACTCTGCATGAAATAAGCTGATCCCTGTATGCTGCTCTGCTGCATGTTCTTGTTTGATTGTTGCTTTAGGGTTTGCATACTAGTATCACTTGTGCTATTGGATATATGATTAGGTTTTCAGATATATGTTGATTTCATACACCAGTTTAACATGCATAGAATAGTTATGATGATTTATATGACATAATGATGAACAATTTAATTAGCCGTTAGACCCGACCATCCCAACTTGTTCCGGTAGGAAACCCCTGTTCATGTTTTTGTTTATTCAACAATTCATGCCATGATTCGGATATCTCAAATGTCCGAGATTGGGGAACAAGACTCGAGGATGGTTGCTGGTTAAATTGGTTTCTACATTTGGGACAACTTCCAGTGTAGTTTACATTCCATAGCTGTTATCTTCGTGACATGTTATTTATCTGATTGCGGACAACTCTACGTTAGATAGATAATAGGCTAGTATCTGTGGCTCATAAGGAAGTATAATCTGTCCAGGATAGACAACAAGGACCTTTCAAATGAAGCAACGGAAATACCGTAAAATAGCCCAGTACCTGGTATAGCGTTGGAAACACCTCTGGTGTAGTACAAACATGTGGAAGCCATGGAAAGGTTGTAGGTAGATTACTTTGTACCTCATTGATTGTTCCGAGTACGTCTGCTAAATCCTGCACCCGTCATCATAACTAAGACCCTAACCAAAATAACTACCCCTAAATAGCATACATGACTGTTATAGTAAACACACGCGTTTAACCTGTAGTTCTCGTAGCCACCTCACCTCTCTTACCTTAGTTTAGTATTTTAGTTTTTAAATTAGGTAGTTAATTAGAAAACAAAACAAAACCCTTATCAACTCTTGATAAAACCCAGCTAAATTACGAAGGATAATTGAAAACCTAGATCCCATGCCCGTTGTAGTTTAAAGAACGACCCTAGGTCATACCTATCGCTATACTCACCCATAGCTTTAGTATACTTAGGCCCAGCAAAATATAAAATATAAAAACTCCACTGACCCGCGTCCGACCTGTTTGGTCAAGTCCTTCGACGACGAGTATGGTTCCCCCTTCGTGAGAAAGGTGAGCTAAAAAACCCGACCGTTCGGGCGCCGTCAAGTTTTTAGCGTCGCTGTCGGGGACTACAACGACCGATTTAGGAATTTAGTTATCTTAGTTATTTAGCGATCCTTCCGGAAGATCAATATCATCCGAAAGTTCCCTTTCCGTTCTTTCCTTTTCAGTACCCTTTCCTGTCCAAAATTCTCTTTTCTACCAAAACCCCAAATTCTTCAGCCATGACGACTAGTCAACGTGACTGGAAATTTGGAACAACTTTCAAGAGCCCTGAACCAAACTTTCAATCCACATCTTCTGTTCAGTGGCTAATCAAAACCCCTCCTATTCAACCTCTGTCTACTCTACCATCCACTCCGTCTGATTCCTCCTTCAACTCTCAACAACACTATAACAAAACTTTGATTAACTTCATGGTTGAACAAAATAACGTAAATAGACAAGTAATAGATTTTCAAGATAAAATTGACGCTTTACTTAGAATTTCTGAAGATTTAATCAAAAACATAGAAGTTAGTCTTAGACAACTATTTTCAAAAGTTGAGGAGAGCCAAAGAGAAATCGCGATCAGTAACACTGTCTTAGTTGTTACGAGAGGAGGAAAAGAAACCAGAGTTGAACAAACCTCAGATAATTCTTCGAACAAACCTTCCACTTCTACTGATCCGGTACCTAGTGACACTCATGTCACTACACCAGATCCAGTACCCTCTCAAGCTCCATAAATTATTCCTCGTACTCGAATACCTTTTCCTGGTAGGCTTAAGAAGGAGAAGCAAGAAGAGCAGTTTGGGAAGTATCTTGAGATGTTTAAAAGCCTGCACTTAAACGTTAGATTATTAGATGCTTTAGTAGAAATGCCTAGTTGTGCAAAATTCTTCAAAGAATTTCTTTCAAATAAGGAAAAATTAAGACAAATAGTTAACATACCCTTAGATGCAGAATGCTCTGCAATTATGCTACATGGTCTTCCACCAAAACTAGGAGATACTGGCCGTTTCACTATTCCTTGTTTCCTTCAAAATACCCAAGTTAGTAATGCCTTAGCTGACCTAGGTGCTAGTGTCAACCTTATGCTTTACTCACTATACAAGAAACTAGGATTAGGTGAACTGCTGCCCACTCAAATGACCATCCAATTAGCTGATAGATCAGTTAAACTCCCTAGGGGGATTGCTGAAGATATTATGGTTCAAGTAGGTAAATTCGTCTTCCCATTTGACTTTGTCATTATGGATATTGAGGAAGATGCCCACGTTCCCCTCATCCTTGGCAGACCTTTCATAAACACTGCCAAGGCTGTTATTGACGTAAATGAAAAATCTTTAAAACTGAGGGTCGGAACGGAGGAAGTCACCTTTAATGTCGATAAATTGATGAAACAACCTGTGGGAGAAGATCTTGGTCTTGTGGATTCCATGCAGGAAATATACGACGAGCATTTGGAAGAGATACTGGCAGTTACCAATCACGACCATCTTCCCAACACAGTCATCACTACAAGGAGACTATGCCAAGACGATGTTAGACTCTGCTCTGCTATCTCTAATAAATCAGCACACTCTGGGGATCTGCTATTTCCTTTATCTGAAATGAAGTATCCTCTTGCACCGCCTGACAACACTTTCACGAACAATTCATTTGTTGCTGTTCCCTTGGGCGAAGGCATTCCTCTACCAATCTTACAAAGGGGTCAAACTGATTCATCTCCTTTAGTAGCTGAAATTCTCAAATCCTTTGAGGAGATGGAATCAGAAATCTCAGCTGAGCCGCAACTATCTGAAGGTTATGCGACACAAAATCCAGAAATCACCATAAGTACATCTTCAACAGCTCAATTTCAGAGGTTTGCATTTACCGACACCAACGATATCATCTTTACTGAAAATAGTGCAACCTCCTCATCTTCTACAAGCAAATACGAGCTGAAGAATAATGCACCCCCTAATGAGACAAAGTTAGTAGAAATAGCATCAGCCACTGCAGCCGACTCATCTCCGAATGAACCAGACTTCCAAACGGAGTATGACGTGTTACAAAGAGCTGAGATTGCTCGAATGAAACCTTCCATTGAAGAACCGCCAGAGTTGGAGCTGAAGGAACTACCCTCTCATCTGGAGTATGCTTTTCTTGAAGGAACCTCACATTTACCCTTTATAATTGCAAAAGGTCTTACATCCGAAAATAAAGCAAGACTCATCCAAGTGTTGAAGTCACACAAGAAGGCGATTGCATGGAAAATCTCTGACATCCAAGGGATCAGTCCAAACTACTGCACTCACAAGATACTCATGGAAAACGACTTCAAACCTTCCATACAGAGACAGAGGAGAGTTAACCCAAAGATTCAAGACGTAGTCAAAAAGGAGGTTATCAAACTCTTGGATGTTGGCTTGATCTATCCTATTTCAGATTCCCCATGGGTCAGCCCAGTTCAGGTTGTCCCCAAGAAAGGAGGAATGACGGTTATCGCTAACGAAGACAATGAACTCATTCCAACACGAACCGTCACCGGTTGGAGGGTGTGCATCGACTATCGGAAGCTGAACGAAGCCACTCGAAAAGATCATTTCCCTCTACCGTTCATCGATCCAATGTTGGAGAGATTATCTGGGAACGAGTTCTACTGTTTCCTTGATGGTTTCTCTGGCTATTTTCAGATTCCTCTCGATCCTAAGGACAAGGAAAAGACGACCTTCACATGTCCTTACGGAACATTCGCTTACCGACGCATGCCTTTTGGGCTATGCAACGCACCTGCAACATTCCAGCGGTGTATGGTAGCAATATTCCACGACATGATTGAACAGTGCATGGAGGTATTCATGGACGATTTCTCAGTCTTTGGAGACTCTTTCACTTCTTGTTTTTCCAACCTAGAAAGAATGCTAGCCCGATGCGAAGAATCAAACTTGTCTTAAACTGGGAGAAATGCCACTTTATGGTGAAGGAAGGAATAGTTTTAGGACACCGGATATCAAAGTCTGGAATTGAAGTCGACAAAGCTAAAGTTGAGACCATTGCCAAACTTCCGCCTCCTACCTCTGTTAAAGCCATTCGCAGTTTTCTAGGTCACGCCGGATTCTACCGTCGCTTTATTAAGGATTTCTCTAAGATTTCTCGACCTATGACGCACCTTCTCGAGAAGGACACTCCGTTTGTCTTTTCAGATGATTGCCTGAAAGCTTTCAACATCCCAAAGGATCAGCTCACACATGCACCGATCATGGTTGCTCCTGACTGGAGTCTCCCATTTGAAATCATGTGCGATGCCAGTGACTTTACGGTTGGAGCTGTCCTAGGGCAAAGGAAGGATAGGCAGTTTCAGCCTATATACTACGCCAGCAAGACACTCACCGATGCTCAAGAGAATTACACTACTACAGAAAAGGAGCTGCTTGCGGTAGTTTTTGCTTTTGATTAATTTCGTTCTTACTTAATATTGTCCAAAACTATTGTCTATACAGATCACTCTGCCTTGAAGTATCTTTTCAAAAAGCTAGACGCTAAACCAAGACTACTTCGATAGATTCTACTCCTCCAAGAATTCGATATAGAAATCAAGGATAAAAAGGGAGCAGAAAACGTCGCAGCAGATCATCTCATTCGATTGGAAAACCCATCGATGGAAAAACTTGATGAAAGAGAAATTTAAGATCAGTTTCCTGAAGAACAACTCATGAATGTCAGAAGCCACCAGAGGGGATCACAATTCAATCATAACCCTTGGTATGCAGACTACGCTAACTATCTGGTTGGTGGAATTGTGCCGAAAGGAATGCCTACCTCTAGAAAGCGCAAATTCTTCAGATATATTAAAAATTACTATTGGGACGATCCATACTTGTTTAAAGTATGCCCGGACCAAATCATTAGAAGATGCGTTGACGAAAGGGAAGCAAGAAACATTCTCCACCAGAGTCATCACGGACCAACTGGAGGACATCATGGAGCAAATATGACCGCAAGGAAGGTATACGATTCCGGCTTCTATTGGCCATCTATATTCAGAGACACTCACGACTTGGTAAAACATTGTGATGCTTGCCAAAGGTTTGGAAGTATCTCACGGAGGAGTGAAATGCCACTTACTAACATCCAGGCCTGCGAGATCTTCGATATATGGGGATTGGATTTCATGGGACCATTCCCTAAATTCTTTGGAAAAGAATACATTCTAGTAGCTGTCGACTATGTCTCCAGATGGGCCGAGGCACAAGCGTTTCCTACTAATGACTCCCGAGTAGTGATCAAGTTCCTAAAACAACTCTTTTCTCGTTTCGGAACTCCAAAGGCGATCATCAGTGATCGGGGCACGCACTTCTGTAGTGCTCAGTTTATGAGGACATTACAGTATTATGGTGTCACCCATAAGACATCTACGGATTATCATCCATAGATGAATGGGCAGGCCGAAGTGACAAACAGAGCTCTCAAAAGGATCTTGGAACAAACCGTGGTTAATCATAAGGAGAGATGGGCCGACAAGTTAGACGATGCTCTGTGGGCGTTCAGAACTGCATACAAGTCACCATTAGGGACCACGCCATACAGACTTGTCTATGGAAAAGCGTGTCATCTACCGATCGAGTTGGAATATAAGGCTTACTAGGCGCTGAGAGATTGTAATCTAGACCCTTCCATAATAGGATTACATCGAAAGATGCAGCTGAACGAACTGGCCGAATTGAGAGACCAAGCGTATGATAGATCTCTACATTTCAAGGAGCGAACCAAGAATACCCACGACGCCAAACTCAAGTATTCTCGATTCAAACCTGGAGATAAAGTTCTTCTCTTCAATTCGCACCTCAAAAGGTTTTTAGGCAAATTCAGATCAAGGTGGAGCGGACCGTTCATTATATCAAAGGTCTTTACATTCGGAGCAGTCGAACTCGAGGCACCGGACGGTAATTTTAAAGTCAACGGTCACCGCTTAAAGCACTACATCAAAGATTTTCCCTTCAATGAGGAAGTCTATATCTTTGAACCACCTTGAGCTGACAAAGTAGGTAAAAGAGTCAAGATAGTGACTCGTTAAACAAGCGCTCTTGGGAGGCACCCCAATGCTTATCTTTATAATAGCTTTAATTTTATTTCTCAGTTTATTTTTGCTTAGTATTATCATCACTGGACTAATGATGCAAGATAATCTAGATACCCGACAGCACCACACTCTTACATATACATCGGAGATAAGTTTTATTTGGCTAATACAAGTGCAACCATTCAGATGACTCAAACTTTTATAAAAATCTTTTAAAAGTCATCTGACTCTGCTGCATTTGTATAACCTTATAAACTATAGCATTACCTGTTTTCTTTGTGTTTCAGGATGGACGCTTCAGCTGAGACCTTAGGACACACTTCCCAGCAACAGCAGAAGAAGAAGAAGAACCGCAGAGGAAAGAAGAAGCTGATCACTGTTCCGTAGGAGCATGCGACAGATGTGATGAGCGCTCCAGTCTTCGACTATGGGATCACCACTGCCAACCCGGCAGTGACTTGGGCGATTCTCCGAGAGCTATCTGATATCGCGTAAAAAGTCATGTTTTTACTACCGATATCTCTCTCATTCTGGAACGATTCTTGGAATTTTAATTCAAATACAGTACAAATCAATAACATTATGCCAAGATGGTCAAAACAAGGTTGCACGATAAAAATCAAGCAAAACGGATGAGAAACGAAGATTCCACACACGTTTGAAGATTCAAGGCATCAAAACGAGATTTCAAGACTAAAGTGCCCTTCACCAACATCCATTCTATCCAAGATGTTCGTTTTCAAAATACGAATCCAACAGAAGAAGAATCAACTAAAACGGATAAAGAATGAAGATTCTACGCCCGCCGGAAGATCCAAATGATTCGTACGCAATATCTGGAGCTAGGAACCTCATCTCAGGGCCTATCTTATGTCAAAATCTTCGTTTTTGAATTACGAATCCAACAAAAAAAATAATCGATGCAAACGGATGCATAACGAAGAAAATACGCACGAATCAAGAAACGAAGCAAAAGACGGCGAAACGGGGCGGGTACAGGCCAGCCGCCACCGGCCACCCACCAGCCGCCGCCGGCCACCTGTCCCCCGCCTTGGTTTCCGTTTTTGGCAACTTTTGGTACCTGGTGCACCTACTTTTCGTGTTGTACAGTACCCGGTGCACCCTTTTGGCTACCTTTTACTAACATGCACCTCTTGATGCTAATGTGAGCCCAAAGCTCTCCTATAAATAGAGGGCATGAGGCTTCATTTCAACTTGCACCATATGCACACAAATTAAGCATATTTCTTCCTTTCTTTTCTAGTTTTATTCTTTCTTTTATTTTTCTTTCCACTTTCTCTCTCTAAGTTAATTAATTTAGTGAGTGATAAGTAGGGGGATTAATTATGTAGTAGTTAGTAGTAGCTAGCTTAGCAATGTAACGCTTTGAAATATTCGGAAGTAATATAAGCATCGTTTTGCTCGCAATAATTACGGGTAATATCTATCCTTTTCTTTTATTAATTAATTGTAATGTTCTTGTTTGATGTTTATGATTTATTAATATTGGAAATGTCTATTGCCATGATATGCGAGTAGTTGTTTATATGTTTTCCATGATTTAGATAGTTATAATGGGACGATAATAAATGTTGTGAAGTAATATGACGGCCCCTATTCGACTGTTCTCGGATATAGTGCTAGAAACGCTTTAGGCGGAGTACAAACGTACGGAAGTCTGATAACGACCGAAGGTAGTTATATTACGGACCAATACTTTAAATGTGCTAAATGAATTTCTATTTATAGTTTAATTATAACATTATGAACGAATGATGGCATGTTTGGCCAACCGCTTATGACCAGACTACCCCAACTTATTCCGGTAGGGTAAAACCTGTTTATGTGACTCATTATTCAATAAACCATGCCATGATACGGACATCTCTGACGACCGAGATTGGGGAATAGGATTCGAGGGTAGTTGTTAGCCGATATGTTCAGTACATTTGGGAGAACTTCCGGTGTATTGTAATTGTTTGTGTTTACTATCCATGTGACATATCTTCTATCTGATTGCGGACAACTCTACGTTAGTTGGTTGATAGGATCGTAAAAACAACTCATTCCAACATAGTCTAAACTCATAAAAAGAAACTTATATGAATGGGAATTATTATACTTTGTTATTGTTTAAATGTATGACACCTGACCTAATTTATGGAGTACCCTTTCCAGTTATCCACGTGACTGCAACCTAGATATTAGGGAGTCCGGAACCTTAATTGTGGTAAGTAGTTATCTGTGCCCATGACATGCAATAAGTAAGACACAGTGAAACCACTCGTTGTATATATTAGATTTACATTTCTGCACTGCTTTACATTTAGTTAGTTTAGAGTGTCACCCTCACTATCAATTACTCTTGACCGCATGTTAGACGTAAGAACCCGTGGAACTACCCTGTAAAGTACACTGTCTTTTACTGAAAGGCATGGTCCTCATATGAAACATGTTTTAAAACAAACTGTGAATAATCTGGAGATGTATAACTGTTTGAAAAGGAGAGGTCTAGGTCATAAATCAAAAGTAATTGGAGCTTAAGAAAAGTATTAACAAGGTCTAGTGAGGAAAATCCAAGTGATTTAGATATATCAACCTCCTAGACTTTACATATTTGACTCTTTAAACATAACAAGTAATAATTAGTTACACTATTAGAAGAACGAGAGATAAGCTTAGGTGTTAAGAACGGTCGGACCTATGAGACGATATGCTGCTTTATTCATGTACCTCGGTTAATCACCAAAATAGGTTGCTTATCTTTCAACTAGGTAAGTATTGGAAGTTTAGCGTATTGCTCCGATCAGAATCACGATAACCTAGTTCCTAGTGACATGCCAACGGGAATTTAATTGGTAGGGTTCTAGTGTTTACACCAAAGTCTGTCAATCTATTAATCTGAAAGTGTCCCCATCATAAAACACCATCCCGATATTATACTATCCCAAGTCATGGTAAACCACGTCTTCCTTATCCTTAGTTGTTCCCTATATGCTAGCTAGCTCATTTTAGTTTTATTGCTTTAGTTATTTTAATTAGATAAAAACCAAACAAAACCAACTATCTGAACCCAATCTTGAGCACTAAATTATCCAAACGAGCTCCGTTTCAAATTCGATCGTCTGGAGACGACCCTGATCATCCTTACCACATACTAGTATCAGGTACTTGTGCTTAGTACCAGTAGGTAGTTCGGAGGTTTAGGCCCCGAGCAAAATAAATTTTAAAACACCCTGATCGCACCCTCGGTCGTTACAACAACACCAACGACACCGACGGCTGAGGGCGCATCAAGTTTTTGGCGCCGCTGCCGGGGACGGTAGTACGATTCGGAGCCTATTTAGATAAGTTCATTTTTAAGAGATCCTTTTGACCAGGACTTACCATCCTTGTCAAAAGTTACATTTCGCACGTAGTTTAGCGTAGTTAGGATTACATTAAGTTAGATTACTTCCCTTCTCACCCACAACATTAATTCTGAAACCTTCTCCCTATGCCATCTATTATGAACCCTTGGGAAATGTTAAATCAATGGGAACGATTAGATCAAATGCAAATTCTTGTTAATTCAATCCAAACTAGATGTAGCATGTGCGGTAATACCCATGTAGATAGAGAATTCCAAAGCCATAATATGATGTATTCGGATAACCTAGGGTACTTAGATCCTCAAACACTGTATCAAAATAACCCAGACACTTTCCAACCACATCCATGCCAACCTTTTCATCCCCAACCACTCGAAATCTACCCACACTCACCTCACCCTGTAAGTGTACCACAACCCTATGAGAATCCTGACTTGAGAGATACGCCCTTAACCTGTCCCAGCAGTAATGCTGTTTTCTCACCTCCTTCTGAATCACTTGAAGAAATGATTAAAGAACAAGAAGACATACTAAGAAGTTTTACTTATAATATGTCTAAAATCTTTACTGAACTACCAACACAAGCCCAAGAGAGTAGTGAGGATAGTAGAAATCGAGCTGGAGCCAACTCTAGGATACAGAAAGTTGAGAGACGCACACATACCATATCTATCTCACCAAATACAGACTTACATTCTCATGAGTTTGGTTACAATATCCCTTCAACTCCCCCACCAACCCAATCTTCTAAACCTTCAATTTCACCTATTCCTGACCTATCAACTTCAAAGACCGACGGAGAGTTTGTTCTAGAAGAACTTTCCGAACCACTACAACTTGAAACTTTCGGCCGGAGTGACGAGGATGACGAAGTAGACGAAGAGATCGAGATGGAAAGCCCGAATTTGGAGACTTACATAGAAGACTCAGCTTCACATGGACTGAAGGAATACCTACCGACTCTAAGTAGTGAACTCATTCAAACTGATATGGTTGAACACGTCCCACAACCAGTTGTGGTTGACTGTATCCCAAAAATCCCTTTGATTGATTCACTTCCTGATCTAATTGACTTTACTAGTGCCTTAGAGGAAACAAACACCCAAGTATTCGATGATAATGTTGCTACAAGATTGGAGACGCTAATGGACATTGTCCCATCTCCATGCCCAGAGTACAACATTATCATCCAACCAAAGGCCTTAGGAAGCAAGGTGGGTTTTTCATCAAGAGCACCCTACAAACCATCTCTCCCTTGCATAATGACGTACACGTCATGGAGTGATGAGGACCTCTTTGACCAACCCAAACAACCCAAAACTCAAGAGGTAGAAAAAGTCAAGAGCTTTGTTTTACCTCAAATAAAACAAATCACTCACTTTACCATGCCTCTTCCACTGATTGGACATACCCTGACCATAGTCCACTTTAATCCCCTAGGTATGTACCAATACTTCCGCTTGTATCTACTGATGGATGCAAAGGAGCCCCCTAGATTTCCTGAGAAATAGGTTTGGAGTCAAGCTAGTGACTCGAACAAAAACAAGCGCTTCTCGGGAGGCAACCCGTGTCTAACATAGGATTATCAGTAGTAGTTAAAGTAGTTTAAGTAGTGAACTAACCCCAATAAGTAGAAATGAAACCCTAAAATGAATGTTCCAAGTTTTCTATCTTTATGAACAAAAATGGATGGTTTGCGAAATTACTTCGTTAAAAGCCAAATTTTTGTCAAACCTTAATACTTCCTACTCCCAGTCGTTTGGAATTTATTGCAACATCTATTTTTCACCATTTTCTAAAGTTCTTGTTATCCCTTTCACTCACAAAAATGGAAACCTACTAGGAGTTAGGAGCCTTAGTCATTCTAAACACCCACTGACATGTTTTGAGCATTTGAGGTACTTACATATATTATTGTGAACATACATGAGATACTAATGCTTAATTTGATAACATGATTTGTATGTCAATATGTGTATTATGCTCGAACTCGTTTAAAAATATGTGCTTTGGATATCTTTATACTTGGCCACCTGATTCAACTGATAATACTGGTATTTCCATGTCTGCTATTTGTGCTGCGGTGAAATTATAGGCAACTAACACTTTTTGTGTAGGATTAAAATCAAAGTCATACACTGGTTTGTTTCATCTACAAAGCACTCACTTTGATAGGTTCTTCGTAAACCAGTGAATTTATGATTTAGAGGATAATCACTCGTTTGTTAGATCATGTTTATTTGATCTACTTGTAACAGACAGGGACCGACACCTATGGATAAAGAATCTTTAAAGATAATGGAAAGACGACAAGAGGAGCTTATAGTTCATTGAGTATGAGAATCTTTGGAGCATTGCTTTGCAGGGGTCAAGTGATGACACTTCTAGATATGAAGATGATTTCTAGTTGTCTAAGACTGGTTCATCAAGTTGACCAACACAATACTCATCATATATGCCCACAAATTCCAAGTCCTATAGCTAAACCTTTCCATATAATGGAACCCTAAACCATCATCACCATATCCACCCACATTCACCCATCCATCCACCCCTTCACACATACAATCATCACCCTCAGGGACTATTCATACAAAGGAATAGATACAGGGACAATTTGGAAACTGGAGATCTCAGTTGATAAAAGAACAACATCAGATTCATTACATCTGTTGTCGGCGAAAGATCTCGGGTTAATTATGCTTGTGTCTGGAGGGCGACATCACTTCATTTTCTGCAATCTATCATTTAGTTCTTAGTTATTTTCGAGAAGAAACTAGTTGAGGTATTGAAGAAAGGTTATACTGTTGGAGCTCGAGTTCAATACATGAAGGCTGATGCCGACCAAGTTCAGAAAATATTGGAGCTGACACAGTCAACCACTCAGATCCTCAGCTCACAGTCATAGGGGAGTTCTGCGTTCCTTTCTCTAGTTTATCTATCTGTTTTTGCAAGATTATATCTACCTATATCCCATTCCAAACACTAAGTGTGGGATCCTTAGAAACCACAAAATACTAAGAGGTATTTTCCATAATTAGTAGAAATTCTAAGTGTGGGATACTTCGACAAGAGGTGTTCAATGCATAAATTCGAACATTAGGGACAATGTTCCTCTAAGTGTGGGATATACGGTCTGCAACCGCAAGTTTAACCTCTTGTCCGTAAAATAAACATTATTTTCATTAAAAAGGCTAAAAATGGATAAATTTTCAAAATTTTCGGTTTCAAAAACATCGTTCTTTAGAAATCCTATCTTTCAGAACTATGAATTATAGCAAGAAACGAGTTTTAACAAAGAAACAAAATTGTTTACTTAGAATAAGATACGGATGAAAAGGGCAACACATGGCTAGGCACACAGACCAAAACATTCGATTCGTGAGGTTTGAGCCCATAATTAGCATTCATCTTTAAAATGCTTCACTTTTCGTTTCATGTGTGCGCCGATGTATGCATTTGAATTAGAACTTGCTCTTGTAATGCATATCGAGATCACATCGATGAGTGCCACACGTGGCATAGGTACAACCTATCATGATAGCTTCTAAGGAATCCAAAACACCTTTCCACCATCAAACATCCACCCACTCAACACCCACTCTTCACACCCAATAAAGATCTCCTGTCATTTATCCCGAACCTACAGAATTTTCATCAACCACAAACCTTCGGAGACACTCCCAAATTCCTAAGACCTTTGCTAGAAAAGCCAACATAACCCAAAATCATTAGAAACCTTCCAGGCCACGAAGTACATTATTAAGATCGGCAGAGTAGAAGAAAAGAAATCGAAAGAATCACACCGGCACAATCATGAAAAGGGCCAAGAAAAAGGAAGAATCCAAAAAAAAAAATAAAGGGGCTATGTAGTCCTTTCAAAAAGCTAAGGAATTTCAAAAAAAAAACTTCAAGAAAATACAAGGAAAACCATCACACCCCTCACCACTTACCTTCTTCAAACCAAAAACCCGATTCCTTCCAAGATATCTCGAAAGGTTAGTATCGTCTTCATCGAAAGTGATGAAGATTTGATTCTCGATCAAGCCTATGACGAGAATGCTGCATGACTGGCTATCTGAGTGATTGACACTAGTAAGTAGGAAACCCTAAACACTTGAGTGATTTGAGTGACCCACTTGTGAGGATTGCCTAGTCATGATAAGTTGCCCGAAGAAGGTATCAAGTTCTATAAACCCTTAGTTTCCAGTAAAAAACTCTTTCATAACCATAAATTTATATTTTCTGAAAATAGTATTTCTAGCAAATGATGAAATTAGAATCCTTCCAGAAGTTTTTATGAATGAGTTTGCTTGAGGACAAGCAAGGTTCTAAGTGTGGGATACTTGATATCGCGTAAAAAGTCATGTTTTTACTACCGATATCTCTCTCATTCTGGAACGATTCTTGGCATTTTAATTCAAATACAGTACAAATCAATAACATTATGCCAAGATGGTCAAAACAAGGTTGCACGATAAAAATCAAGCAAAACGGATGAGAAACGAAGATTCCACACACGTTTGAAGATTCAAGGCATCAAAATGAGATTTCAAGACTAAAGTGTCCTTCACCAACATCCATTCTATCCAAGATGTTCGTTTTCAAAATACGAATCCAACAGAAGAAGAATCAACTAAAACGGATAAAGAATGAAGATTCTACGCCCGCCGGAAGATCCAAATGATTCGTACGCAATATCTGGAGCTAGGAACCTCATCTCAGGGCCTATCTTATGTCAAAATCTTCGTTTTTGAATTACGAATGCAAAAAAAAAAAAGAATCGACATGCATAACGAAGAAAATATGCACGAATCAAGAAACGAAGCAAAAGACGGCGAAACGGGGCGGGTACAGGCCAGCAGCCGTCGGCCACCTGGTGGGCGCTGCCGGCCACCTGTGCCCCACCTCGGTTTCCATTTTTGGCAACTTTTGGTACCTGGTGCGCCTACTTTTCGTATTGTACAATACCCGGTGCGTCTAATTTTCATGTTGTACAGTACCCGGTGCACCCTTTTGGCTACCTTTTACTAACATGAACCTATTGATGCTAATGTGAGCCCAAAGCTCTCCTATAAATAGAGGGCATGAGGCTTCATTTCAACTTGCACCATATGCACACACATTAAGCATATTTCTTCCTTTCTTTTCTAGTTTTATTCTTTCTTTTATTTTTCTTTCCACTTTCTCTCTCTAAGTTAATTAATTTAGTGAGTGATAAGTAGGGGGATTAATTATGTAGTAGTTAGTAGTAGCTAGCTTAGCAATGTAACGCTTTGAAATATTCGGAAGTAATATAAGCATCGTTTTGCTCGCAATAATTACGGGTAATATCTATCCTTTTCTTTTATTAATTAATTGTAATAATTGTAATGTTCTTGTTTGATGTTTATGATTTATTAATATTGGAAATGTCTATTGCCATGATATGCGAGTAGTTGTTTATATGTTTGCCATGATTTAGATAGTTATAATGGGACGATAATAAATGTTGTGAAGTAATATGACGGGCCCCTATTCGACTGTTCTCGGATATAGTGCTGGAAACGCTTTAGGCGGAGTACAAACGTACGGAAGTCTGATAACGACCGAAGGTAGTTATATTACGGACCAATACTTTAAATGTGCTAAATGAATTTCTATTTATAGTTTAATTATAACATTATGAACGAATGATGGCATGTTTGGCCAACCGCTTATGACCAGACTACCCCAACTTATTCCGGTAGGGTAAAACCTGTTTATGTGACTCATTATTCAATAAACCATGCCATGATACGGACATCTCTGACGACCGAGATTGGGGAATAGGATTCGAGGGTAGTTGTTAGCCGATATGTTCAGTACATTTGGGAGAACTTCCGGTGTATTGTAATTATTTGTGCTTACTATCCATGTGACATATCTTCTATCTGATTGCGGACAACTCTACGTTAGTTGGTTGATAGGATCGTAAAAACAACTCATTCCAACATAGTCTAAACTCATAAAAAGAAACTTATATGAATGGGAATTATTATACTTTGTTATTGTTTAAATGTATGACACCTGACCTAATTTATGGAGTACCCTTTCCAGTTATCCACGTGACTGCAACCTAGATATTAGGGAGTCCAGAACCTTAATTGTGGTAAGTAGTTATCTGTGCCCATGACATGCAATAAGTAAGACATAGTGAAACCACTCGTTGTATATATTAGATTTACAATTTCTGCACTGCTTTACATTTAGTTAGTTTAGAGTGTCACCCTCACTATCAATTACTCTTGACCGCATGTTAGACGTAAGAACCCATGGAACTACCCTGTAAAGTACACTGTCTTTTACTGAAAGGCATGGTCCTCATATGAAACATGTTTTAAAACAAACTGTGAATAATCTGGAGATGTATAACTGTTTGAAAAGGAGAGGTCTAGGTCATAAATCAAAAGTAATTGGAGCTTAAGAAAAGTATTAACAAGGTCTAGTGAGGAAAATCCAAGTGATTTAGATATATCAACCTCCTAGACTTTACATATTTGACTCTTTAAACATAACAAGTAATAATTAGTTACACTATTAGAAGAACGAGAGATAAGCTTAGGTGTTAAGAACGGTCGGACCTATGAGACGATATGCAGCTTTATTCATGTACCTCGGTTAATCACCAAAATAGGTTGCTTATCTTTCAACTAGGTAAGTATTGGAAGTTTAGCATATTGCTCCGATCAGAATCACGATAACCTAGTTCCTAGTGACATGCCAACGGGAATTTAATTGGTAGGGTTCTAGTGTTTACACCAAAGTCTGTCAATCTATTAATTTGAAAGTGTCCCCATCATAAAACACCATCCCGATATTATACTATCCCAAGTCATGGTAAACCACGTCTTCCTTATCCTTAGTTGTTCCTTATATGCTAGCTAGCTCATTTTAGTTTTATTGCTTTTGTTATTTTAATTAGATAAAAACCAAACAAAACCAACTATCTGAACCCAATCTTGAGCACTGAATTATCCAAACGAGCTCCATTTCAAATTCGACCGTCTGGAGACGACCCTGATCATCCTTACCACGTACTAGTATCAGGTACTTGTGCCTAGTACCAGTAGGTAGTTCGGAGGTTTAGGCCCCGAGCAAAATAAATTTTAAAACACCCTGATCGCACCCTCGGTCGTTACAACAACACCAACGACACCGACGGCTGAGGGCACATCGCTCTCCATCCAACATGACTCTCACTCTGACATCAGGGAGATGGTTGGACTCCCGAGACTTCCAGACCAGTCCTTCAGACTTGATCAGGGTCCCAGACCACCTCTTCCGCCATGGTCATTTTTCCCAGCTGCACCTACTTCAGAGCCCACTCTTCCTACTGCTGCTGTTACATCTCCTGATCTCCATGTTGCACCCATGATGTCTGGTGCCACTGTTGCCACGTCACCTACTTCCGTTCCGGACAGTGACGCACTTGCAGCATTTGACCCAGACATGGATGATTTACTAGACGACTTTTAGTTTATTTTATGTTCTTTATTTATGAGATTGATATGTTGTTGAAATGGTGTACTATGATTGTATTTTATGGTATTTGCAGAACTTAGCTTCGTGAGGAATGGACGAGCTTTAAACAGAGACTGGTCCACAAATCCAGCAGATCACTAGCATCACTCCTTCACGAATCTGGTCCTAAATCCAGTATTCTTTGACCGTAGGGAAGTACCTCTCCTTAACTCTTCTAGTTTCTGCGTAACTTAGACATGCTTATGCCCACTTAAATCTCTAAGTGTGGGATCCTCCGTACTTAAAACTTTTAAATTCACATTTTTCCTAAAACAAAGCCCTAAGTGTGGGATTCTCCCCGCTTAGTGTGTAGAAACATTGGGGACAATGTTTATTTCTAAGTGTGGTATAGTAGTATATCTCGTCTAATTATCTGTCAAAGTTGATTTTGAGACATGCAAGTCCTCGAATGATTGTTACAACCCTTATTTTTGCCAAAATTTTCAAAAATTTTAAACTTTTTTGAATCACAATGTAAGAAAGAGTACAGATTTTTTTTTACAAGTATTCAAAAGTTGGTAAAAAGAGGTCGAATCATGTCAGGTTCCAAACAATTTAAGATGAGGATCTAAGAGGGGCATCGCACGACTGGACACATATAATCCATTTTTGCGGTGAGGAACTTTGAGCCTTATAAGCATTCATTTTAAATGCTTCACTGTTCGTTTGTTGTGTGTGACCGGTGCATGTATTTCTGAATTAGAACTTGCCCCGGGTATACGTGTCAAAATCACATTGATGGGTGTCATACGTGACATAGGTACAATTTGAGGACCTTGACATTCCCTAGGATTAAACCCCATTTCAACATATCTCTTTCAAGCCCAAAACCCTTCCAACACTTATCTTTAGTGTTGATGATCCGCCTAGATAACCCTGTTGAGCCTTAGCCTTTTCATTTCTTTCAACCCATATTTTAAACCCACTTATTCCCTAACCTACCAAAAACTTATCTTAGAATTTTTAAAAATCTTTTAGAAAAACGCTATCTAGATATTCTTTTTGCTTTCTACCCCAAAATCACAAAAAAAATTCGTGTTTACTGAAAGTTTCTCATTTGTGCTTCCATATTTAAAACTCAAAAGAAATCGAGAGTCTGATGGTGCGAAAAATTGGCACCAAGTAAGTTCGAAAGTGACAAAGGTTTTAGAAAAAAAATGAAAAGTAAGAAAGGATGTCCAGAAGGCAAGAAAATAAATAAAAGAAAAAATCTCCCTTAGAAGCTCTCTTGAAAGAAATTCTGAGCCCAAAAATAAAATAAAGCTAAGTGCTTCAAATCTCCCAGAAACTCCGATTCTCAAATGTGTAGAATCATCTGTGTTTTTTCAAAAGATAGAAGTCAAAATAGCTATCTTCCCTTAGCGTTATCCGTTTCCATTTTCATTAAAAAGAATGTCTAAATGGAGTTTTTCATTAATTTTTAAAAGGCCTAAGATAAGTAACACCCTTAACCCTTAAAAACCACACTTATCCATACCCTTTAAACCTCACCAAATTTCACAACCCACTTGAATGTCTTGGGATAATTAGTACCGTCCCCGTCTAAGTGGTGGAGATATGATCCTTGGGCAAGCCTATGACGACGAATACTGCACGACAGGTAATTGAGCGATTTTTCATTTGGCTTAGGATAATAGGAAACCCGATACACTTGAGTGAATTGAGTGAGCACCAGTGAGATCGCCTAGTCGTGTATATTCCACAGCTATGAGAATTGAAAGTTTGCCTAAGTGAATCATCTTGAAAAACTTTGGATATTTCATGTGAACACTTTTTCTTTATCCGTCAGGCGAAATACTTGTTTTCAATCTGTACAAATTCTTATTTGCGGCTCAAGAAAGCATCTTAAAATAGGAGATTTTGGCAGATAAGATTGTGATTTGCTTGAGGACAAGCAAAAGTCTAAGTGTGGGATATTTGATGACATGCAAAAAGTCAAGTTTTTAAGTGTCATTATCTCACCTTTTTTGCCCAAATTATGATGAAATTATCCAAAATAAGCACTATATTATTAAAACTCATAGCATGGGCCAAAATATAGACAACGTTTCAAAAATCAACTAAAATGGTCGAAAAACACGATAAATCTAACGAATACGATCATAAGCATTCTCGTTCACTCATTCTAGCACTTTTTGAGCTACATAAAGAATTATGACCTCTAACTTATCTCATTTTCTTCGTTAGGAAATTACGAAACCGTGAGCGCGAGAATCACTCAAAACGGATAAACGACGAAGAAGTAACGCCAAATCAAAGAAACGAAGAACCGAAAGGACCGAATACGGCTGTCCCAGACCGTATACGGCTGGACCAGACCGTATACGGCTGGACACAGAACGTATATGGCCTGTGTAGACCGTATACGACCTGTGCCTAGCCATATATGGCCCAGTCCAGCTGTATACGGTTGGTGCCCACCCGTATTTGCTCTAGTCCACCCGTATACGGCCAAAACCAACCGTATTCCGTGTTCAGGCAATAAAAATCATATTTTTATACGGCTGTGCGATACGGTTGTGCATTTGGGGGTTGGAATACGGTTGAAGAATACGGTTGTGCGATGTCTATAAATACAATCACCTCCTCACCATTTTCATATATGTATTCTCATTCAATTTCTCTCTTTCTCTCTCTACTCTCTCTCTCTCTCTAAAATAGTTAGTTAGTTAATTAGGTTAGTTAAGCTAGTAGATTAATAGCTTACTTGTAACGGAGGTGCTCCGAGACTGCGGTTACGCAAGATTTGTAATAACGCTCTGTCAGGTTTTATTTTAGTCTCTATCTTGGTATTTTTAAATATGTTGTGCTGTTGCTATGCTTATTTAGAAATGCTTGCTAGAATTATTGCCATGCTGAGCTGAACAAATCTGTGTTTATATGATAGTCGTTATGCTAGGGAAGTTATGCTTTAATCATGTCGTTACTCTGTCTGTATGCTGTTAAAATATATTTGAATCTATGAAATGAATCTCCATTGTTTATCTATCCAACTTATGCTGTGATTAGTAACTTACTACTAAGAACTTGGCCAACTTCTAATAGTACGCCGCTAATTATTCTGTGTCTAATGATCGTTGAACTCGACATGGCCGGTGTTCTCCTGGTTGAAATAAGACCGGAAGGAGACACTGAGCGTAGGATTAGAGATAGATTAGATTCATTTCATATAACAAATGTTTTTGAGAAAACTTTCGGAACATTTGTGACTTAAACACTTATCCAGATACTCTGCATGAAATAAGCTAATCCCTGTATGTTGCTCTGCTGCATGTTCTTGTTTGATTGTTGCTTTAGGGTTTGCATACTAGTATCACGCCAAATCAAAGAAACTTTCTGAACACTTGCTTTAGGGTTTTCAGATATATGTTGATTTCATACACCAGTTTAACATGCATAGAATAGTTATGATGATTTATATGACATAATGATGAACAATTTAATTAGCCGTTAGACCCGACCATCCCAACTTGTTCCGGTAGGAAACCCCTATTCATGTTTTTGTTTATTCAACAATTCATGCCATGATTCGGATATCTCAAATGTTCGAGATTGGGGAACAAGACTCGAGGATGGTTGCTGGTTAAATTGTTTTCTACATTTGGGACAACTTCCAGTGTAGTTTACATTCCATAGTTGTTATCTTCGTGACATGTTATTTATCTGATTACGGACAACTCTACATTAGATAGATAATAGGCTAGTAGCTATGGCTCATTAGGAAGTATAATATGTCCAGGATAGACAACAAGGACCTTTCAAATGAAGCAACGGAAATACCGTAAAACAGCCCAGTACATGGTATAGCGTTGGAAACACCTCTGGTGTAGTATAAACACGTGGAAGCCATGGAAAGGTTGTAGGTAGATTACTTTGTACCTCATTGATTGTTCCGAGTACGTCTGCTAAATCCTGCACCCGTCATCATAACTAAGACCCTAACCAAAATAACTACCCCTAAATAGCATACATGACAGTCATAGTAAACACACGCGTTTAACCTGTAGTTCTCGTAGCCACCTCACCTCACCTACCTTAGTTTAGTATTTTAGTTTTTAAATTAGGTAGTTAATTAGAAAACAATACAAAACCCTTATCAACTCTTGATAAAACCCAGCTAAATTACGAAGGATAATTGAAAACCTAGATCCCATGCTCGTTGTAGTTTAAAGAACGACCCTAGGTCATACCTATCGCTATACTCACCCATAGCTTTAGTATACTTAGGCCCAGCAAAATATAAAATATAAAAACTCCACTGACCCGCGTTCGACCTGTTTGGTCAAGTCCTTCGACGACGAGGACGGTTCCCCCTTCGTGAGAAAGGAGAGCTAAAAAACCCGACCGTTCGGGCGCTGTCACTATCAAAATAATATTTGGAAATAAATATGTTTATTAAATAATTTCCTATTATTTAATAATTCGTGTTCACCAACGTCCGTATTAATGAGTCGGAATTCATCCGATGAAATAATTGCACGATTAAATTTAATCGCGTACGTGTATATATATTCCAATATATATAATGATACATACCATTAGCGTAACATAGAACTAATTACATGTATTATAAAATGATTAGGACCTAATAACTAGTCCTAATTTGGCGGGTGTCACAACCTCAAAGACTATTATAAGTTCATGAAATGTTAAGACGTTTATGTCTACCATAAACTAGCTTTATGTTGGCGATGACGTTTACGATATGTCTACCATAAGCTTGGTGAAGGCATTTACGAGTATATTGGCTAACCTTTTAGAGGATACAGAAGTTGTGAAACGAACGAGTTATATACGATAAGTACATATTTGATAGTAAATGAAACGTCATTATCTCAAAGGCTATTATAAGTTCGTGAAATGCTAAGGCATTTACGTTTTATCCAACATTAGCTCGCTTTATGTTAGCGATGGCGTTTATGATATGTTTACCATAAGCTTGGCAAAGACGTTTATGAAAGTAACTTCTAGTTATTAGTCTTTCTAACTTACTCCCTCCCTCCGTATTCCATTTTGGGATATCTTAAAATTATTGTCCACTTTTAAGAGTTGTGATTTTCCATCAATTACAACACTTTGAAAAAAGTGTTACCTTTTCTTTTCATCAAAGACAACACTTCTCAAACATGTTGCATATCCTAAAAATTTAGCAACACTTCAAGAAAAATGTTGCATTAGATTTATAAATGCAACACTTCTTCAAAGTATGTTGCTTTATCACCCATGTCATCTAAAACGCAACATAAACATTTCTGAAGAGTGTTGCCTCTCAAATGTTTCATTAGCCCCATTTACTCTTTTATTTTGTTTAGTTAATGTGATCAAATTGTTATGAGTAATGCATAATTTGTCAATATTTTATATTATATTGTAATTTGGTTTTTCTGGTTTAAACCGAAAACCGAACCGAACTGGTAAATGGTCTTCGGTTTGGTTATTTCACATTTTTAAATGTTTAGGTTCGGTCTTTGATTATCGGCTTAAAATTGTTTTAACCGAAAAAACCGAACCGAATAAACTAATGAAACTGAAAACCGAACCGATCGATGAACACCCTACATACTGATTATATTTGTTTTGTATCTCAATCTAGTATTGGTTGAAGACTACCATCCCTGTTACCCACCCTCGCCATTTCCCCACCCTACTACCCCGGCAACAAACAAATTAGAAAATCCCGACACCACAACCACTCCGTCGCAAATCACGCCACCACTATCGGACCCGGAAAAGGCATCGAATGCATATAAGTTCAGATCTGAACTTCGAGCAAAGCTTCCGACGACCTGCAACTTCTGATCTGAAATGGTCATTTTTTGTCGTCGGAATTTCAGGATCTTGATCGGAGAAATCAACGAAGGGGAAAGGGGTTGAAGATGAATGCCGAAACTTGTAAACCGCCGACAGGAAACATGAGTTAATAATCAAGCTACCGGCGATGATGGTGGTCGTTGGAGAAGATGACGTGATTATTTTTGGTGGAGGTCATTTGTATGTTCAATGACGGTGTTGTTGAGGATATGATGGAAGCAAATGAGGAGGAAAATAATTGAACATAGGAAGTCAAAAAACAAGGAAAACGTTTGGATGAGGGTGACGATCAAAGGAGTTGCAAGTCCAGTGAAGATTTGCAGGTGGGGAAAAGGTGTTCTCATGTAACAATTTTTTTTTTTATATCAATAATTTAAGTTACATAATAAACATCAAAATATAACTCACTTCTATTATCATAACACATGGATCGATTACTTAATAAACAAAATAATAAAGGATAAAAAACTAAAGAGCAAGGGTATTTTAGTAATTTTGTGTGGATTTATATGTATCAGGGACTAGGAGTGAAACGAAAATCCGGGTCAAGGGACTGAACCCGCAAAAAACTCGACCAAGGGATCAGGAGTGAAATAACGTACATACTTCAGGGACGGGCTATGTAATTTACTCTATTACATATGTTATTGCTTGAAAGATGTCAAAAGAAAATAGTAGCGAACGGGAATAAGTGACAAATTCTCAGTCTTCAATGATGTTCCTCAAACTTTACACATCTCAATTGTCTTGTTAATTCCTCATATTATAGTACCATAATAAAGTTGTTGGTTTCGCATATTGCATAAAATGAAAAACTTAACCGGCTAAAAAGCCGATTTTTAAGCACTAACGTATGCAAAAAAGAAAAAAATGATAGAGAAAGTTAAAATAATAGGTTTTGTTGAAGGAGAAATGATAACGATAGCATTAAGGGCTATCAATAAGAGAAATACAATGCATTGTCAAGCTTACAATTTCCTTATTTATTCAAGATTATAATTGATATACTTAGGTTTTGTATTTAATTCACTAAAACTTTCCTTTTATTTGTAATGTACTAATTGAATTCTTTGTTATAAAGGAAAACTTTAAGTTTAATAAATGAATTGTAGCTCTCTTATTGACAACCCTTAAGGCTCTCATTATCATTTTCCTTATTTAAAAGCTCAAAGTTTTAGATTATTTCCCTTGTTAAAAGTCCAAAGTTTGAGATTTTCTCTTAATGTGGTTGCAACATTTTGCTTGAGTTGAATCCAAATAACCCCAACTCTAATAACCTGAATTTTGTTTGCTTAATCGGTTTAATCGAGTGGGCTTATGGGGTTGTGCATTGCACAGCCATCATCGTTACTAGTATGTATATATAGAAAAAGAAGTAGGTATAGATTATTTTTAAATTAGATATAGATAACACTATCAATTTGAATGTAACTATGATTTGGTAGTAATTTTTCTTTTTTTTCTAATATATTTTACACTTTTACTTAGTGAGTTACCATATAAGTATGATGATTTGGTGATGTTGTCTTTTAGTATTTTTACTAGATTATAATCCACAATATTTGTAGGATAGAGCATAAAAATTATCAAGTTTTATTATATTAATAATATATGACAACTATTAAAAGCATCAACCAATATCATTATCTTTAAGTGTATATATCATTTATAAATATATTAAAAGCTATATAAAAAATAATTTAAAAGGACAATATTTTAAATTAAAATGTAATATTCTTAAATTATACGGAGTATATAGGAAACATCTTGTAACATCAAAAATTAAATTTATAGTTCAATTGAACAATTAAATCCCTATATTTTACTTAATTTTGAAAACGAATCCCCAATTGATTATTTATAATCTAAACCTAAATTATATAAAATAATCTATGTAATCATATAAATAATATTTATGAAATACTATTATAATTTAAATTTTTAATTATTCGGATACTTTTTATAACCAATGTATATTTCTTTATTTTGAAATTAAAGACGTCGATTATCATGCGATTACATTTGTTATCTTCACATCCTAATTAATTAATGTTCTAACACGATTGAATGCTCAACAACTTAATAATTATTTAAGATTGAAAACTTAGATGGCTCGTGTGTATACAAAGGTTTAAGTACTAGTTGATAAATATAACATAACAAAAAGAAAATAGCCCAACTCCAAATAAATACTATGGAACTTCCGAATTTATACAAGTTGCCAGAACAAATTGCCAAAAAAGCACTCAAAGTTTGTGTGTGAAATAGGCTTTGAATTATATAATTTGGTTGATTTACAATATATTTTTATTTATTTATAGAGATTTTAACATTATATATATATATATATATATATATATATATATATATATATATATATATATATATATATATATATATATATATGTGTGTGTGTGTGTGTGTGTGTGTGTGTGTGTGTGTGTGTGTGTGTTACTTACTTACTTTTTATGTGTGTGTGTGTGTGTGTGTGTGTGTGTGTGTGTATCTTAAATATATAGGAAACATCTTTATGATGTTATCATTCTTATTAAGTTTCACTTTGTCAATTAAGTCTTTTAATTTTAGTAAATTTTAAATTTAGATCCATAACTTAATAAAAAAAAGATTTTTTAAAAACGACTACCCACTAACATATAAAAAAAGTCATAATTAAAATATTATCCAAATCAATCTGTAATGTTTCTATATTTAATTCACCGAGTATGAATAAAATTACTTGAAAAGTTTAATATAGACTTAAAATAAATAATTACTATAGCTAATTTAGTTTCAAACTTCATTGTTGTTTATTATTCAAAGAAATTAAAACTTCACAACTTTATCATAGACTTCGATGTCATTTGTATATTTAAAAACATAGAAATAAACATTCAACGGCCCCATGTGTATACACGGGTTTAAAATCTAGTGTGTGTGTGTGTGTGTGTGTATATATATATATATATATATATATATATATATATATATATATATATATATATATATATCTATATCTAATACCCCTTATAAAGCGTTTAAGTACTTTGGCTGAAAGTTTAAAAATGGGATATCGGAAATTACGTATCTACCCTTCTACCTACATAATCGATCAAAAAGAAATACCCTCTTTCAATTCATAAACCACATGTTCCGCCTCCTTGGTCCCCCCTCTCTTTAACCCTGGAGGATGCCATCATTCACATGTTGTAGGATGCGGTCATTAACGTTGTCGTCGTCTCTCTTCCTCCTTCATATTTTCCTCCGCCAGAAGCTCAATCGCATCTGACCGCCTTTTTGCTGTCAACAAGCCAACTGGCGACTACAATAAATACGCCGTCTCTGAATTCGACTTCATTTAAGGTTAGGGTTTTTGAAAAAAAAAAAAAAAAAGTATATGTGTTCATTTATAGGTCATGTTTTCCTTCATAATTAATCAATTTAGGTATCTATAATGTGTGTTAGTTGGCATTATTAAAATTGCTTTATAAAAATTGGAAGGTGGGCAGAGCTATGAAAATGATGCATCCCTATATTGTAAAGATTAAGCTAGAAAGATTACACCTCACAATCTTTCTTTTCATCATATCTGGAACTCAAACCAACCATTTTTATATAAGTTTATACGTTAAAATAAAACTGGTAATGAGAATTCAAAATAATTGTAGCATTTCATGTGCTCATTCACCATGAGAAAAATACAAGTACAAAGGTTCATGTGACATATGCAAAATTCAAATACGAAGCTTCACGTGACCCAAACCGCTTACTTTTTTCTTTGCCAGAAATTTTCAACTTTTAGACTTTTTTAGCTGAGCAAAAGAAGTCCAAAACTCCAAATTTAAATCATGGTTAATAAACACGTAGATATTAAACTTTGCCACAACATCTAATTGAGGTAATCTATCTATCTATCTATTCTATCTACTAAAGGGGGGATGCGCTGACATCATGAAGCTGATTTGGCACATCATGAGGTAGGTTTTCATGCTGACGTGTCGCAATGTGGTTAAACCGCTGATGTCATCAATATGTAATAATTATGGGTTAAAAATGTAAGGTTAAAAGATACTCCATTGTAAGGATAAGGATGTGGACTAATAAATTTAGTTGAGCACTATAGTATTTATTTTAAAATAAAATCTGTCTCATTTTTTCTTGAAACTCTCATGCTTATTTTGCACGCTTAAATATTACTGATTTCTCTCCCACCAATGTCACGCCTCCTTCTCTGAATGGTTTGTCTCTGTATCTACCACCGCCCATAAATTTAACCACCCAATGCCTTCTCCTTCTCCATCATGTTTCTTTCTGTACTTTCTCAATCTTCATCCTCATCTTTCTTCTTTCGGTGCCAATTTCAATGACCATACGATTCTTCATCTCCATCACGGTCATCAACTTCGTGATTCTTTCGAGAGGAATAGTATTGTGGCAAGTATTTGATCGTCTTCTTACGTTAGGGTTTCGTTAGATTTGTGAATTCAATCAGCTATTGATTCTCAGAGTATAAGAAACTTATATTTGTTCATCTTTCTTCAACCTTCTGCGGATTCATCTTTGAACAGGTAACCTACTTATTATTTCGATTCATCGGAGTAATATTCTACGATAAAGATTATTTGATCACTTTCTCATTCCCAAACTTACCTAATTTATCATGTTACTTATGCCTCTGTAATCTAATTCAGTTCTTATATGTATTAAAAGTGTTGTAATATTTTTATTTAATGCAAAAGATATGCATCATATTTTGGACACACCAGGTGTTTGATGAAATGACGGAGATAAATTTTCTTTTTGTGAGCTGAGTGTGCAACTTGGATATTAACTTTCAATGGTTTTGATTAAATTGCCAATTTTACTACTATGTATGTGTGATCTCTTAACATTATATATATGCTTACAAGTGACTTTTGTGATTATAGGTGCATTCATGTGGCATAAACCTTATGTCAGAAGGATGTTATGGTTAAACTATGGTATTTTTTTCATGGTTTTTAGCTTCTTATTTGAGGTAATTTTAATTAAAGATAAGTTGTGGCTAAATAGGTAGGTTGGTTGACGGTTCCAAAAATGTTATTAATGTGAGGCTTAAGGCTTTCATATACATAGAAGCATTGATGTGTATTTTATATGTACAATTTGAGTTGTACCTTATCAACTTTTATCCCATTCTTTTGTATGATCTTCGTAGCACTTATTTGATTCAATAATTAGGTCATGTTTATTATTTACAATGCAGGAAGGATGAATATGAAGTAAGCATTTGAATTATGGAAAGAAGGTACCTACAACAGTTAAATTGGTGAGTTTAAGGCTTTTTTTGTGTTAGTCCTAAATTGCTTAAGTTCTTCTATGTTGGTGTTGTTTCAGAATATTTTCTAATTGTCATGATTCTATAGCAATCTTATTCTTTTGTTACCGATGGTTATTATGCTTAAACATGTATTCTTAACTTAATATTTTGTTATATGGTTGTTATTTGTTGCTATTTCAATAATTATTTTCTTTTTGAGCTGAAGTTGTTTGGTGCAGAGAGCAGCAATATATCTATTGTTGAGGCTTGTGTGGTGATAGGGCGATAAGGTACATAAATGTATAAATGTTTCTGGGTGGAGAATATGATGGCATTTGGATCAGGTGAGTAGTCAATAGCATGAGCCAAAGGTCCAAAGCTTTTCTATTTCGGACAATGTATGTGGTCTTCTTTTATGAAAGGTGGAACATGGGTATAAGTTGGGTCTAAATAAATGTAGAACTAATAAGTATGTTAGTTTGTAACATTAAAATTTCAAGTTTTGGCTGATAATAAAGATAATCGTGAAGCATCACTTAGTGCCAAATTGCCCCTAAAATATAGTCTGGTAGAATTATTATGCTCCGTACTTCTTTTAGCCTGATAATTTCCCATTAAATTAACTTTGCAGAATGATTCTTCTCGATTTTTTGGTATATCTTTATTTGTTTTGGGTATTCATATCCTTTGTTTCACTCTAAAAATTAGGGTAAAATTATACAGGTAAGTAGATAATACTAAGAAGTTTGAGCTTTATAACGGTTTTTGATTGACGATTTTTTCATTTCAACCGAATATAAGCATCGTTGGAATTATTTGTTCTACAACCACACATTATGTAACATCCTCTCTACGGGTATGGTAATTTCTTAATACTAAATTGGTTATTTAAATGTTTTAGAAATTACTTTATATTATTTGTTTGGTTGTGAAACTTAGATAAATAAGTCATCGACTTATTGTGAATAGTGAAATATAACTTGTTTTAAATGGTTATAATTGACGGTAAAATAAAATATAGTTATCGCGAAATGGTTTTTAGGTTCCAGACAATATGTTTAGAAGGGGATTGTTTTAAGTGGATATGGAGTCGGTTTGAAAACTTAAGCCGACCTATATTACTTCACTTTCCTAAATAGGAAAGTAAGTTACCTTCTTCACTTTTCTTTCAAATTAAAGAAACTAGAAACCAAAATCGTAAGTTTAGATTGAGCTTTGAGTTGTGAATCTGAATCAATTCATCATCATCACCTTCTTGTTCACCTTTCAATTGTAAGTTTTGGTTCTTGAAAACTTGCTTTGATTTGAAAGTTTAGCTTAATGATGTATGTATGAATTCGAAGTTGATATTGATGCTATATGATATTAGTTGTTGTTGTTGATAAATTAGAATGATCATAGAAACTGAGTTTGTAAGTTTTGAAATCAAAATCTGGGTTTTGGGTTTTGCTGTGCGATGGGTTGCTGGTTTAGGGTAGGTACCCGGCTGGTACCTTCCTTACCCGATGGGTAAACGGGTTGGGCCAAGAACCCGGCTGCTAGTTTGACAACCCGGCGGCTTCCCTAGGCTTTAAAATGTGAAATAGTTCTGTTACCGTGAAATGGTAATTCACCCGGTTGTTTCATCGGGTACCCGGCTGGTGGGTATAAATACCCGGCGGGTACTTATACTACCCGGCGGGTAGTAGCCCGTTTTTGTGACATTTTGTTTTTAACTTTAACAAATGTGTTAATTGTTATATATTATCAATATTGAACTTAATTTTTGATTAATATTTGATTTTATTCTCAGATCAACAGAAGACTCAGTGAGATAAGACAACTGAGTAAATGAACTGAGATTGACAGGTGAGTGGATCTGGAACTCACAATCTGATTTAGTTGTGACTATTTGGTTACAACAAGTAAACGTAGATATGATTGTTAGACTGTTTAATCTGCATTGATACTTATGAATCTACGTGCTAATTGGCCTTCGGGCATCAGTGTTATTGAGGTCAACGAGTTAGTTAGGCTAGTTTGTTATTATGTGAATTACACAGGGACTTGATTCATTTGTTGAGTGTAGTACCTGTGTTTGATTATAATAACAATTAGCTATCGGTCTATTCTGTATTGGCCTTACAGATTGATGGTAAGTGTTATTGGAGAGCCACCCGGGTTTTATGGTTTCTCAATAGCCACCGATCTTCATTGATTGATTAATGTGTATTTACGGTTAATTGTTGTAATTAGATGGTTATGCTAAGTTGAATGGTGCGTGACTTATTCATTCACTTAGCTTCGTGCTAATCCCTCATTTTACTTCCTGCAGGTTATGTTTTGATATGTGGGCGGGCAGGAAGAGGATGCTTTTGGGCAAGGAATGTTTGACGCACTGTAACTCTAATATGTTTTGTGATAAACAAAAGTTTGAAATTATATATAACACCTCGATTAGGTAGTATGTGTATTGTGGTTTTAATAGTTTTAAACCGTGATGTATCAAAGTTTGAAAAGATTGTGTACATTATATATAATGTATAGTAATAAAGTAAGTTTTCAATTTACGCTTCCGAGGTAAATCATATAATATTGATGTATAGAATGAGGGGTGTTATACATTATAATCCCAATTTTTCTATATTAGAATTCTTGAATAAAGATGGATGCTTTTGAGATGAAGAAAAAAGTTGATGATCAAAACCATGATTAATGAAACTGTAAGGTACCTTTCATGTATATCTCTTCGTTTGGTTGTTAGTTTGCTAAAATTTGAACAATGATAAAATTTATTTACTGATAATTTTTGTTTCCCTTTCCATTTGGTTACTTTTATCAAAATCTTTAATGATGATATGAAGTGATTGCTAAAAAATGTTTCATTGCAGGGACTGAAAATCGACACCAAAAAGCCAATGGGGGCACTTGCTCTTATCATTATACACACTTGACACTTACAGTTTTTTATGGCCTTCCTTATGAGTTGAATTTGATTTTGGTAAGTGCTAAATCTTGGCCATATACTCTCTTCTTTGCAGGGGTTTATTTCCAGCTAATGTTTTGACAACATTCATATATGTGTGTGTGTAATTTATGCAAGTTTAGATTTAAGAGTGCAGGGGTTTGAAAGAAATACTACGGTAATTGTGACGTTTAAACCCTATTATTGATGTGGTAATAGCAGGGGGCCTGGTAAGAGGAATTTGGATATGCTTAGGTGGACTAGAAATAGGTGGCTTACAGCACGTAACAAACAATTCAACTGGTAGCATATCAACCATGTCTAGAGTGTTATATTAGTAAGTGTTATCACCTAATTATTCATATGCTAAGTACACTTAAGTGCTTCATATAGAAACCGCTTCTTTGTGGTCATATGTGGAACTGTTTTTTTTTTTCCTTGATCCTTATGAGTATGTGTGTGTTAGCTATCCAAATTATCAAATCACTGAATGTGTTTGTATATGTGCAGATTATATGCTAATGATCAAGGGTTTACAGGGAACACAAAAGAAAGTGACTAATGATATGGAGAAATCAAGGATTGGGAAACGGATGAATGGATGATCACAAAATGAATAAGGCTATGTTATTTTTTTTTTACCTTTTCCCTTTAAAATTTGGCATGGTGTTTAAGATGCCTCAAAATGATAGATAAGTGGATTGGTTAATTGTATAGTGAGCATATCATGTTGGTGTTCCTTCATATTCAATTGGTTCACCAAATACTGTATGAATTTTCTAAGTATTTGTAACACCTCGTCAAAAAGTTAATTTTTCGCGCCGAATTTAAACTTTTATAAATGATTTAACTTTTATTTCCAATTAGTATTTTTATAAAATACTTTCATTAGAAAACATTTTAAAATAATATAAATAAGATTTTATTTTATCTTATGACCGGACAAATAAAACACGGGTATTTTGTACTGTGGTTGGAGACCACAGTCCGCGCACTGGGAATCTGTGTTGGACAAAACCCAACTCCCTCCCCATTTTCACCTCATTTTCAACTCCACCCTTTCTCTCTCTACTTCCATTTCTCTCTCAATCTTCTCTCTAAAATACCCACTAATCACATAAAAACTACCACTAAACGACCTCCAATCTCGAAGCTCCTTTAGGGAAAAACGATCACCACGCAACGATCTACAACCCTATCTTTTCGGATTCTCCTCGCGCGGATTTGTAAGTTTCCGACAATTCTCGAAATCTCTCAAAACTTTGTTATTTTGCTTGTTTGCGGTTTAGATAAGCTTAAAATACTTAATTATGGGTTGGGTAAAAGAATCGAACACAACGGAGGCCGGAAAACTCGTTTTCGGCTCAAACTCCGGCGATCAGTCCGTTACGTCGCAGGGACCAAAAACAGTGCTGCGACGTCGCATCCAACGTCGCAGCCAACGTCGCAAAACATCCCAACGTCGCATAATGCGACGTAAGCCCCTACGTCGCCATCAAATCCTACGTCGTACATTGCGACGCAGGACACAACGTCGCATTAGATTGCGAATGTCGCACACAGCGACGCAAGACTCTACGTCGCCTCTGACGTCGCAGCTGACGTCGCATCTGACGTCGCAGAACCTTAAAAACCTATGTTTTTCACTAAGTATTGACAACCAAATTTTACCACTCGATTTTACCCGAATTTGGATTTCGAATACATTTTCTTTAAAGCAAAGTAGTAGAAATAAAATTTTTCCAAGCTGACCTGGCAGCTCGACCCCAGCCAGGGGCTCTGCCCCTTGGACCCCGCCAGGGGTTGCCACCCCTTGGACCCCGCTACCAGGGGCGCTGCCCCCGGACCCCCGTACACCATTCCCAGACTTCAACAACAAATGCATACATGAACAACTCGCTTAGACAAACTGATTTGTCTCATACTTATATAACCTCACGTGTTTAGGACACTAGAAGGTTACCATTCGGACGACGCGCGTATCATCGTATCGCTAACAGCTCACAGGTGAGTTCATCACCCCACTCTTTTACTGTTTTCCAACTGATTTCGGGGTGGGAATGCATACTCCTGTTTTACTACTTTCAACTGTTCAAACCTTTACAAACGTTTTACTATAGTTTATGGTAACGGTGCTAGACCGCGATAGCTACGAACCATTTGACCATACTTAGGGATATTAAGTATGACTGTGACAGTAACACCTAGAATTATATTACATATGATATCTAGGGAATAAACGCCTCACTACATCAGTGACTTGCTAAGTACTAATAATGATTAGTGAACTTATGAACACCAACTATAGGCACCGACTTGCTAGTTAGCATTGACTACTTTTACGAACTAGCGGATGACTTTGACTAAGTACTGTAAGTACTTCCTTACAGTTAAGTGACGTGTTAACATACTTGACTTTACCATTACTACATACAAACTAGGTGACGTAGATACGTACCTAACAGGTGATTATGATTTTGCCCCTATACCTAGGTGACATTCCTACTTTTCGTAGTAAGATTTACTACTGTGAATTACGTAACAACTTGAGGTACTGTTGAGTGCCTGTAACACTTTACTAGCCTTGGGCTAAACTTACTTACGGCATGTCGTGTACTGCCAAAACGATTACTTGCATCTCCTGCGGGAGAATAACGGACGCTGTCACTATATGTGAAGCAAAACGATGCCACGGTGGGTGGTACAAACACGATACCAATGTGATTGGTATTATGGATTTACAAACGAGCTCACGATACCAAGGTGGGTGGTACAACTTATTTGCGAGCTGGATTGCTCACGATACCACGGTGGGTGGTACAACTTACTTACGAGCTGAATGCTCACACTCAGCAACGGACCGACGAACTATTACAGTCGGGGTCGTTGGCTCAGCATATGAATTTATGCTCTATCGTAGTTCTGCGGAACTGCACGGTTACTCATACTCAGCATATGGATTATGCTTTACTTACTTTCAGCAACGGACCTGCGAACTATTACAGTAGGGGTCGTTGGCTCGATAACTGACTAATTTACTTAAACGTGGTCCTGCGGGACATAACTTAACATTTCCTCCGGGGGATACCTATTACTATCACTGTAGGTGATGAGAAACACTTACGAGTCGGAGACTCAGGGAAACAACGAGCTTTTGCTCACTTGACTGTAATTACAAACCGTACCGCTATGACACGATCACAAAACAGATAACTTGATCACGTTGCCGGGATGCAACCTTTCATGCCAGGTGGCATCGTGACCTATTAGTAACCATAGTACTAATACTTAAAATCGTACAAACTATCCGTACCGTATTGCCGGAGAGCAATACCGACCGTCTAAGGACTTTCTTGTTTGTTTGCTTTCGGCCAGTAGCACGACAGATAGTCACTTTACGCTACTCTCGTATACATATTGCCAGGTGGCAATATCTTACCTGATAACACACATACTGGGGGTTGGTCCCCTTTACTTGACTAGAAACCTATTGATTAGGTTCACCTGCTTACCATAAATTACTTATAACTGCCTCGAGGGGTAACTGTTGTTATTTAAACTGCTAAACTTGATTGATATTTCTGAATGAAATACTTATTACTCGAACTACTTGTTTTTACAAATTACTTGTGAACTCACCAGCTTTCCAGCTGACCCTTTTAGTGTGCATTCTCAGGTACACCGCTGTAGTAGGATTGGCCTACATGATTCTAGCTCGAGTCGCATGTTTTCAACACTCAGGATATTTATTGCATTTACTTCAGTACTAGTAGAATGTAATATTACTTTTATGCGAACTCGCAACTTGTAAACACTTTAATTTCATAAATGTATAACTATTTTCAAACGTCTCATTTAGAGTCGTTCATTATGTATCTTATGCTGTGATATTTAATTTGGTAACACCCGACCCGACCGCTTCCGCAAACCAAAATTTGAGGGTGTTACAGATTGGTATCAGAGCCTAAGGTTGTAGTGAACTAGGTTGCATTTAGTGGGCCTAGACTATGACCATTAGGCAGTATTCCTTATTAGGTATAACTAGTTCAGGGATTACATCATACGAACTTAATTTAACATAGCGTAGCTAACTATGTACAATTAAGCAAAGATGATGTAAGATCTGAAAGGGGTTATATTGAAATGGAATGCGGTAGTTGACTCTGATTGTTAATTGTTAATTGCTAGACACCCTAGGCTATTATATGTACTGTAGGTATATATGAATAGGCCTTACGTGTATACTATTTCTGCATATCTATACACATGTATGTATGATTATACCTGACATGATTCCGCTGTACAACTGATACACACTTTCGAAGTGGCATATCGCCAACTTCCCAAACTTTACGACTTGATCTCAAAATTTTGACCAGGTTGGTCACGACTGACTGGTATTGCGAGAGATGCTCGTAATGACTGAAATCCACGAATTACTATCGAAACTTACTATCGGCCTGAGGGCTATACTTGGATAACATGTGGCACGTAGTGCTGCATCGTGCTCTGGGCACAATACTACTCCAGTACGTGGTGCTGTAACTTACGATAATTGGGCACTACTTTTACGATACAATAGAAAATTTCGCTGATGTGCTGATGGCACTAGGTTACAGTAAAGGGTTACTGTGTTTTAGTACTTAGGGTACTACGCACCAACTGATAGACCTACAACTACCGTACACTTGTATCGCACAATAGTCCGTTAGACTAGATACCATACCGTAGTCTTGGTAGATTACTTTAAGGCATACGTGAACAACTAATAAACATATAACGAAACTAAAAGTCTGAGAACTTTCGAACACGTACTTTTTACATACTAATGAAATAAACGTAATCCTCAAATAAAGAACTTACCATTAACGTTTCATTCTTGTTTAAAGAATCATGCCGCGTAGACGACAAACGTACACTCAAACAGAACGCGACCAATACGCGGAGCAAAGAGTAGCTGAAGCTCTAGCTGCACAAAGCCTAACGCGTCCCTGCACCTATAAAGAATTTCTGAACTGCGAACCGCCAATCTTTGTTGGTACTGAAGGAGCTGTCGGACTAATCCAATGGATCGAAAGGATGGAAGCTGTATTCCGCATTTGCAACTGCCCCGATGGGTACAAAGTCAAATACTCCACCTACACCCTTCGAGATAATGCTCTAACCTGGTGGAATGCTCACGCCCAAACCGTAGGGGTTGACACCGCCTATGAACTTTCTTGGGAGGAACTGAAACAACTGATGAAGGACGAATATTGTCCTAGCGAGGAACTACACCAACTTGAGAATGAACTCTGGCATCTTACCGTGAAAAACAACGACATCATGACCTATACCAATCGTTTTCACCGACTGGCACTCCTTTGCCCATCTCTAGTAAACCCAGAAAGCAAACGAATCGAACAATACATCGAAGGACTCCCAGCACAAGTCGCGGACATGGTTACCTCCTCTAAACCCAACACTATTCGCGACGCCGTTCGCATGGCCCACAACCTCATGGCGCGGGTGGTTCAACGCGGAACCCCCACAACTGAAAACCACACACAAAAATGGAATGGCGATTCCAGCACTAGTCATGATCCAACAAATCAACCCGAACCCTTGAAATCTTACCCTTCTGAATACAAAGAAAAGCGGGGCTATGCGGGGGATAAACCCTTCTGTCACAACTGTAAACGTCACCACTCTGGCCCTTGTGGCTCACCTTGCGAGAGATGCCAACGATTCGGACACCAAATCTGGGACTGTAGAGTTCCTGCCAACCCCGACAAACAACAAACGTGTTTCAAATGTAACACTCCCGGACATTTCAAGAAAGACTGCCCAAATCAGAAGCGGAAAATCCTCATGATCAACTCCGGAGGGACCGGACGAAACCGCGACAATATCACGGGTATGTCCCTATCCAATACTAAACTTTCAAATTAAACACAACGTTTCGATCGGCGGGAATGTCGATTTCAAAATGATACCGATTACATAAATTAATACCGACTACACGAATTAAGCCAAACTTAAAAGCTAGAGTTTGCTTTCAGCAGACTAATCGACTGAACGTACACCAAATACTCAGTCCTGATAGGACTACTCATCGAACGGTCACGTGGTGACAACTATCTAGTCCCGAATGGACTACAATGTAAACGACCTCCTAGTAACTACGACTCAACGATAACTTGAACAAACAATATAGTCAGAATGTGACTACAACGGTAAAACGTGACGCGGACATGAACTGTCTGCTATTCAACTACGTTGTGGACATCATACGTCTACAATCTACTCGACAAGCAACACGCATGTACATTGCTCCCCAGACCTCACATGACCACGACATCACTTTAAATTTCGGGACGAAATTTCCTTAACAAGGGGAAAATGTAACACCTCGTCAAAAAGTTAATTTTTCGCGCCGAATTTAAACTTTTATAAATGATTTAACTTTTATTTCCAATTAGTATTTTTATAAAATACTTTCATTAGAAAACATTTTAAAATAATATAAATAAGATTTTATTTTATCTTATGACCGGACAAATAAAACACGGGTATTTTGTACTGTGGTTGGAGACCACAGTCCGCGCACTGGGAATCTGTGTTGGACAAAACCCAACTCCCTCCCCATTTTCACCTCATTTTCAACTCCACCCTTTCTCTCTCTACTTCCATTTCTCTCTCAATCTTCTCTCTAAAATACCCACTAATCACATAAAAACTACCACTAAACGACCTCCAATCTCGAAGCTCCTTTAGGGAAAAACGATCACCACGCAACGATCTACAACCCTATCTTTTCGGATTCTCCTCGCGCGGATTTGTAAGTTTCCGACAATTCTCGAAATCTCTCAAAACTTTGTTATTTTGCTTGTTTGCGGTTTAGATAAGCTTAAAATACTTAATTATGGGTTGGGTAAAAGAATCGAACACAACGGAGGCCGGAAAACTCGTTTTCGGCTCAAACTCCGGCGATCAGTCCGTTACGTCGCAGGGACCAAAAACAGTGCTGCGACGTCGCATCCAACGTCGCAGCCAACGTCGCAAAACATCCCAACGTCGCATAATGCGACGTAAGCCCCTACGTCGCCATCAAATCCTACGTCGTACATTGCGACGCAGGACACAACGTCGCATTAGATTGCGAATGTCGCACACAGCGACGCAAGACTCTACGTCGCCTCTGACGTCGCAGCTGACGTCGCATCTGACGTCGCAGAACCTTAAAAACCTATGTTTTTCACTAAGTATTGACAACCAAATTTTACCACTCGATTTTACCCGAATTTGGATTTCGAATACATTTTCTTTAAAGCAAAGTAGTAGAAATAAAATTTTTCCAAGCTGACCTGGCAGCTCGACCCCAGCCAGGGGCTCTGCCCCTTGGACCCCGCCAGGGGTTGCCACCCCTTGGACCCCGCTACCAGGGGCGCTGCCCCCGGACCCCCGTACACCATTCCCAGACTTCAACAACAAATGCATACATGAACAACTCGCTTAGACAAACTGATTTGTCTCATACTTATATAACCTCACGTGTTTAGGACACTAGAAGGTTACCATTCGGACGACGCGCGTATCATCGTATCGCTAACAGCTCACAGGTGAGTTCATCACCCCACTCTTTTACTGTTTTCCAACTGATTTCGGGGTGGGAATGCATACTCCTGTTTTACTACTTTCAACTGTTCAAACCTTTACAAACGTTTTACTATAGTTTATGGTAACGGTGCTAGACCGCGATAGCTACGAACCATTTGACCATACTTAGGGATATTAAGTATGACTGTGACAGTAACACCTAGAATTATATTACATATGATATCTAGGGAATAAACGCCTCACTACATCAGTGACTTGCTAAGTACTAATAATGATTAGTGAACTTATGAACACCAACTATAGGCACCGACTTGCTAGTTAGCATTGACTACTTTTACGAACTAGCGGATGACTTTGACTAAGTACTGTAAGTACTTCCTTACAGTTAAGTGACGTGTTAACATACTTGACTTTACCATTACTACATACAAACTAGGTGACGTAGATACGTACCTAACAGGTGATTATGATTTTGCCCCTATACCTAGGTGACATTCCTACTTTTCGTAGTAAGATTTACTACTGTGAATTACGTAACAACTTGAGGTACTGTTGAGTGCCTGTAACACTTTACTAGCCTTGGGCTAAACTTACTTACGGCATGTCGTGTACTGCCAAAACGATTACTTGCATCTCCTGCGGGAGAATAACGGACGCTGTCACTATATGTGAAGCAAAACGATGCCACGGTGGGTGGTACAAACACGATACCAATGTGATTGGTATTATGGATTTACAAACGAGCTCACGATACCAAGGTGGGTGGTACAACTTATTTGCGAGCTGGATTGCTCACGATACCACGGTGGGTGGTACAACTTACTTACGAGCTGAATGCTCACACTCAGCAACGGACCGACGAACTATTACAGTCGGGGTCGTTGGCTCAGCATATGAATTTATGCTCTATCGTAGTTCTGCGGAACTGCACGGTTACTCATACTCAGCATATGGATTATGCTTTACTTACTTTCAGCAACGGACCTGCGAACTATTACAGTAGGGGTCGTTGGCTCGATAACTGACTAATTTACTTAAACGTGGTCCTGCGGGACATAACTTAACATTTCCTCCGGGGGATACCTATTACTATCACTGTAGGTGATGAGAAACACTTACGAGTCGGAGACTCAGGGAAACAACGAGCTTTTGCTCACTTGACTGTAATTACAAACCGTACCGCTATGACACGATCACAAAACAGATAACTTGATCACGTTGCCGGGATGCAACCTTTCATGCCAGGTGGCATCGTGACCTATTAGTAACCATAGTACTAATACTTAAAATCGTACAAACTATCCGTACCGTATTGCCGGAGAGCAATACCGACCGTCTAAGGACTTTCTTGTTTGTTTGCTTTCGGCCAGTAGCACGACAGATAG
Source organism: Helichrysum umbraculigerum (assembly GCA_949592205.1). Classification (NCBI taxonomy): domain Eukaryota; kingdom Viridiplantae; phylum Streptophyta; class Magnoliopsida; order Asterales; family Asteraceae; genus Helichrysum; species Helichrysum umbraculigerum. The sequence continues at coordinate 336,844,938 of CATIUR010000001.1, forward strand.
TCACTTTACGCTACTCTCGTATACATATTGCCAGGTGGCAATATCTTACCTGATAACACACATACTGGGGGTTGGTCCCCTTTACTTGACTAGAAACCTATTGATTAGGTTCACCTGCTTACCATAAATTACTTATAACTGCCTCGAGGGGTAACTGTTGTTATTTAAACTGCTAAACTTGATTGATATTTCTGAATGAAATACTTATTACTCGAACTACTTGTTTTTACAAATTACTTGTGAACTCACCAGCTTTCCAGCTGACCCTTTTAGTGTGCATTCTCAGGTACACCGCTGTAGTAGGATTGGCCTACATGATTCTAGCTCGAGTCGCATGTTTTCAACACTCAGGATATTTATTGCATTTACTTCAGTACTAGTAGAATGTAATATTACTTTTATGCGAACTCGCAACTTGTAAACACTTTAATTTCATAAATGTATAACTATTTTCAAACGTCTCATTTAGAGTCGTTCATTATGTATCTTATGCTGTGATATTTAATTTGGTAACACCCGACCCGACCGCTTCCGCAAACCAAAATTTGAGGGTGTTACAGTATTATACTCCATAATATTTTGTCCTTTGATCAATGGAATTTCCCAACTCAAACATGAATACATGATGATTATCCATTATGGGAACTATGATAGCTCAAAGAAACACTTCACCGCTTCAAATTTAACACTTAAATACTTTGTATTAAACTAATCTTCATGTTTGTATAGTAAATTTTGTTGCGAAAGATATCAACTAACATTAAAATGACTATCGTAATAATTCAAATGTTTTTACCTGCAAGTTATATCTAAAACTATTTTACCAAAAAAATGATATCAAGTAATAGTAAGATTTATAACTTTCAACAAACCCGTATTATCACGGGTCTTAAAACTAGTTATCTCTATTTGTTAAGATCATTCGTAACGCACCCGTTTTGGGGCATTTTTCGGCCTCAGAACGGCAACCGAAAACTACTTTAGTACACAAGTTTAATACAACTACTTTACCGGGATAAACACCTTGCGACTTCAATCGAAAACTACAGCTAACAACTATTAGTTTGCAGCTTGTAATTACACCTTATAGAGTTATAGCTTGTATTGCAAAACATACTCAAAATCTTTGAGAAGAGCTCAATTGCATGTTCCAAGTTCCATTTCAGTTATTACAGCTTCTGACATGCATTAATATTATTATTATTATTATTATTATTATTATTATTATTATTATTATTATTATTATTATTATTATTATTATTATTATTATTATTATTATTATTTTGTTGGTCTTTGTAATAACGAATTGACTCGTTAACGTACTATCTTCAATATGCTCTGCCCCTCACAGGGGTGTTCAAATTCGGATTTTCGAAAATTTGGATATTCTTGATATCTGAATTTCGAATATCCGAATATCCGAAAATAATAAAAATAAATTCGAATATCCGAATCCAAACTCGAGTATCCGAATATCAGAAAATAATAAAAATAAATAAATTCTTAAATATTAAAAAACGTCACATTATATAGCCAAAACTTACATTATTGAGTATATGTATCAAATATATAAAACAATAGACCACAAAATATCATTATTATTCGATATGCAATAACAATAATCCGTTTATCTTGTGTATAATAGGATGTCCGAAATATCGGATAATTTCGGATCGGATTTTCGGATAATCGGATAATGGATTTGAATACGGATTTTTTTAAACATCCGACCCCAAACCCGCAGAGAAAAACAGTCTGTATTATTTCTTATGTTTTTCGTTAAAGATAACCAAATAAACTTGGTAACTAAATTTAGTATCCATTTCATGAAATTTCAAGTGAAGATGATTTCGCCACGTAATTCCCACCAAAATCTTGCCACCATTACAATCACAATCCAAATAAATGAATTAAAAAAATCCTAATTTATCAGAATTATTATATCAAGTTTAGTCACAATTTTATAATCTTTTGACTTATAAACAAGAGTTTAAAAAAATGGCTAATCGTTTTCAAATCGCCAGTTTACATCACAAACTCCCCATTTTGGGAGGTGTACATCCCAAAGCTTCTTCATTTTCTTGTTTTACCAATTATAATTATAATAATAATAATTTTTGTGGTCAATTGGCAACAACACTCAAAAGAAGAAGAAGAAGAAGTAAGAATCTAATAAGTAGTTACAACCGGGGAGTGCCACGGCGTTTAGTGTTTGGAATTGGGGTTTCATTTTTGGGTCAATTCATGAGCATGGCTTCCACTAATTCTATCATTGCTTCTGCAAGAACAAAAGGGGCTGTTGAAAAGGTTACCTTTTTTTTATATATATATTCTTTTTGGTATAATTCAATGTTGTAAATTTGAATTTTTTATGTTTTGTTCAGTTTGGGTTTTAGGGTTTTTGATTTTGTGTTGGGTTTTGAGTGATTTGAAGAACTTTTTCCATAATTGTTATTTGGATAGGATGAACTCATGAAAAAAATGAATTAACTTTCTAAACCATGAACATAATACTACTATCTACCAAAATTGAAGTATTCATGTTGATACAGTCATATGTAATTTGCTTTATGTTTATAATTACAGATATTGGAGAATGTAGAATGGCCTGAACAATTTCCTTTCAAGGATGAAGACTTCCAACGATTCGACGAGTACAGTCTCTGAAAATAATTTTTTAATTACATTTCGTTACCTAACAATATTGTCGAGTTTATAGAAAAAAAATACAATTGTTTCAGCTTTCTTCAAACTTTTCAGTACGTGATTAAGTAAAGTAAAATGGTTTGCAATCACTATGTAAAGCTTCAACACTAGCCTGCTGAACCATGTTATAACGGTGACCTGTACGTATTGTCAGAGGTCACAAAATGGAAGGGTTGGGTCACATGTCCAAACGGATAACTTCTTCTAATGGAGGGGGTGGGTATGTCGTGTTTTTGCAGATCATCGGATTTAGTGTTCTATGAGTCTCCACGTTTTGTAACTCACATCGATGATCCGGCCATTGCTGCTCTTACCAAATATTACAAAGAAGTTTTCCCTCCAAGTAACACTCCAGGCGTAGCTCTTCTCGACATGTGTAGCAGTTGGGTGAGTCATTTTCCTGCAGGATATAAGCAAGAACGTATAGCTGGTATGGGTCTTAACGAAGAAGAGCTCAAGGCGAATAAAGTACGAATTAAAAGACTGTTTGATCCATTTTGCTAGTACTACATTTTTTTTGGGTAAAATAGTTCTACTTTTCATATCATCGCAGCTTTAAATTTGGATAAATATGATGCATCATTGCAGGTCCTCACTGAGTATGTCGTGCAAGACCTGAACACAAACCCTAAGCTTCCATTTGAAGATAATTCCTTTGATGTTATTACAAATGTGGTGAGTATCATATTGAATTGCTTAAGCTTGTCCTGGTATTTGACTAAACCACATTGCATTGTAGGTTAGTGTTGACTATTTGACAAAACCGATTGAAGTATTCAAGGAAATGCACAGGATTCTTAAGCCAGGTGGCAAGGCTATAATGAGGTGATACTTGTGCTCAACCTTTGACCAGAACTATAAATGCTAAAATCCTTTATTACAAGTTAGTCAAAGGTTTGAGTCACGGAAGTAGATTTGTAGTGTGTTTAAGTTTTTAATTGTGAAACTGATCATCCGATAATCAGTTTCTAATGATTGTTATTGTTCAACACTTAACTAAAAATAGTAGAAACACATCTATATCTATATACTAATATTGCAGCCCATTTTGTTATAGCTGATTCTCCGATTCAGATTGCTTTGGGTTTGTTTAGTTGAAGAAAAATGGAGGAGTTTTCCGGAAAGTATTCCTAAGAGAAGAGGAAAATTAGAAAACGCGTTCATAAATGGTATTTTCCACAAAAGTTTTCTAAGAAAATAGAAAACTCACTTATCTCTATTATAACTAGAGGTTGAAAAATAAAAATTTCCAGTTTTCTACTTTTTTCCTTTATCACACTACCTCCATTTTTCTATAATGTTTCCAAAAACTTTTTCTCAACATCATTTATTCAAAATACATCAACTTTTGAACACATTTTCTAAATTTTCAACACTTTCCTAGAAAATGGAAACTCATCTCAATCTCATTATTTAGAAAATTAAAGATTAAAATTTGTGAACAACATTTCACTACTAAATGCACCCTTAATATCTTATTAGCATGTTCCCAATGCAAATTTTATATAAGGAGATTAAATCTTGAATGGTTTGGATTATAATGCTGGCACATAAATAGCTTCTCGAATCGCTGCTTTTTTACGAAGGCCATATCGATATGGACATCAACCGGCGATGCGGATCACATTATGATAGTTGGAGCATATTTTCACTATGCTGGAGGATTTGAACCACCCCAGGTGAGCAACATTCATGATATATACTGAAAATTAACAAATGTGACTTTGAAGGTCAAACAAATTAAATTTTGACTTCGATTTTCGTGCAGGCTGTAGATATATCTCCAAATCCTGGCCGATCTGATCCGATGTACATTGTCCATTCGAGAAAGCTGGCATCAGCATGAAAAGCGACACTTCTAATTGACAGGTCAATGCAATTTCAGGAACACGGTACACAGACGAGGTGATAGAATCGTTATCGTTTTATAACAAGTTTAATCGTTATGCTTAGGATATGATACCCGATGAAAACAATCCATGTTTATAGGTTACATGCACATGTTTTATGGGTAACGAGTGTAATACTAATGCATATATATTTTATTTTATTTGTCAATAATAGAAGGGAATAATTCAAAAATAGAAGTAGAAAAGCATATTCTTGTATTGTATTGTATGGTCAAGTGAATTGCACAATAAATAAATTCCAGAAAAAGGACAGAAGGAATATATGCACACCACTAGCTTCAAGAAAAACAACCCTCTCTTACGTATAAGTTTAGTTGCATGATATGCAAGTCATTATAGCATAACAATGACACTCGAGCATCAGGAAAAAGGTGTCACCCAGAAAAAGATAAGAGTCTGAATATCATACGTGAATATAGACCAACTGTTGAACCGTGTAACTTGTTGATTCTATAGTAACAGTAGCGTAGTTTACTTTTTGGAGCCCCTTTGTGAATTCTTGAAAGCATTAAACGCTATGAGATAAAGGCAAATGAGAACGATCACAGCTATAATCAATATCCAATTTGCTTCCTTCCATTCTTTTCGTAGGTTCCCTAACACACCTGCTTTACATGAGTCACAATTGTAGCACAGTTGATTAGGGTCATTGTTCCATAAGATGCAGTCCACGTCTCCCATCGGATTAGTTGGGTTGATCCAGGTTATCGGGTTCACATATTGGTACCCACACACCGTTGGAGGCTTGCAACATCCTGACTGTAGAATAAATTAAGATGAACATTTTGTAAACGTTATGAATCATATCCAACGGGTCAAATGGGTAAAATTAGAAAACTTACCTGAAGAGAGGAGATATGGGAAGCAAAGAACTCGGGTGCAGTATAAGAAGCCCAAACCATTTTCTTACAAATGGAAGACGAAGCCAAACAAGCCCTTATACTCCCCCAGTTTTCAGGATCAGTAATATGATCCCGAAGCCACTCTGAGTACCCCATATAACGGTAATCATCATATTCCCGATCCGGAACAGAATACGCACCAGACGGGTGTGTAACAATGAAAGCGAGTATAAGTAGAATGATTCCGGTGACTATAAGAGCTGCGTTGCAGAAGAGGTAGAAGGACAATAAGCCCTGTTTGTTCCAGTAAGCGCCAATGAAGCCAGTGAGTGCGAGTAGGAGAAAAAGGACACCTATGAAGATGATGGGCCACGGGAGTGAGCGGATGCAGTTGTTGTCGGGTTTGGAAGCGAGCCAGATGCCGGTGACAATGATTGGGATTGAACAGATAAGTGCTATGAAGTTTATTGTAGCTATTATGTTGTTGCTTACTGCCATAGCAGATTTTCACACAGTTGAGAGTGAGGTTTCACACACTTGGAGAAGATGTTCAAAACATGAGTTTGGGTTTAGGGAACATATTCTACACCCACTTATAAAAAAAAATGTTACTTTACAAGCGATGATTGGGGATTTACTTTAAAGATTCTTGAAGATTTGGCAAGAAAAATGGCAATGTGATTATAAAAAATTGTAATTGATTCTTTTTAAGTGTCTTTATATATGCCATTATCATCATAAAAAAGATAAGGTTGGAAGGTGGGGTCTTGTTTCCACTAGTGATCAAGTCAAATCAAGTCTTTTGTTGCCTATGAACATCACCATTAGTAATTGGCATGTCTTACTAGAAGTAGCTTTAGACCAGCTGTTCGACTTGGTGAGCGACTGTTTACAAAAAAGGTTCATTTTTGTATTTAAATGTGTGGCTAAGTGCTAATGCTAATGATTCGATTCCACTTGGCTTCCTATCCGGGTCAATGACGTGAAAATTATAGCACCTCTCGATAGTGTCACGAGCAAAAAGAATTATACTTTTGTATCATGTTTTTCAGTAAGATGATGTCTTGTTGAAGCTGTACCAAGAGAGTTTGACTCATAGCGAAATCATATTTGGACCACCTGCATGTTTTGACTTGCAAACCACACATCAAGGCACCAAGATGCTTTTTCGTTTTAAACCTGAACTGCCACCAAGTTCTGATATTTTTATTGAATTATTATGTACATCAGAGCCATAAAAGTTGACATTCATTTAGGGGTCTAGTTTGTAATTGAGCCAAGCTACTTGCGAGCTACTTGAGCTTGACTTGATAGAACCTCGATTCGCGCCGAGCTTAAACATATCTTGGAGCTCGTTACCTCTACGTGTACTGCATTGTGAATCTGTTTAGAACAATGCTGTCTAGTAAGCATCAAGCGTCTAACTTGTGCTAAAATGATCGATGATCTTATTTGACCACATTGTGCATCTCCTACAACTGGCTTCCATTAGAAATTCTAGGTGTATCGGCTTGAAATGTATAAAAGAATATATGTAATCAAAATTGAATTTTGCTTGAGGCCAATTAACCTCCAATTCAAACTTTGAATTGAAAAACCGGTCCATAGATAAAGATTAGTTCATCTTGATATGTAAATTACAATTTTTTTTTTGTTCTAAATTACAATTATACCCCCCTAAACCTTCAGTAAAGGTTCATAAATGACTAAGAATCGTGCACAATGAGCCTAAATTGGTAGCTCAAATAACAGAAACTCTCACAATGTAATAGGATGTCGGTGGGAGTGAACGAGAACTCTCAAAATTCTTGTTTTCCTTTACTCTGAATCTTCATCAGAGTCGGGATTTTCCACTTCACTTGCACTTCCGGAATCATCGTTCACTAGCACACCAGTATTTCCACCAGATCTTGAACCCAAATGGTCAACAAGGTTGTACCTTTGATATTTGACTCCATCTTTCTTCTTATCAATACTTGTTTCGTTTCGTTTCTTCCCACTCTCCTTTGTATCAGATTGCCGAGTATGAGCAGCAGCTACGATAACATCGTTCATGGAATCATCAATATTTTTCTCTTCTTCATTCCCCTTATTATCAATGACAAAAAGTAGATCATCATCTCTTTTCCCTGCATCTATCTTATACGAGTGTTGGTCAAGATTGGAACTTGACTTGTATTGGACTAGTCTTTCACGGTACTTTGACATGAACCCATCGGTCAAAATCAAACCTTGATCCTCGAGCTCAAGCATCCACTCTAAAGAAACAGAGCGCCAGTAAAAAAAAAGTCAACAATGTAAAGTGATCTTGAAAATGACAGAGTGCTTACAAGTAATTATCAAAGTAGCGCCCCACATAAACATGATCCCGATCTTTTCACAGTTCAACAAAACTAGAACAGTGCAAGGGAATTTTAGGAAAAAGAATGTTCACATAGTTTTTCAACTAAAAAGTATGTAACTTCATAAACCATGTTATTCGACTATTCTTGCAAGGTAGCCATTGTTCTAGTGATAAATGCCATAATAGAACAATGAAGCTTGCAAGAACAATGGACTTTTAGGAACACTATCTGTAAATACAATAAGAAACCATCTTTCAAGGCATAATCTCTAGCCTGAAGTGTTCATTGCTTCAAAGAAGTTGTACTCGGCACTCCTTGTGTCCAAAAGATTGGAACACTGCCAAATTTTGGAGTGTAACACAACAAAATCAGCTATTCCAGGTTTTAGTAAGTTTCTACGTGCAATTTATTTTTCCCCATTAGCATTGCTAATCGTCTAATTGTAAATTAGAAGCTATTAACTTTTCATTTTGGTCCACAAGTTCTATTTTACTGGTGCACTTTTCAAAGGGCATCTACTTACTAATTGGAAAAACCAATTTCTTTTTCCCCATTAGCATTACTATGTGCCAAGTCAAATGCTGGCATTATCTCTATAACATAATTTTTTTCCCTCGAAAGATAATGGGTGCACAATTGGTACAAGAGAGCAGTATCAAGAGTGTACACTCCTGTTTCTTTAATCGTTAAGAGCCTAATAACAAGACTGCATGTATCAACCACAAACCTAATAACAAGACAATGGCTGCACAATTGGTATAAGAGAGCAGTATCAAGAGTGTACACTCCTGTTTCTTTAATCGTTAAGAGCCTAATAACAAGACTGTATGTATCAACCCCAAACCTAATAACAAGACTCCTTTTACCAACGAACTCAAATCTTATGCATATGAGACTTAAAATCACCATCTCGAAACTCTATGATAACACCATAGCAATAATCAACAGAAAATTGTACTTGTATGAAGATAAAAGTTGAATCACTTACTTAGGAAAGCCATAGGCGATGATCCCGTAGGTTGACTAGCATTTCCGTGGGTGCCCAGCTCACTCGTGACCAATTTGGTGATATATGTAGGTAAATGAGAATCCGAAAACGCATTCGTGTAAGAGATAGCCTTTGAATGATCTTTGTTTTTCCTACAGCCCAATATACGCTCATAAGAGATTTGATATTGAAATTTGGTTATATATTAAAGAAGTTCAAAATATGTATGTACCTAAATAATTCAATGGCTTCGTGAGTCATCATAAGTCTAGCCAAAATGTTGTCCTTGATGTGGTTAACTGGGAGATGACTCAGTTTCTCCAGATGAAGGAATGAATAGTCAGGTAATATAACAACATCATATACAACTTTCCTCAAAAATGATTCATCTTCGGAGCTCTGTAAATTAAACCACAAAACAAAAATCAGAACTAGACCTACAAACCACACAGATGTGGTTATAAAGAAGCATAATTCAAAATATGTTGACTAACCAGTAAAGACATTACTGTCAGATTTGGTTCTAGCAGCATCTTAACGAGTATATCTGAAACCACATAGATGCAATATAAGACAACAAAATGACATAGAAATATTAAAAGCTAATCATAATCACTCCAGAAATAAAATGCTATGTATTACACTTTAACTGTTAACGACCCAACTTATAAGTTCGAAAGCAAGCTAATGCTATATACAAAGTTAAGTATAATATAAAAAGTAATGTTATATAAAGCTCATCGGATGACGGGTATATACCATAGAAGTAAAAGTTATGAAGCCCCGTTATGGAACAAACTGCCCAAGTTCTCAACTCATTCTGCAACTCCTGTTTCGAAATCCCTTCATAAAATTTCAAACACAATTTCAACAAAAACGTCTCGACAATCACAGCTCCAGCCAGTAAACCAAGTACATTACCACTTTCCTCACTAACCCAATCTATAATCTCATCATTCAGAAGTGGATAAAACTGCTTTAAACCATTTCCATTCACTTCACCATCAACCCAAATCGAAACTAAATCGTTCAATGGTCTAATTAACTGAAAACCCTCATCATCATCATTTGACCCCTCACAACACACATTTAAATACCCCAAAATTACATCAAGAAATGACCTAATTTCTCTCCTCACTTTCTTCCCTTTCTTCAAATCCACTTCTTTTTTATTCATACCAATAACTACTTTATACAATTTAAAGATTACAGGTGCAATTAAAGAGATAGAAACTGAAGGACTACATGAAGCTGAACATGATGTAATAGACTGAAATAGGTTTTTTACAGCTGATAACTGCTCCAAGATATCATCTTTCTGACATTTTTCTGGTTGAAAATTTAAACCCGAGAAAACCCAGATTGTTTCAAGAAGTGGGTTAGGTTTAGCTTGCATCAATTCAAGAAATTTTGAGGTAAAATCTGATAAATTTGGGTTGCGGCTTTGAAGTGAGTCCAATAGGCTTTGAATGGATTGGCTGATTGCTAATTCGTATTCATGGCTTGTAAAAAACTTCAATTTGTGTGATTTCATGGGACTTTGGTGTTCAATTAGAGCCATGATTTGATCAATTGGTCAAAGAAGTTGACGCAAAACCCTAATTTGAGATATGAGAAAGAAAAAAGGGGCTAGGGTTTAAGGAAGTTCTTTTACATTATTGCCCCCTGGAGAATAGTAGAATGACTAAAAAGACCCTTATAGTTATAGTATTTGTCTATTTGATCAACGTGCGATGGTACCAAACTACCGAAAACCAAATGTACATGATTAAAGCAAGTGGATCATCATAATTGACACTAGTATATAAAACATTCGGGCCTAACTTAGGATCATGTAGCAAAACCAACAAATTAATGGAACATCAAGATCAAAGATACATTGTTTTGTTTTTAATGGATGCATGATTGATTTATGTTTTGAGCAGAGGCTGACCTAGAAAATTTAATCACTGGTGTCACAAATTTTAAATCTCCCTCGACTTGGTAGTTGATTAAGTTTATTTAGAGAGTGAGGTGCACCACCTAAATACGAGTGTCAGCACACTTAAGGAAACAATAATTTTTCAACTATATTTACACTAAGCCTACTTAATTGACTGGTGTTACGTGACACCGCTGACTATAACGTGGGTCCGCCCCTGGTTTTGAGAAATTGCACGATACATTACATACGACTAACCGTTTATATTGTCCAAAATGCGTTTAAGTAACTATTTTACAACATTTTAAAATTGTTAGAAACACCAAATAGTCATTGGCCTAGAAGTATCATGATTCTTTTTTAAATTATGAGGTTAGACGTTTAAGTCTTGGAAGGCTGAGAGGCATAAATGTATATATTTGTGGAATATATCTTTGGTAGGGGTGTGTGATGCCTTTCTAAAAAGAAGATTTTTGTCGTAACTGTGTTCTATGATCATATAATACTCCCTCCGTCCCGGAATAAATGTCCAGTTTCAGATTTTGAAGTCTTTCCTTTTCAACTTTGACCTTAAATATCTTTGTTTGTGTTATATAATACTTTATGAAAATTATACCAATGGAAATACATTTAAAACTCAATTCATTCATATATTTTGCATCAAGTATTATATAAAACAAACAAAAATATGTAAGGTCAAAGTTGAAAAGGAAAGACTCAAAAAGTCAAAACATGACACTTATTCTGGGACGGAGGGAGTATGTAATAACAATAGAAAAAAGTCACTCCGATTTACTTAGTTAATTTAATGTCCAGGTTGCAAAAGACTTGCAGTTTATCGTTGGATGCAAATTTACTTATTTACATCACATACATTTTTAACATGGGCTCAATTATTACATAGAGATAAGCATATACAATAAAAAGTTATTACTTTGTCTTTAATATGAACACTTATTTTAAAACAAATAAAAATCACAAGGTGAGCATTACTTTCGAGAGTGTGGAACCAAATGCTGAAAAGGGCATGTTTCGCACTGGACTTGAACAACTAATGACCTACTTTGAGCTTGAAAGCCCAAAACGAGTCAAGCAGTCCAATGAAACCATGAGGCCCAGCTCAAACTTCACAACTGGGTCCAATACCAAAGTTGACTTATAAAATTAAATTGAGAAAATTCCATAATCCATATATGTGGTTTTACACACATTTTCACAGATCATACCCGAATTTTTTTTCCCAGGTTTTCGATACAATAAGTTTCAAATTTACTCGTAAATGATACCTCCGTCTAACTCCGTCTATTTTTGTCGTTAAGTTTTACCAATTCCGTCTATTTTCAATACAATAAGTTTCAAAATTGCTCGTAAATGATACCCAAAAGTTTCATAATTACTCGTAAATGATACCTCCGTGCACATCACGTGGTAAAACTTAACGACAAAAATAGACGGAGTTGGACGGAGGTACCATTTGCGGGCAAATTTGAAACTTATTGTATCGAAAACCTAGAAAAAAAAAAGGTTCGAGTATGATCTATGAAAATGTGTGTAAACCACATGTATGATTTATGGAGTTTTCTTCGTTAAATTTTAAAGCAATATCACACTTGTTTTCCAAGAAACAACCAATAACTATTTGTTTCTGAATCCACGAGTTGACAAGTAGATGACCTAAAAGGCTAAAACTCAGGATCATTGACTTGTCCTAACAACATTCGAACCTTAATTTCAAATTTATCAATTCTGTACACAAACTCATAACAAAATTCACATCTCTTTTATACTTTTTTATTTTACTTTCATATATATAAATTAACTATTAATATGAAAAAAAAAAAAATCATGCGTGCACCAGACTGCAAAGATTATTACGTGCAGTTAGGTATAAAAGATGGACTAATTCTATATAATTCATAAAGTTCGATGACCGAAAGTAAATATTTATTTAAAATTGTCAACTATTTACATAGCTTAGCATTAATCTACTCTAGCAATATACATATTTATCATTCAAAAAACAAATAAAAAGGTTTCAATACCAAAACAAAACTTATGTCATCTTGAAGTATAAAAATACCATATTTGCATGAACTCGACAAATGGCTTTACAACGATGTCATCGTAAAGTATAAAATACAAATACATGTAGCAAAATACGGACAAAATACGTGCATGTTGGTCATAATAACGAGTAATATCGAACCGTACAAGCTAGCATATATATCCATCTAAAAAGTTTATGCAACTTGATCGAAGTAGTATATATTCAACTTTCTTCATAATCCCAGTACTTGGTCAAAATGATTTGGATTTAAATATTTCTAACTTAAAGTCCCAATGTCATATGGTAGAGGTATACACTACATGTTTCCAAAGCTGGCTTACGACTGGATGATTATAATTTATATACTTATTAGAATAAAAAAAAAAGCCAACGAACCCAAATGGCAAAAACGTACTATTTTATCCAAACTTTTCATTCTATTATTTAATTAATCTTATACTTTCTAAGCTTTTGAAAACTATATATATCATATTTTTGTTTAATTAGTTGACTTGCATGATCATGAAAGGTTAATTAATGTATGTAAATATGTTAATTATTTCATATATACAGACTTAATTGTACTTATATATGTTAGTGATTGTTTAACTATAATTAAGTATCTGATATCATGTAACGTTGAAAAGTTATTGTTGTTTGGTTCAACAAAGAACTGAAAAGGCGTGATCCAGTATTTGTGAAGCAATTTGCAATATAATACAAGTGGGAATTTAGTTGAAAAGGTAATACGTTAGCTCTATCTTTCTGTTGTCGAAGAACATGCAAAAAGGCGAGTTTTGGAACGTATCGAAATTTGAAGGTTATAGAAAAATACAAGTGGGAAGAAGAAAAGAAAGAGTGTATAGTAGCTATGAATAATATATCAATGTCCACATGAACAACAACAACGATAACAAACTAGTAATGTGCTTACGTCAATGAAGGAAATAACTTTGACATTAATTTCAATTCATTATTTTTCGTCGATAAATCGAAATCGCCAAGTCATGAAATTATATGCATGCTACGTATGTTAACAAGTATATATGCATGCATTAATTTGTTACATGTATTTTTTTTTTTACACAAAAGATCGATGTAGGACCAATATGTTAAATAAAAGTTTATATAAAATCGGGAAATAGTAATGTGGATGAATGTTGATCACAAATTAGAAATTGATTAAAAACTAGCAACATGTATGTATGTATGTATGTATGTATGTATGTATGTATGTATGTATGTATGTATGTATGTATGTATGTATGTATGTATATTTTGAAATCTTGTACACGGTTTATATTGTTTAATTTTTCGTAGTTGGAATCAAATTAGTGTAGAAATTTGTAACAGGCTGGATTTGATGTTCTTGGTGATTTGGTGAGAGATATGGACATAAGAAGATAAGAGGAGAAATTGATCGATATCAAGTTGTTAAACTATGAAATCTTATGACATAACCAATAATTATTTTAACTACTCGATCATAAATATATGCACTATCTTTGCTACAAGATTCTTTTTGATTATTGGATTAAATTAAATACGATGTTGGAATAAACAATTGCATTTGGTTAGATCTTTGGTTAAAAGTTCAACAAAAACAACTTTGAATATTGCAAATAAATAAATAATTTTGTTGTTTTTGTTCAACATTTTCTCAAAGTGATTTTGTGTCCGAAATTCTTTATATTTTATCTCTTCTAATTATGAGGTGTCGGTATAGTATATATATGGCAAGAGAGGAATAGGCCATAACTGTCTTTCAAAAAAAAAAAGAGAGGAATAGGCGCCTATTTAAGAAAATACTAGAGCTAGGGCGGATACAGAGTGGAGGCATAGGCAGCCGCCCCACAAGAAATTTTAAATTACGCAAAAATGAAAAAATGTTAAAGTATTAATTACATTTTAAAAATTTTACCCCCATAAACTTATAAAAGAAATAAATAATAAATTTTTTTCATCCCCTCCATTTGGATTTCCTAACTCGGCCCCTAGCTAGAGCGGTGGATCAAATATTTGAGGTGATCTTATGTACATGTTTTGGGATCTTTTTCTTTATGCTTCATCGTTATATTTTATTAATGAAATTTGCCGAGTAGCAACCCTTCAAAAAAAAAAAATTAAAACAATGACAATTTTGTTTTATTTTAAATATATGATGATGAATTTCGTTCTGTTTCTCTACATCCAACAAGTTACAACATGACAAGTTGACAATGTTTAACACTAATATTAATGGAAGGCTTTATCTATCCATACCCCTTAATTTTTACTCACCATACCACTTAATCATTTATAGTACAAAATAGTACAGAATGTAAGAAAAAATGATGGAATAAAGTACAGAATGTAAGAAAAAGTGATGGAATAAAGTACAGAATAAGTACAGAAAAGTTAATTTTAAAAAAGTAAGTGGTATGGATAGTAGCAACCGAAACAAATTTTACGTGGTATCCGCACATGCACCACAAAAAGCATCATTAATTACCAACAACCCTACGCCTAGTTGATTCAAATTAGGGGATTTAAAGTGTGTTTATGTTGGAGATCTTAAGGAAAAGTACATCAAACATTATTGAAGGAATCCAACATTGTCCTTTGACTGCAAATTTAGGACAACATAATTAGCTGTTTACTATTCAACTTGTCTTCTTAATGTTTCATCTTTCCTAAACACTTTCGGTAATAAGTTTTGATACTAAAATGTTGTCTATCCTTTTCTATGAAATCAGAGTCTTTTGCTCCCCTTGAAAAATATTCCATAAATTAATAAACAATGTGATAACTTTTTCTTATTTCATGAAAAAATACGTTGCAGAATTAATCCTTCCTCTAAACGGTTGAATGTCGGTACGCTTACCAATGGATCACTAGGATGATTTATGCAACCCAAATTGAATTAAAATATATGTTAAGATACTTAGGATTTATCAACTATTTTTGTATGTCAAATTGCGGTTTAATATGTAATTCATTATTTTTATCCGAAGCTATTGTGATAATGTCAATTCACGTAATCATACTTTAAGTGGTTTTGAAAAGAATTAATTAACATAACTTTTGGCATATAAATAAATAATCTTCAAAGGGAAAGTTCACGAACAAATTATTAAAAACTCGAAGTCAACTAACTTTTTAATGTGAGAAACAACTATGCAATTCGAAATTAAAAAAGTAAACGTATAAAAATTAAGAAAAACGAATAAAAAATATTAAAATGTCAAAGTCGAAGCAAACATTTATATTAATTCGTCTAATCAATGTGGATTATCAAAAGTATGATCAACATGATCGAAGTTATATGAATAATCCACTCGTGAGACACGAGAAGGATTATCTCATAATATATTTCCATGCATTAATAATTAATAATATGATAGTTATCTTATTTTTAGTATTTTAATTAGAAGTAGTTAAAGCAAAATCATGTGATTAATTTATGATTTTAATTGAAGATTAGATATATGGATTGAAATAAGAGCTAAAGCTATGCACATTTTGTGCAAGTAAATTGTCTTACAAAAATTATATCACTTAGCACTTATGGTTCTTGCTGCTAGCTAGGCTGCTAACAACATTTATATCATGATTTTAAAATAATATAATATAATTTGTATATATATTTCTAGTATCACCTCCGTCCCATTACAAGTGTTCTGTTTTGAATTTTTAAAGTCTTTATTTTTCAACTTTGACCTTAAATATTTTTGTTTGTGATATATAATACCTGGTGAAAATTATACCAATTAAAATACATATAAAACTCAGTCCGAGACTTCAAAAAGTCAAAACAGAACACTTGTAATGTTACAGAGGGAGTATGTGATTATGTGAAGTAAAATATGTAAAATAATCTTTATAGATATCAACTTATTCATGTCTACCTAAAAAGGCTAAAATGTGCAATATGTGCTTGTACCTTATTCATAGATGACATAAGAATTAATCATAAACAATTATATTCAAATCCAAACATATCAATGTAATCCTTTATTCTTTGAAGTTGATCAAACAACAATGGCCCATCATGCTAAAATATCCCTTAAATACAAACTATAATTTGATCACAATCTTTTGCTTGAGTGCTAGTGCTATGTCTTCCTTAATTTGAAACTAATTTTCAACAAATAGTATTATTTTTTCAATAAGAAATATTATTAGTTAAGATGTTAGGTTAAGATGGTGACTTGTTAAAAAGCTTTGATTTCACTTAAATCTTTTAATTCATATAGGTGCGTGATCCAAAAGGGCATCTGCATTTTGAGTGAAAGGGGGTCATACGATCTTAGCCGTTGATTTATGTGATCAACGGTTTATATTCACGACACTACAAAATGCAGTGTTTTTAAGATGCAACAAATGTGGGTTGTTGATCACATAAATCAGCGTCATACATCATCTTAAATTGTCTAAGCCTCATCTACACCCGTAACCTTACACATTCATATGTATCTAAAAAGTTTATATATATAATCTATATTATTTATAAGAGTTCTGTAAAATAAAAATGTTGCAAGCAAAATAAATGCACAATCATTTGTGTACATATAAAAAATGCATTTGTTGGCCGGTAACACCATTAATTGGTGGATCTTTTAATATGAAGATCGTGTGATGTGCATAGAAGGATCCCAAAACAGGACAATGGCCTAACAGTTGTCACAACCACTATACACTTACTTTTTATTTTATTTTTGTTATTATTATTATTAAAAATTATTATTAATTATTATACGGGAAAAAAATTAAGTACATCAAATTAGACAGTAAACACTTGCTAAAACGTTATATGTGCTTGTGTGATGTGTCTGAAAAACACTATTTTTCAATGAAGAAAGTAGGAATATTCAACCATATCATCATGAGTAAGCAAATAAGAAAGAGGTATAATATTTTGATGTCAAACCTAATGAAAGTCTAGTTACAACAATCAAACAAAAAGTCAAAATTGATGAAAATAACTTTTTAAATAACTTATTGGTGAACTTTCTAACAAGACAAAAGACAAGAAGCCCATGTTAATTAACATATAAATAAAAAGGTGTGACATTACATCGTTAACAGAGTGTTTTTATAAATAACCTTTATTATATGTAATATTATGTATGTATTTTGTTATTGGGCTTAGAACTTAGAAGTAAGGCGTTTAGGTAAAAGTAGATAAAAAGTTACAGGAAATATAACGACATTCTTAAAGGCTACCGTTAATAATTCTTGTACTATAAATAGTTGTACTCGGATCATATAATCTACATGAACCCATGATTATTGATTAATGTACAATAAGTATTTCTAAAGATAAATACAGAGTACAACTATTCTTATAAACTTTATCTCCTTATGATTTATAACGTTATAATAGCCTTTTAAATGCACATATTCAATCAAATGTCTCATTTATTAATGATATTTACATCCTTATATAATGTAGATCGAAAAAGTCCCATATCTTTTCATTCCACACATTATAGAACACGTAGAAAACCATGATAATTACACAATTAAAAAATGTTGGTTTTGATCTTGCTACCTTATTCTAAACAATTAATCATTGCTTCCTTTTTGCCAATTCATTTGTAAGATAAATTTATATTCACATGTTGCAAGTAGGTCCCACAACAAATTTTTTTATGTGCTTGCATACTTTCTGTTTAAGCACTTCCTATATATAGGGGAATTTCCACAAAGTTTTCATCAAACACTTTTCTCTTTAGTCTTCACATCATTCTTTCTTTCCCTCTCCCATTTTTCTCTAAACTCTCTTTAAACACAAAACTTGCTTCAAACTAGAACTCGAGAAATCAAACAAGCCCTTAAAGATTTGTAATCATGCCGATCGAGATTGTGCAACCGAGTGTTGGATTATCAAGGATAGCAACCTCAGAAACTCATGGTGAAGACTCACCATATTTTGCAGGATGGAAGGCTTATGATGAAAACCCTTATCATGAAACAAATAATCCTTCTGGGGTCATTCAGATGGGTCTAGCTGAAAATCAAGTAAGCATCAACACAACCTGAAAATAGTCTCTTAGAAGACTATTAACAAAGACACTATTTATTTGATATTTCTATTATTGGAGTGAGCTAACAATGGTTTTGGTTTCTTTTTATAGGTGTCTTTTGATTTGCTAGAAGAATATTTGGAAAAAAATCTTGAAGCATCAAACTGGGGCCAAAAAGTTTCTGGCTTTAGAGAGAATGCTTTATTTCAAGATTACCATGGACTTCAATCTTTTAGAAAGGCAATGGCAAGTTTTATGGAACAAGTGAGGGGAGGACGAGCAAAATTCAACCCCGATAGAGTAGTCTTGACCGCTGGTGCAACCGCGGCTAACGAACTTTTAACATTCATTTTGGCTGATCCTGGTGAAGCATTGTTGGTCCCAACACCTTATTATCCAGGGTAAGTTACCATACAAGTCAAAAAGTTTACTGACACCGAAACATTGAAACTGGCCCAGTACTACTGGGCCGTTCTTAATACATCGGTGCTAATTATTATCATTGTTATGAAACTTTTGATATGGTTTATTAACCTTTTATCTGTTAATATTTCAGATTTGATAGAGATTTGAGATGGAGAACTGGTGTACAAATTGTTCCGATCCATTGTGATAGCTCAAACAATTTTCAAATTACTCCTGAAGCCTTAGAAGCAGCATATGATCATGCAAGATCAATGAACATAAAAGTGAGAGGTGTCCTCATCACAAACCCCTCGAACCCATTGGGTGCAACCATTCAACGGAAAGTTCTAGAAGAGATCCTAGACTATGTGACCCGAAAGAACATTCACCTAGTTTCTGATGAAATCTACTCAGGTTCAGCATTTTATGCAGATGAATTCGTTAGCATCGCAGAAGTACTTGAATCAAGAAACTACAAAGACGCGGAAAGATGTCACATTGTTTATAGTCTTTCAAAAGATCTTGGTCTTCCAGGGTTCCGAGTAGGAACAGTTTATTCCTACAACGACCAAGTAGTGACAACTGCAAGGAGAATGTCTAGTTTCACCTTGATTTCATCACAAACACAGTTTTTGTTGGCATCTATGCTATCAGATAAAGAGTTCACCCAAAATTACATAAAGATTAACCGAGAAAGATTGAGGAAACGATACGAAATGATCATCAACGGGCTGAAGAAGGCAGGCATTGAATGCTTAAAAGGGAATGCAGGCCTTTTCTGTTGGATGAACTTGAGTCCATATTTGGTGGAACCCACAATCGAGAGCGAATTAGCAATCTGGAAAACGATTATGCATGAAGTTAAGCTAAACATCTCCCCCGGATCATCTTGCCATTGTTCGGAACCAGGGTGGTTTCGAGTTTGTTTCGCAAACATGAGTGAAGAAACTCTTGAAATTGCACTCTCAAGAATTTCTGAATTCATCAAAAGACAGAAGCTAGCAAGTTAATTAGGCAAGTTTTGTGTATGCTAAAATTCTTGACACAAAATTTTTCCTTTTTTGGTAAATCATTTTTTAGGTGGCAAACCCAAATCAAATAAGATTAGGGTTTTTGCCTCCCATTATTTGTAAATCATACTAGGGATTTTACATCTATTTTTGCTCTTGACTTTTTTTGGG
This sequence comes from Helichrysum umbraculigerum, assembly GCA_949592205.1. Taxonomy (NCBI): domain Eukaryota; kingdom Viridiplantae; phylum Streptophyta; class Magnoliopsida; order Asterales; family Asteraceae; genus Helichrysum; species Helichrysum umbraculigerum. The sequence goes on from CATIUR010000001.1 coordinate 336,865,291, forward strand.
ATCTCCAAGAAGTTTTGAGTTATAGAATCCCTTTGTATGAATTTAACTTTGTAGATCGATCCAATGATTTTCAGGATTATCTTATATTATTGTCATTTAACTTTTATCCTTTTAGATATCAGTACAACACTTCTTTGATATATCATTAACTCTAAAGATTCATGTTACAATTTCTCTACGAATATAATACGATTAGCTAAGATCAAAGTCAATGTTGCAACTTGGCATTCACATGATAGGACACACATAATAAAAATTGCATGTGATTATATTATTATGGTTTAAGTTTGTCCATCACATAATATTTGAATCAGTTTATCAGTTTATATACTAATAAATAAAATGTGGTTTGTATCAAAAATCTTCGAATTAAAAAGATCGTCTAATATCAAGATGTAATGTAACCAAAGAGCCTCTTGGCTAGCTAGCGAACGGGAAGTTGTGGATTTAAACCTTATTTTTAAATATATATTTGTTACAGTTGTAAATATAACATGCGTGTTAAATTATAGGTTTGTCTTTCTTGAAAAATGTAAAGGAATCCAACTCTTATCCTATCCTTCTAAAATTATGATTTGGCTTGATTACATAGTGGGGTTTCTATGATTTACTCTTATCTTTTCCAAAACAATAATAGATTAAAATAAAACTTAGATTGAAAAATAGTAGAAATTAAAAAAGCTACCAAACACATGTTTGCTCAGCTAACACTGACTCTTAATCACGTTGCTGAACACGTACCAAAGCTAGCCAGTTGACCAATTTGCATATTAGCCAATATCCACCTTTTCTACAATAGATATTTCACCCAATGAATACGTACACATGATTAATAATATTAAACAAGTTTCATGTGTATCGCATCTTTTGTTATTTAATCACATTTTAGAAAAGTATTTGGTTAAGAGTTTTGATTATCATATATAGATTCAAGCATTAAAAGAAACATCATAATTTTCAAATTATAATGAATCTATAATGTATAAATGGAATGTTAAGTAGTGATTCTTTCAAACATGCCAAGTGTTGATACAAAAACCGGCAGCACCAAGACTAAGCTTAACAACCTTCCTCCGTGCGATACTTCACAAGCCGCGTCTCGTTTACCTGCACTAGATCTTTGCTACAAACATCAAAAGTAAGTTAGAACGAAGGTAATTGGACCGAAAGCTGGAGAGCTTATCGGCTGGCGATTCCCGACTGGTATCCGTATCTACGTCGAGGGTAGCTACGGTTTGTACGCCACGAGGCCAAGAACCTTCGGAATGAGAATAAGTTACGGATTAGTGAGAGTGAGTATTCTTGAGAGAAAAAGTGAGTGATATGAATGAACAAGATTTGTTGTGTCCTTTCCTTTGACTGAGATTGCTTATTTATGTCCACTTAGAGCAGAGATTCCCTTTCCATAAATGGTTGGTCTGCTTTCCGCAGCTCAGGGCGACGGAGCAGACCTTCCTCTTTTGGCCATAGGTTGCTTTTTGTTCCCTTTTGACATGACCTGGCCTTTTTACGTATTTTAGTGGTAATACAGAGTATCTCTGCAATAAGTCTTACCCTTGGATATTGTGTCTAAGTCAAAGATTCCTTTTGTCGTAGCTTCCATACATTTACGTAACTCGAACGTGATTCCGTAACTTTCTATATTTCCGTAGCTTAAGTTTATGTATTTAGCTGCGACATATGCTGTAAGATGCGGTTATCAGCATATACCCGATCATGTCCCCCCAGTCTAGTGTAAATGCGGTATGGCGCACTTGCTCTAGACTATAAACGTAACTTGCTTACCTTCGGAAAATATACACGGGGGCACGGCTGCAAGTGGTGGTTTTAGGTGCACGGTTATCTAGGGGGTTAATTAATAACTGACGCAGTAACTTTGATGTGACGGTTTTTCAGTTTCATTACCCCTACACATTTCCCCCCAAAAACATTTAACACCTATGCTATATTAAAAAACCCTTCCTTATTCCCAATTTCCAAATAACCCCCAAAAGCAAAAAAGAAACCCTAACCTTTTATTTCGAAAATCTTTTTTCCGATCAACAACAATAATGGCAACGGCAAACAGTGTCGCAAGCGGTGGACCATCAAATCCGTCGAACAATCCGGACAACGAAGGTAGTTCGGAGGTTGCGCTTGGGAAGGATAACCTTGCGCAAATGTATTCCGTATTAACCCAAGAAGAGGTTAATAAGTTTTGTGAAGAATGGGGAATTGATCAAGCACTCCATCCGATTGCTCCGGCGGCTGACGCTACCATTTTCGACATGCCTGTCGGAAAGATTGGTGTTTATACCCGGTGGTTCGATTTTGCAAACATCCGTTTCCCCCTCTCGCGTTTCTTACTTACTGTTCTCCAGTATTACCAGGTACACATATCTCAGATATCTCCGGTAGGTTTAGTCAAAGTTTCGTCCTTTGAGATTCATTGTCGTGTGTTGGGTGGTGTACCTACTCTGGCCCTTTTCCGAAAGTTTTATACTTTGAGTAAAAATGGCGATTGGTTGACCATCGAGAAAAGAAAGAAACCCCAGCCGTTTCACTATTTTAAGGCTCCTGACGGTTCGAAAGATTGGAAAAACAAGTTTTTCTGGGTTGACGCTTGCGTAGCTCCGATCTTAATGAAATGGAAAAGTCATACGGAGGTACGTTTAGACCCTATTCCTGCTGACGGTTCCTTCGCTCATGATTTGTTCGAAAGGCTCCAAGATCCCCTTGTGAACGTTCAAACGTATCCGGAGCACGTACTTGTGATGGCCGGAATTAGTCAAGTGTGGGATAAGCCAACTGAGATTCCGATCCTTCGGCCCGTTGATTCAGACGAAGGTATTAAGCTTCATATTATCATAGTTTTGTTATTTCTATTTACGTGTTACTGTTCGTAGGTAGAAGAAGTAATTTTGGTTCATTTTGTTGTAATTTGTACAGAGTTACCACTTCTTGATTTTATGCAATTGTGGAAGTGCACCGATGCTCGCTATGAATCTCGCCCGATTCGTGAAGGTGAGGTACCATTTCCTGATCGATATCGAGATGCAGTTGTTGCTGCTAGTGATGATCATCTGTAGTTAGTGGTGGGGCCTATTGAGAATGCTCCGCAAGCTCGCCGATTCAAAGCTGCGGCTAAAGTGCGAGGTTCCTCCGCCAAGAGAGTAGTTGGATCATCTGCCACCAAAGGTTTACCTATTGGTAAACGCACTCGGAGTCAAGCAAATCAGGCAAGTGGATCAGATGCTGGAGGTTCTGTTGCTAAGAGAGTGAAGCAGTTGGGTCGCAAGCCTGCGGGGAAAGCTTCGTCCCTTCGTGGTAAGTCACACAGGGTTGAGACAGCGGAGGTTATATCCGAGAGTGACGCAGGCACTGAGTCAGATGGGGTAGGTTTTGATGACGAAGGTGATAACTTGTCCGGTCAGGAATTTGCTGCGGAATCACCCAATGCTGATGAACCTCTGGATTCCGGTGCTCGCGAACCTCGATTTGAGGTTGATCCAAAGCAAGCTAATCAGGTATTTATTCCTCCCTGGTCTGTGAAGAATGGGGACACGTTTGCGATCCATGCCGTTTGTCGTGACATGGTTGATCACTTGATTCCCCCATCGGAGGTCGTGTCTTTAGAATGCAAGTCTGATGTGAATGTTGGTGACGAGATGAATTGGCTTTCGTTGATGGTACCTAAGATTATGGGTGAGGGTAGACGTAGGTGGGAAGGCTGTTATCGTCAACTTCTTACTGAGAGGGAGAAGGTGAAGAAGCTGCGGTCGGAGATGGCCAACCGTGATGAAAGGATTGAAGAGTTGAATCAGCGGTTGGTAGATTTGACTAGTGATGAGATGACTTTTTTGAAAGATGAGTTAAAGTCAGTGAAGAAAGATCGTGATAGTGCTATTGCCAAGTTGAATGATGCTGCTACCTCGCATGGGTCCGAACTTGAGTTGCTTAGATCTTCCCATGCTGCTGCTCTTGAGTTGGAGGTACAAAACACTGCGGATGCAACTCGCCAAGTGCGGGAGCTTGAGGTGAGATTGTCGGAGCAAATGAAGCAGCAGCAGGAGTTGCAAAGGAAGTGGGAGATGGAAAAACAGAGTTTGACAGCTGTAGCCGCGGCATCCGTGAGCGAGCTTGATGAAGCATCTAGCCGCAGCAACGCAGTGGAAGAGAGTTTTAACTGGTTGATGGACCGTGGGTTGAAGGAGGTGTTTGTTAAACTTGTTGAAAGTCCTGAGTACGTAGCATATAATGGCGCAGTTCAGGCTGCCCATTGTGGTGTAGGTAAGAAATGTGAAGCTATATCTATGTTAAGTAAGTTCGAATGCCAAAATGTTTATTATAAGATTGTATGTTTCAGGTATGAATGTGGGAATGCAGCTTGGTTATTCGCATGCTAAAATGGGCGTTGCCATTGACAAAATACCTGGTTATGATGTGCATGCTGCGGAGAAAGTTCAGCAGGCAGAGAGGGAATTGAAGGATGCTACTTACCCCTACTTGGAACGCATTGCTGCTAGCCGCAACCTTTCTCCGGCCGAGTTTAAGAAAGTTGTTCTTGGTGTTAACTCTGTTCCTGAAGCTGCTTGATTCTTCCCCTTGTTTCTTAGTTATGTGTGCTTTGACGTAGTTGATATTTTGGACAATCTTTTGCTAATTTGCCATTTAGGCAGATTGTTATTGGGCCATAGTGCCTTGGTTTGTAATCAACTTAACTTATTTCATGATCTTGTTACTGTTATGTTGGAACTTCTTAACATGCTCTTGTGATTTAGATATCATCATGTTAAAGTCGCTTGTCCTTTTCGAATGGTTTTCCCTTATATTGCTGTCTCGCAACCATGTTATTATTTGTGAGTATACTCGATGCGCCATATTGTATATACACGTATGTATAGAACGTAATGTTTTGAATGGTTATTCAATCCATTGATACTTAGGCTTATGCCATCAGTATATTACTGCACGAAGGAATTTCGACTCCGCCAGCTTATTATCTCGTGATCAGCGAGATAAGTTGCAAATAATTTCTTGTAATGATGCCAAACATATTCTCATGAAATTGTGTTTGATATATTAGATTGCCAAAATTATCAAACCGCTACATCGTGATAAGGTTTACATGAGAATTTTACTAGCTTACAAATAACACTTGCGAAGATTAGCAACGTTCCAGGAACGTGGTAGGATAGTTCCGTCAGATTTAGCAAGTTCATATGAACCATTTCCGTGACTGGCAACAATTTGATATGGACCTTCCCATTTGGGTCCCAACTTTCCTTCGGGCTGGGCTTTGCTAGCTTCGTTTTTCCGTAACACATAATCACCAGGAACAAATGATGCAGGTTTCACTTTGGAGTTGTAGTATTTCGCCATCTGCTGCTTATTTCGGCATTCTCTGATTGCTGCGATCTCTCTTCTTTCTTCCAGCAGCTCCAAGTTAATACGAAGATCCAGACTTTCACCTTCGTCCGAATTAGCTGTTCGCCAAGTGGGAACTCCAATTTCCGCAGGTAACACAGCTTCGGTACCGTACATCAAGCTAAACGGGGTTTCGCCATTGCTCTTTTTTACCATCGTTCTATGTGCCCAGAGCACATGAGACAAATGGTCCAACCAGTCGCTTCCTTGCCCTTCCAACCTTAGCTTTATACCTTCGACGATGCTCCTATTGGCTCGTTCCACTTGTCCGTTAGCTTGTGGGTGAGCTACGGACGTAAAGATTTGATTTATCTTGAGTTCAGCACACCAAGATTTGAATACACCTCCGGCAAACTGAGCTCCGTTATCGGTCACTAACTCATGTGGCAGGCCGAACCTGCACACAATGTTTTCCCAGACGAACTTTTTTACCGCAGCTCCTGTGATTGCCTTGACGGGTTTTGCTTCTACCCACTTAGTAAAATAATCTATCGCGACGATCAAGAATTTCACTTGTCCTTGTGCCCTTGGGAATGGTCCAACGATATCCATGGCCCATTTATGGAATGGCCATGGAGCCGTGACTGAGATCATATCAGTTTGGGGTTGCCGACATATTGGTGCGTTAACCTGACAAGAGTTGCATTTTTGTATAACAGTTAGTGCGTCACGATGCATACTGGGCCAAAAGTAACCCAGGTTCATTACTTTTGCCACCACGGACCTTGGTCCAGAGTGCATTCCACATGCACCCTCATGTACTTCTCGAATAACGTATTCGGCCTGTTGTGGACCAATACATCGTAACCAAGGTACTAAGTAAGACCTTCGGTAGAGTATGCCATTAGAGTAATTGTAATTTGGTGCTTTGACACGTACCTTTCGAGCCTGCGATGGATCCTGCGGCAAGGTACCATCCACCAAGTACTGAATGATTGGAGTCATCCATGTGTTTTCATGTTCCTCAATAATGGCTAGTACCTCCTGTTCGTCTATTGACGGACGTTCAAGTACTTCAACCAATACTTTCTTTGTGAGATGAGCAAAAGCTACGGAAGCTAGCTTGCTCAATGCATCCGCTTTTTTATTTTCACTTCTTGGAACTTGTCGTATTTCAAAGCTGTCAAAGCTGGAAATTAATTCTTTTGCTTTTTCCATGTACTTTTTCATATTGGTGTCTCTAGCCTCGTAATCACCATTGATTTGACTTGACATAAGCTTCGAGTCAACACACACTTGGAGATTTCGGACCCCCATTGCCGTAGCAATGCGTAGGCCAGCTAATAGAGCTTCATATTCAGATTCATTGTTAGAGCTGTCAAAGTTGAATCGAAGGGCATAAGTGTATTCAACTCCATCTGGGTCTGTCAGGATGAGACCCGTACCTGCGCCAGACGAGCTAGATGCTCCGTCTGTGTACATCACCCACTTACTTTCGTTCATGGCTTTTGAAGCTTCGTTGGGGACCTGCGTAAGCATCAATTGATTTTGCGGCAATTCTGCAAAGAAATCAGCCAATACCTGACCTTTCACCGAAGTGCGCGGAACGTAACTGATTCCATGCTCCCCTAGCTCGATTGCCCACTTGGCCAATCGTCCTGATATCTCCGGCTTGTGTAAGACCTGACGGATAGGCTGATCCGTCAGGACATTGACTTTATGTGCCTGGAAGTAGCGTCTGAGGCGACGTGCCGCATAGACAAGTGCCAAAGCTAGCTTTTCCATGGGAGAATAATTTTCCTCCGGACCTTGTAACACGCGGCTAACAAAATAAATGGGCACCTGACTTTTGTCTCTTTCTGCCATGAGTACGGAGCTTACAACTTTATCCGTAGCTGCAAGATACATGTATAATTCTTCGCCTGTAATAGGCGTTGTTAGCATCGGTAAGCTGGTGAGATGTACCTTCAGCTCCGTAAATGCGCTTTCAGCTTCTGCAGTCCATTTGAAATCCTTCCTACTCAAGCAATTCTTCAAGGTTTTGAAGAAAGGTAGAGATTTGGAGGCTGAGCTCGATAAATATCTACTCATAGCTGCTAGCTTGCCATTCAGACTTTGAACTTCTTTTACTGTTTTTGGGTGCGGCATGTTGATGATAGCGCTTACTTTTTCCGGATTGGCCTTGATTCCTTTCTCCAGGATGATATGCCCCAAGAACTTACCTTCGGTAACCCCGAAGGAGCACTTCTTTGGATTTAGCTTCATGTTTATCTTCCGGAGGTTACCGAATGTTTCTTCGATGTCAGCTAAGAGTGTATCTTCCAACTTGCTTTTGATGACTATGTCATCAACATATGCCTCCAAGTTTCTCCCTATTTGAGTGGAGAAAGCTGCGTCTACCAACATTTGATACGTTGCACCTGCGTTTTTCAAGCCAAAGGGCATCTTTTGGTAGCAGAAGATACCTTTGTCTGTATGAAACGCAGTCTTGTCCTCATCTTCTAGTGCCATTTGGATCTGATGATATCCCTTATACGCGTCCAAAAAACACTTGTATTTGAACCCTGTGAGTGATTCCACCTTGAGGTCCACCTCCGGAAGTGGGTATGCGTCTTTCGGGCAGGCGTTGTTCACATCCTTGAAGTCAACGCACATCCTCCAACTTCCATCACTTTTTCTAACAAGAACCGGATTCGCTATCCAAGTGCGGTAACGTACTTCACGCATGATTCCAGCTCTTACCAACTCATCAACCTCGTCCGTTACAGCTTTACTTCGGTCTGGGGCCAAGCTGCGTTTTTTCTGGACAATTGGTTCTACGCTCTTGTGTATATTCAGTTTGTGCTCCGCAATGTGTCGGGGCACCCCTGTCATATCAGAATATCTCCATGCGAAAACATCAATGTTAGCTCTTAAAAGCCTTTCTAAACGTACCTTCGTAGCCGGAGATAATGATGTCCCCACGCTCACAGGTTGTTCCGGAAACTCATCATTAATGACAAGTGGAACTTTGAGCAGCGCTTGCTCCGCGTCTTGTGAGTTGCGCCGGGAAGCATCTGCAACCCTATTACCTTCTTCTAGTGACAAACATTCCTGAACCTTTCTTCTTTCTGCTCTGAGGGTTGCAATACCGGAGCTTGTAGGAAATTTCATCATAGCATGCATGGTAGACACTACTGCCCTTAGACGACATATTGTGGGCCTACCCAGCAACACATTGTAAGGTGATGGTGTTTGCACAATAAGGAACTTCATGTCCACAGTCCTCGACAAAGGATACTCGCCGAAGGTTACAGGAAGCCATATGCTTCCTACTGATGATATCATTGCCCCTAAGAAGCCCACTAAAGGCGTTTTGGTGCTCACCATTCGTTCTTTAATGGAATCATTCAATTTTTCGAAACAGTGGAAATACATTATATCGGAAGAACTACCTCCGTCCACATAGATGCGGTGGATCAAGTGACCCTCAACCTCCGCCTTGATAATTAGAGGGTTTTCGGTGGGGCATACCTGGTTAGAAGGTGGAAAGCTGATCTCTTGGTGCATCCAACTTTCAACCTCATCCATAGGCCTCTTATCTTCGTTTCGTTCTGACCGGACCATCTGGATCACTCTAGGCTTGCTCTTTTGAGGAGGACCCTGTCTTCCTTGTTGTTTTGTTCCGGCCTGCTTTACTTCTTTTACCAAGTGTGACAATTGTCCCGTCTGAACGGCTTCTTCTATCTGTTTCCGCAGCTGGTAACAGTCGTTAGTGTTATGCCCTTTATCACCATGGAACTCGCAATACCTGTCCGTATTCTTTCCTTCAGGCACACCTTTGAGAGGAGTAGGCTGTGTGAAGCTGTGTCGAACCGCTTCGGTTGCCAATATTTCACAGGGCGTCTTGGTAAGCGGTGTGAAATACGAGTTTCTTTTGGGGGCGGGTGAGTAGGGTTGCGGAACGCGCCCTCTGTTGCCGGAATAGGTATCATGGCCTCGTCTTGGGGATAGAAGGACCTGCGTCTGGGCAGGTGCAGCCGCTTTCCATGGTGTGCCTCTATTCTGCCGCGACGGGGTTCTGGACGGAGCTTCGGCAACATGCCCAATTGCTTCTTTCCCCTGAATGAACGCTTTAGTTCGTTCAAAAACTTCGTTGATTGTCTTGGGAATGTTGGCATAGAACTGCTCTATCAGCTGCTTCGGTCTTATTCCATGAATGAAACCTGAGATGCGCATGATCTCGTCTGCTCCTTTAATCTCCATACTTTCTTCTTTGAACCGCTCCATGAAGTCTGACAGCGATTCATGAGGTCCTTGTACTATATTGTGAATTTCCATAGGATGTTTGGTGTACCTCCGTTGTTGCATGAAGTTCTGGAGAAAACTTTTCCGCAGCTCCTCGAAGCTGTCAATACTAGCATGAGGGAGGTCATCAAACCAAAGGCGAGCAGGTCCTGCCAGCGTTTGTGCAAACATGTGACACCAAACCGGCATGGACCACTGCTCCATCTCTGCCACTCCGGAAAACAGTCCCAAATGATCGTCCGGATCTCCGGTACCATCATACACCTTGATGTGCGCCGGAAGTCTTGCTTTCTTTGGTCTTTTGCATCTTGCTATTCTCCTGGTAAATTTCTTGATGAGTGATGGTCTGTAAGGCTCGTCTATACCCTCACCCGCTTCCTCGTCCGAGCTGGAGCTCGTCGAGCTGCTACTGTCAGTAACTACTGCTTTTTAGGTACGAGAATGCAAGGAGCTACGTTTCTTTAATTTTTTTTTACTTTTGTCCGGACTAGCCTTTTCCTTTGTCTTTCGAGCGTGTCTTCTCCTCCGACGAACCTTTGTTGCCGCGGAATCTGAACTGGAACTGTTAGTCCCCTTTTCTGGCTCGGTGGGGTCATCTGCGGAGGAATCGTAAGTGAGTTGCGTTCTCACACCATCCATTTGCTTGTTTTTCTCGGATTCTTGCATTAGCGTGCGAAGTGCCTCGTAGTTGCTTTCCACAAAGGCGGGAGTAAGCCGAGGGTCATTTTGCTGATTGGCTGATCCTCCAGCATTTCCCGTTCCACTATCGTGCCTTTCAGCGGATCGATCTACGGTTACCTTCGGTGTGGGAGTTCCAGATGAAGGGGTTTTCTCCATTCTTTCAGTTTGGTCCCACGGATGGCGCCAAATGTTGATACAAAAACCGGCAGCACCAAGACTAAGCTTAACAACCTTCCTCCGTGCGATACTTCACAAGCCGCGTCTCGTTTACCTGCACTAGATCTTTGCTACAAACAAAAGTAAGTTAGAACGAAGGTAATTGGACCGAAAGCTGGAGAGCTTATCGGCTGGCGATTCCCGACTGGTATCCGTATCTACGTTGAGGGTAGCTACGGTTTGTACGCCACGAGGCCAAGAACCTTCGGAATGAGAATAAGTTACGGATTAGTGAGAGTGAGTATTCTTGAGAGAAAAAGTGAGTGATATGAATGAACAAGATTTGTTGTGTCCTTTCCTTTGACTGAGATTGCTTATTTATGTCCACTTAGAGCAGAGATTCCCTTTCCATAAATGGTTGGTCTGCTTTCCGCAGCTCAGGGCGGCGAAGCAGACCTTCCTCTTTTGGCCATAGGTTGCTTTTTGTTCCCTTTTGACATGACCTGGCATTTTTACGTATTTTAGTGGTAATACAGAGTATCTCTACAATAAGTCTTACCCTTGGATATTGTGTCTAAGTCAAAGATTCCTTTTGTCGTAGCTTCCATACATTTACGTAACTCGAACGTGATTCCGTAACTTTCTATTTTTCCGTAGCTTAAGTTTATGTATTTAGCTGCGACATATGCTGTAAGATGCCGTTATCAGCATATACCCGATCACCAAGTTTATTGTTCATTAATTGTATATTTTTTTTTTTGTATAAATGGAAACTTTAACCATTGCCGTTAGGACAATGTTTATCAAAATCCTTTGATTAATACCATGAAATAGAAAAAATTAGAAGCGGTTGCTATTATTAAAAATTGAGCTTAGCATGGCTCCGTGTCCATATAACTTCATTGATTACGTACCAAACATATCAAAAAGATGACAAATTTAAAGCATAAAAATTCTCAAAATGATTCAACTACATCAAAGTAGAAGAGATTATATCTTTTTAGTTTCAATTCTCACTAAAAAAAATTGAACTACATAGTACATACATAAGAATTTAAGGGAGTCATTTTCTTTTGAAAAAGACAAACTGTATTTAAAGCTAAAAGAGTTTCATTCCTTTTCAATTTTTATAAATTTAGCAAAGTAAAAAATATTTGATCAGACTGATTTTTTTGAATCCCTATACACATATGCAATTCCCTCAGAATATGTTTTCGTACACTCTATACATAATTGATAGACAAGAAAATCATGGTATACACCTAGATAAAGTGTTACATATGTCTTGTGGAAATGCTATTCATAGAATAGGGGAGCAAGGTATGCAACGAGCGAAAGTTATGATTAATAAAAAGAGTTTGTATCGAGTAAAGTATACTTTTTTATAAGCTTGAAATGCGAGGAATAGGCTCCAATTACATATAGCTGATATATTCTTTATAACAATTATACATCTTAAAAAAACCATAACTCTATTTGCGTACAAATACAATTAATAAAGAATTGAAAGAAAGAAAAAAAAAAACCCGTACCTTTATCCGATCCAATTATCGGTATAGAGTCGTTGGTACTGACGAATTATAATTATAAGAAAGAATATAGTACAATATGTCGCAGCAAATAAGGTAATTGGAAACATACACTTTGACTTTAGGAGTACCAAAACTATAAAGCCCCTAGTTTTGAATACCATCGATTGTGTCATGCATATATCATTTACATCACTAATTACTTGCAATTACTCAATCATCTTTAGATATAAGAAAGTAATTATTAACAAAGTTTTCATTTATATACGCTAGATCGTGTATCTATAACGCTAATAATATACACGAGTCTGTGAGCACTTAAAATGATCGTTACAAATAAAAGATAACTTTGATGTATGTATATATACGTACTGAATCAAAAGAACCACGTACAAGGGGATAAAATTAAGTCATGCATCGTATTTTAAAACATTTTCTCTTACAATATATACCGTAACATAACTTTGATGTATGAATCACCCTTTTTATTATCTTCCTTATTAAAATGATACACAAATCGAATCGACTTACGAAGCATTAGAAACAGGGCCGGTCCTGAATTTCCAGGTGCCCTGGGCGAGTCCACCGAAATATGCCCCTACAAAGTTTTGTAAAATTAGCCCTCTATCTTTTTTAGTCAAATTAGACGGCTCATCTTTATGCTATTCTTCATCAAATAAGTAACTTGTTACAATATGAGAAGATAATTAAATTTTGAATTACAAGTTCGAAATAGGTCACATCTTTGTGCGTTTGTTTGAGTAAAAACTTAAAAAAAAATTAAAAATTCATAATGAACATTTTTTAGAGACTTCTAATATTACATAATTGATAATCCACGTAAATGAGACTCTTCTAGTGTGAATTCATTTTTTTTTGCAAAATCTTGTGAGTTTTTGAAATTAAAAAGAAACTCTTAGAATTTAGTTATTAAACTTCACAAAACAAAAGGCATGTATAATAGTTTTTCACAATATAAATATTGTGGAAACACTTATCTCTTTAAAAATTTGGATACCAACCCAAAATTATATTGTAGGATCGTATGTATAGTTTTATAATGTACCTGTTGATCTTATTTTCCAGTATCAAGAACCTTCAAAAATGAGTACAAAAATTATAAAATATAAAGCATAGGGTGTAAAATGAACTTTCAACCAATGATAGAGGGGTTATAATGACAAAACACTTATAATTGAACCGAAGTCAAGCTAAGCACGTGTCTATCGTCTTCCTCACCATCCATCAACCCATTTCCGCCATTAAAAAAGTCCAGCGAACTTTTTCTTCTTCTTGTGATTTCGACTTTTAATTTCAAAGTACATAAAATACGTTTTTTTAAACATCGTTACTTGCATAAATACTTGAATTAAATGAGCATACCCTAATATAACATGAACCTAACATTTGATGCCCCCAACATATTGTTGCCCTGGGCCGTCGCCCACGAGGCCCGGTACCAGGGCCGGCCCTGATTAGAAAGGTAGGCGATGAGAGATTTTTGAGTAATAATAATTTGTTTAGTTTTGTAATATCAAAACATTTGGGATATGATCGACCTCTAACGTCGACCATGTGGCAATTCCAACAATACCGCCTTATAATTAATAATTAATTAAGTTAAGCTACGGAGTATTATATATAACATGCTACAATATTTTGAGGGAATAGAAAACTAATACTTCATCCGTTCCACTTTTATATATTGTCTCGTAAAAAATTTTGTTGGATTTAGGATTGGTTGTATGAATGTAAATTTTGCGCTTATATATAAGGTAAGTTTAACTGTAAATTTTTATGAAATAAATGATTGAGACTTGAGAGTAATAAATAAGGGACAATTGGAGAGTTTAATGATTTATTATATTTATTTTTTGCAAGTAAATAATTCTTTCTGACAAACATAAATAATAAAGTAATGAAACAGGACAAGTAAAAAAAATACAATGAGAATGTCAATGATGCATCTCAACAAATACCATCATAGAAAGGGTCAAATCTCAAGTCTTAATCCACATATTCACTTTACATATATAGTTCTAATATTTAAGGTCATTAACTAGAAGTTTAACTATTAAAAGTTGCACACATAATATAGTGTGACAATTTCTTATTTCAAAATTTTGGATAGAGTAATGCTATATAAGACTAATTACATAGATCTAAAAATAAACGTAGTTTTATGATTGGTTGAATTTTTTATCTCACATAATCTCATCCAATCACATTTTTAAATTTATATTTAGGCCTACAGTTTTAGGCCAATCAGTCATTTTGCTTTTGGATATGTTCCTATGCGAGTTGTTTTTTTTTTCTTCACTAAGGCGACTCTCAGTGGGAGCTTCTTTCTATCGACTTTCTTGCTTTTTTTAAATTGACACCGTTGACATCAAGGCTTCTTCACTCCATCTCTTCCGTCATGCAAGTGATGGTGTTTGTCGGAGAGGTGGTGGACCCATTTTTTTTGTTTATTGTTTTCAATATATAATATTAATGTATATTGGTAAATGTGAGGTTCAGAAATATTCAATTCTTCAGTTCACCATTAACATAGTTCAGTTTTGTTTCAGTATTTTTTTAGGAAGTACTGACGTAGCGTTGAGCTGTTCGGCTATTCCTTATTACAAGACGACGTACACTTTCTCAAATATATTGATTATAGTACGTACATGTGTACGTGTTTTCCACTTACTTCAATAGTCTACATGTTATAATTATAATATTAATATACTCAATAATTAAAATAATTTCATTGAACTATGCATTAGAAATAAAATATTAAGATTAATATTGATGTTGTTTGAGAATGAAACATTATGTAAAATAATTAGTTCATGGTTGACAATTTGACATTACAAATTTATTTAATATATACATACACATACGGATACGGTACATACACACACATATACATATTAAAAAACACATTAAATACAACCTTAAATAATTATAATTGTAAAATAAATAATGTTTAGTATCTTATTCATTCCGTAACATACGTAGTTTATTGCTGAATTAACAGAACATAACATACATTATATATCTTGCATATTACAATTTTTATAACGAGGTTGATTAATTAGTAAAAGATCGATATGACATCGTCGCTGTTAAGATTAATATTTAATTATCCATGAATAGCCTTAATCACATGAATATTCAATCGGTAATTAAGAATGAAGAAGAAGAATTAGAATCAAAGAGACGTTCAAATGATCAAATATGTCTTGATTAGTTGGCTTACACTCACTAATAATATTAACTCATCCACAAGCTTAGTCAACAAAGATTATGTTTAACGTAATCCATATAAAAAAAGAAAGAAAAAAAATGCTTGATAAAGGATGAACATTCTTAAATTTAATTTAATTTAAATTTAAATAATTGATTAAACAAAAGCATTAATTGGAGAACTTTTTAATTAGTATATAAACCAACACATCATGCAATACATTTCATTGTATTGATTGCATTTGCCTTTTTGTAGTTGGATATTTATACAGTTGACATTTTTTGGTTTGGTTATTAGTTTTTTATTTGTTAATTTGGTCGGAGCTACAAAAATAATTTTTTATGAAGTTCTAATCAGAATATAATTAATTATTATTATTAATTCAAAGTAAACTAGTATAAACTGGCGTAGGTTTAGCTGTAAAAGTGGTGCTGAAAATGGTTATAAACAAAATTAAATGATAAATTTTGTGATAACAGATAAAAAACATACAACTGATCATGAATTTCTTTGAAAACATGATATAACCGGATAATTTTCTACAACATGCATGCATGTAATTTAGAGAGGAAAATTAAGTAGATAAGAAATAATATTCGTTCTTTTAAGATAAAATATTATATAAAAATTCAATTAGTTAATATGATTATTCAATTTTATTAAATTAGTTATAATTAAGAATATGATAACATCATAAATAATAATTTTAAAAATAATTAATTACATAATTATCTTTTCCTAAATCTTAAATATAATATAGTTCTACTTTTACGATGTTATCAATTGATATTAGCTAAATCACAACTTTTTATTTCCTAAATTATTTTATAACAATAACTGTAAAATTTATAACTCAAATAAAATAATTTTCGATAATATAATCATATATAGTACATTACTACATATTATGTGGGTTGAAACGCCCCGAAAACAGAACCATTTTTTTTTTACCTAACACTGAAAACACACTCTATTAGGTCCCACATCTAAAATATGACATTATAGACTCGTTATATCGTTTCCTTAATCAAATAAAGACTCAAATAAGAAAAATGTGAATTTACAAGAGATTCCCCAGGAATGACTCTCATTCCTCATGAATCAGACATGCTGTTAACACTTGGATTCGGATTCCCCAGGAATCAGGGCTGCTGTAAACACTTAATTTCAGATTCCTCAGGAATGACTCCGATTCCCCAGGGATCAGGGCTGCACAAACTAATACCAAAATACGAATTTCCGACGCGCATATCTTTTTACTCGTAAACACTTAGACTCTGAAAATTTGCAGGAACCTCCATAATGCCACAATAAAACTTTCTATTTTTGCACTTTTCCAAAATTCACGTTTTACGAGAAAACGGACATATAACCACTTTTCGACCATTTTAACCACTTTTTGACTACAACTCAAATCACAAACCATGAACACTTGGACTCTAACTTTTTGCACACATGATCAACATACCAAAACAAGTCTAACACTATTGACCAAACCCACATAAGTACATTCTAACCCGATTTAACCCTTTTGACCCGTTTTGGTGTCCATTTGGACACTTTCACCAAATCTATTACATAACACCACCACATTACCCAATACCACACATGTTTG
Organism: Helichrysum umbraculigerum; assembly: GCA_949592205.1. Taxonomy (NCBI): domain Eukaryota; kingdom Viridiplantae; phylum Streptophyta; class Magnoliopsida; order Asterales; family Asteraceae; genus Helichrysum; species Helichrysum umbraculigerum. The sequence continues at coordinate 336,882,137 of CATIUR010000001.1, forward strand.
ACTCTTACAACATTGTTGACTATATGTCAACTTCACATTTGACCAACCAATCACATTCGACACTAAATCACTTTTCACCACTTTGACCCAAACCAAACCAATCATATGACTTCATACACTTGACAACCACATACACTAGACACCATAACTCTATTTGACTTTCAAAGTCAACTACTATACATTGACCAACATTTTTAATTCGAAAACTCATTGTTTGGGCGATTTACACAATTGAGCATCAAAACAACAATTCAAAAGAAATAAGCATATTCTAACCATAAGCATGCTCCATATCCATGTCACTAGCTTCTCATAACCCTTCTATTCACATGTCTCTATCAAAACATCAACCTACAACATAAACACTGAAACGGGTAAGCACAACTGCTTAGTGAGTACACAGGCAATCAAACAAGCAATACACATAACACTTAGCATATAACAACACAAATACATGAACACATAATCACTAAGCTCTGAACACTGTACACTGTGTTAACCGCAGTTAACTCTCTGATCACCACTAATCTTTTACACATAATCATTAACCAACAACAATCAATTCACTAATCAACACATCTTTTAACATAGTCTTAAACACACACATAAGAAACAAAACATATAACAAACACCCTTCACGTGATTGTATGATCCTCTAGCTCGGAAGCTATCCGGAAACACATACAACTAATTCATACACTGTTCACTACACCATCACTATTTAATTCACATATGTCAACAATATATCTTCCACCCGATTGTGTAGCCTCTTGCTCGAAAGCAATCCGGATCCAACAAAATCGAATCATATACTATCATTCACCAATTCTTTCCTTTACCTTTAAACTAGTAACTTACTCATTACTTGGCTAACATCAAGCTAATGAGAAATCGCTACTTTTCTTACCAAGTAACAATTAAACACATAACAAGTAAGCACAATTAAGAAATTTAACACAACAACTAACTTAAGCAATAAACACAATTAAATAAACATAACAAATAACTTGTTCTTTGATTGTGTAAACCTCTAGCCCGCAAGCTATCCGGTACTACACAATCACATCACCTGTTTAACCCCCGTATCACTCACCACAATCTCTTACACGACGATTTCACCATATTGATCATCATAAGTCTTCACATCTCTTAACACCTACATAATCATACATATCATCATAATAACACTTAGACACTAACAATCATCAACTTTACTACTAAATTTCATGTTCTATTATCATAATCATACTTCATTAACACTAGTTCATGATTTAACTCTATTTCTACAAGTATTTAATGTAAGACCCTTCTTTTTCATACAAACATAATTTACATTTTAAAACTCCTCGGAAGAGGTCCCGATAAAAACTTTCATTATTTACCAAAAGTACAACCTTTCAATTATAAAAATACTTTATTACAAAATCATCTAAACAATGCCTGATGTTACATTAAACTTCAAAACTTTTGTTTTCCCAAAATCATCAGAGTATCCACAGCAGTAGTCAAACATTCCATTCCAGAATCCCAAAACCCGAACCATATCCCAATCATATCTCTGCAAAATGTTCAACAACGAGAGGTTAGCTTATTGCTAAGTGAGTGACATACAATCTACAATTCAAACCAGAAATAACAAACCAACTACAACAACTGAACACATACTCAAATCAAACTGATGTTCTTGGTATACTATCACAAGAACATCCAAATCACATAAGCACATAAGTACATGAGGACCGGCGGTTCCTGTATGCTATTCTCAGAAACCATGACCACTGTATGCTATTCTCAGTGATCTACCAATAGTCTGATTACTACCTTCACTGAATAGGTTAATCTTCAACTATGTGTATCCAAGAAACCTAGACAGCTACACAGTAGTAACCAAACCCAACCATTGTTGACCTTACTCCGAATCATGTCATCAACTAGTCACATAAATGCATATCATATGCAGTTATAGAATATCAACTGAACAACTGGTTCAACTAAACTCAAATAACAATTTAATCAACAACAATATCAACTACAATAATAATCATATCAATAACTCATCATCCCGCAAATATCTTATTCAACTCAAACCCATTTCAATATTAATATGTCTCATTTACCCAACCCAATCATTATATCAACTTTAATAACCCAATCCCATTTTCTCATATAACTAATCAATCAATAATCATAGCAACAACTAACAACAATCAACAACCAATAACCACAACTGTCACCCGTTGTAACTGAGCCTGTTACAACTGGGTTGAACTGAGGATCATAATCCCACTCACCGTAACCACAGCCATCCACTCGGTGGTCTAATATTACCGAGTCTTCTCCATATCTGAGAATACAACAAAATAACACAAGTCAGTTACTTGTATCAAAATTTATACAACATTATTCTAATATTACAAATAACCATCTTAACAACATAATTCACAATCACTTATCAAGTTAAGGTCATTATGATCGTCTTATCTCCTTAATCATTGTTAATTAACATAATTAGACCATTAACAAGATTATTAACTTAAACCCAACATCACAACTTTATCTAAACACTACTTTATCTACCTCATTACCCTTACCAATTCATCATTATTAGTTAACTCCCATGTATGCACCTTACTCCATTTAATAAACACTTTTACAACACTTTTAATATATTTCATAAAACTGGACAGCAGCTGATTAACTCACTTTTTGACAAACTTAAGATCAGTTATGTGCAGTAAGGCCATACCCAATAGAAATTAAACTTTCTCACCTTTCCAACGCTATATTACACATCAAAAACGGAGTTACGGTTATTTAGTTATGATTTATTGAAAACAGCCCATTTTCTGCACATGGGGCTGTTCACCTACGAGTTTTCACCAAAAACATACCAATTCAACTCAAACATGATTAAAACACTTTTATTGATAAACTCTTACTCAATTAACATATCAATGACTGATTTCAACAAGATAATATACCCAAATTAACCATGTAATCAACTCAATGACATCAAGTTATCAATCAACTCAAATGTAAACATCTCTAAACACATAGTGTTTCAACTAGACATTTGCAACCTCTTTCTCATGAAATTCACATTTAGTTCATTACTAGCTTATGTTATTCTCACATCAAACTCAAGTGTTTCAACACAATAACACCAATACATAATCAAAACTTCATAATTCAACTCATAAAACAATATTAATCCAACTAGTGATTAATCACTTTTCTCTATTAAATTCTCAAGCATATAATTAAGCCAATCATCTTTTTCATTATTAAGCCTTTTAACATAATTCTAACATAATTCATATGAACACCATGAATACTCTTTCAACAATTTATCATTTATCAACTTCACTACCTTCAATTCATGTTTTATCTACATAATCATGCTTAATTAACACCACTAACATCAATTTTAAACTTACTTCATGATTCTATAAAGATTTAGCATAAACTCTAAAATCATTCATGAACATAAATCCTAAAATCATCACTTTCAATATGTTATATAATTACCTATGATCATGATAACACTAGTAAACATCAATTCTCTCAATTTAAAACCCTAATTTCGTACTAATTTATTCAATTTCAACAAACTCATAAAAACCCTCAAAAACTAGGTTAGAACATGAAGAAATCAACTTACCAATGATCAAGGATGAAGAAGAAGGTGATGATTCAAAGATTAGAACTTGAATTAGGGATTGAAATTAATGTTTGATAATGATGGAATGGCTTCTGCGATTTTTTCTTCATCTCAGGGAATGGTTTGGAAAGTTTTAGAAGAAAGGAGATAATTCTCCTGTAAAAGTCGTACGTACATATATATTTATGTATTAATTTTATCCCCTTTTAAACCCTATTGTCTGGAACTGATAAAACCGTTTACGTTTTCTTTTGTATCTTATTATTTAGATAATAATATTTCGAAATAAAAATATATCCGCTTACGATATTAAATTCCTGAATTGCGGGGTGTTACATTTAACATAACTCTTATGAACATATCACTAACTTCTTAATCTTTTTTCTCATTTTAACACTAATTCATTCACTATTAAGCTTTACTTATATCCATTTAACATATTAAACACAAATTCATATCATAATCACTAATTCATGAAATTCCATCAAAACCCCACTTTGATTACTAACTACATAATTCAAATTACTCACTTCTAACTTGAAACATGGTTCATAATCATAATCAAAACACTAAACAACAATAATTTAAACAAATTCAAACCCTGATTTCGTAGTTAACTTCACTAATTTCATAAAACTCACTAAAACCCATTATAACTAGAAAACTAGGTTAAAAACTAAGGAGAAATTACTTACATATTGATTAAACAAGATAAAGAAGATGAAAGATTGAGAATCATGAACTTGAATCAAGAATTAAAGAAAGGAATTGAAGCTAGGAATCGTCCCTGTGTTTTTCTCTCTTTTTCTCCCGCTCTCTCTAACTCTCTTGAACATTTTTAGAATAAATAAAAGGTAAACACTGACCGTACATATATATCTATATGTTTTAATACCCTTTTAAACCCTACAGTCTGGAACTGATAAAACCGTTTACGTTTTTCACTATATCTCGTTATCTACATAATAATATTTCGTAATAAAAATATATCCGCGTACGATATTAATTTCCTGAAATTCGGGGTGTTACATGGGTTGTGTGTATACACGGATATATAACTAGTTATTTAAATATAGGAACCTTTTAACTAATTAAAAGGTTGGCGTTTGGGGGGTTCAAGTTTAAATACTTGAGATCGTGACTTTATAAGAGCACGGTGTGTGGTAAACAGTGTTCTAGACAGTGTTCTGGAGAATATTGTTGGTGAGGATTTTGTGGTGTGGTAACTGTGTTCTGGATAGTGTTCAGGACATTGTTTGAAATATTTTATTATTTATTTTATTTGTTTTTTAATGTAATTAAATGTATAAATTAATATTTAAAATCAAATAAATCAAATAAAACAACACTTAATTCATTAAAAAAAAATAAAAAAAAAATTAAAAGCTTAATTAAATAAATAACTTTAAACAAGTTAATAAGTTTCTACGTACATTAAAATTAATGTTTATCTACCTTTATATTTTATTGATGCTTTTTTTCTACTCTACATTTATTTATTTTATCAATTAAAAAATCTAAAAAGCAAAAGAAACAAAACACGTGTACAGTTTATTAACCACTAGAATCTCACCCTCTACAAGTGATATCTTCTTCTTCGTTTTGTTCTGCATCACCACTACCCACTGCTAAACATTTTCCATGAATAAAAGCAACAAAAGGTGCAGCAACAAAAGGTATTGTCGCAGGAAATAAAGAAGAAGAAAAAAAAAAACTGAACGTCGAGGGATTCCAGCGTCCGGACAGGGACGCCGTCGCCGAACGCCGACGAGAACATCAGGACGGTGCGGCAGAACGCTGTCGTACGGCGTTCTCGTCGTTGAACGCTGAAGCCAAGTAAGCCCATACCGTGTGCTCTAAGAGCACGGGGTGTGGTAACACTGTGTTCACAGTATTCAGGACATTGTTCTCGAGAATGTTGTGAGTCATAATTCTGTGGTGTGGTAACAGTATTGTGGACAGTGTTCTGGAATATTTTATTATTTGTATTTTTAAAGGTAATTAAATGTATAAATTAATTTTTAAAAATAAATAAATCAAATAAAACCACATTTAATTCATTAAAAACAAATAATAAAAAAGATTGCAAGTTATAAAGATTATACATTTAGCTAGTATTTATATTAGCCCAACCCAATAAAATTACTAAAAAAACCCCGATCGAACAAAATTTAACCTAAAATCATTTATTTATTAATCATTTATAATAAAACAAAAAAAAAAGCAAACAAAAAGAAAAGAAAAAAAAGACAGCCGCCTCTTTTCCTTCTTCTGCATTTTCTTTCTTCTCCGTTTTCTTCATTTTTTATTTCATGTTCAATTTAATAAACAACAAAAATAAAAGAAAACCATCATTTACGTTGGATCACAATAAAAGAAAGAAAAAAAAAGGGAAAACGTTGTGTTGCTCGGCGTCCGATTTTGGACGTTGGTCGGAAAACGGTGACGAGAACACCGTCGGGAACGCCGTGCCGGGGCGGCAGAACGCCGTCCGACGGCGTTCTCATCGGAAAATGCTGACAAAAATGAAGCCACACCGTGTGCTCTAATATCTGTGATGGTTATATATAGTACGTCGCTATTCGAATGATATGACGAAGAATTATGTAACTCTCCCATAATTTTTTTTACTGAGCTATGCCATAGGGAAAGTTAATAAGTCATGTTCATCACTACTAGCTAACTTGATTTATTTCATAGCAAGCCTTTAATTTTGGAACCATTTTTTGAGTGAGTACGCTCACAACGCCTACAATGGGGGTGTTCTGCGTGGGGCGTTGTTTAGCCCAAAACGGGCAAAACTTGAGCGTTCATGCGAGACCCATGACCATTTCCATTTTCATTTTTGTTTTTTTCCCTTGTTTTAATTCAAAATAAATAGTGTTGTGGAACCTAGGGGCCAAAAAAAGGGCGTTCTGGTGTTACCATTGCTAGTGGTAAAAATGGTGTTGTGCTGACGTGACACGCAAATTTAAAAAATAAAAGCTTACAAAGACATATAATCAACATCACAATTAATTAATGCATATAAAAGAAATGAAGAATGATTGGAACTTAGGATTATATATATGTATAGTACTTGCATAATATGTAACGGAGTGATTAATGGAGATGGCCAAAAAAGTAAGGTATTGTTTGATTTAGTCAAATTCCGCATGGATCATAAGGTTGACCTTGAGCCTGCTCAGGACTTATTTTACTATTCGAACTCACGATTTTATTGGAAATTGCCGCCTATTCATTCCCTTTTATTTAGTTTATATGCTCACAATATATTTAATCCTTATATGGGTTAATAACTTAATATTATTAGATTGTTGATGCCTTGATGCCTGATGGGATCATATATTATAGAAGAATTGAAGTAAGTCGTCGAGCTAAAAAATATTACCTGATTTATTTGTTGGTATCGTTGATACCGCGAATCGAATAACAATATCCTAAAATGGCATACTGTCATTGACTACAGAGTTTTTTTATGATTGAAATGTGGGAAAAACTGTAGCTTTATTGATAGTATATAACGATTACACTAAGCAAAACGCAGAACAAATTAAACGGAAAAGAAAGAATAACAGAGTCGTTAAATAAATAACGAAACGGAGGCCTGCATTGGACGCAGTTCCTATAAAACAGATTCGAGTCTGTTTCCTAGGGTACAACCGTTAAAGCTGCGTTGTACAGCCGAAGATGACGACGTGCCTGAAACTTCACCGAATATTAATACGAACGATGGAGTGGTTAGGAAGTGACTGCGTTTATTTTTGAGTTTTTCAACTGGAGCGAAGGGTCATATTTATATTAAAAAAACCGACTTGCTGACCAAGAAAAAATCTAAGGTAAAAACACAAACGATTTAAAAATTGTTTTAAAACTTAAAATTATAGGTTATGGAACCAATTTATTTAATAAATAAAATTCTGGAAGCTTGTAAAAATATTGCGAGCAGGTGCAAAAACCGGCATACGCAAGATCGAGAATCTTTTAGCTTCCCTGCACGTAGGGATTGGAGTAAAACACACCACAAGAGATCAGAACATGATCTATACCAAAGAGCTTATAAATTGCTCAAAAATTGATCATTGGGTCGATGTGGGATCAAGTCTCATTCCCCCTCATTTGAATGCTTCCAACTATGTTTCAAGTAATACACTTTAAGTTTCAGTTAAAGTTTCAGTTAGAATCTAGTTTTTGGTTTCTGTTGTTTTTCTAGATTTTTGTATCTTTTGTTCTCTAGCTCCTTGCTAGATTGATCGTTTAATGATAATTTTATTCTGCCGTTCAAAAAAAAAAAACACTTTAAGTTTCAATATCTCATTCACCTTAAATCCGTTTTGGACATATCTTATATCGTTGCAAAGCTCTCTTCAAGGAGAACACAAACCCACGAAGTATTAACTATATATATGAAATATACTTATAGTTATATACGTTCAAAGTTTATGGAAAATGCAATTTTTCATTCAACATTTCCAACATAAAATAAGTAATTATGATGGTATTTTAGTGATGGAAGATATGAAAATTAAGATAAGGTGCCGGGTTTATAACTAAGCCCTATTTACTTTGTATGAGTTTCTTACATTCTTGATGAATTTGTAAAATGTTGACGATCGACAAACTAGACTGATCCACAATTCCCGCGTCAAGTACATCATGTGATTAGTGCATTGGACAACAAGTTCAGTAGTTTTAATTGACCATTTCTATGAAAAATACAACATATATATAAATGCAATGTACAACATTTAAACAGGGCCGGCCCTGGTACCGGGCCTCGTGGGCGACGGCCCAGGGCAACAATATGTTGGGGGCATCAAATGTTAGGTTCATGTTATATTAGGGTATGCTCATTTAATTCAAGTATTTATGCAAGTAACGATGTTTAAAAAAACGTATTTTATGTACTTTGAAATTAAAAGTCGAAATCACAAGAAGAAGAAAAAGTTCGCTGGACTTTTTTAATGGCGGAAATGGGTTGATGGATGGTGAGGAAGACGATAGACACGTGCTTAGCTTGACTTCGGTTCAATTATAAGTGTTTTGTCATTATAACCCCCCTATCATTGGTTGAAAGTTCATTTTACACCCTATGCTTTATATTTTATAATTTTTGTACTCATTTTTGAAGGTTCTTGATACTGGCAAATAAGATCAACAGGTACATTATAAAACTATACATACGATCCTACAATATAATTTTGGGTTGGTATCCAAATTTTTAAAGAGATAAGTGTTTCCACAATATTTATATTGTGAAAAACTATTATACATGCCTTTTGTTTTGTGAAGTTTAATAACTAAATTCTAAGAGTTTCTTTTTAATTTCAAAAACTCACAAGATTTTGCAAAAAAAAATGAATTCACACTAGAAGAGTCTCATTTACGTGGATTATCAATTATGTAATATTAGAAGTCTCTAAAAAATGTTCATTATGAATTTTTATTATTTTTTTAAGTTTTTACTCAAACAAACGCACAAAGATGTGACCTATTTCGAACTTGTAATTCAAAATTTAATTATCTTCTCATATTGTAACAAGTTACTTATTTGATGAAGAATAGCATAAAGATGAGCCGTCTAATTTGACTAAAAAAGATAGAGGGCTAATTTTACAAAACTTTGTAGGTGCATATTTCGGTGGACTCGCCCAGGGCACCTGGAAACTCAGGACCGGCCCTGCATTTAAAGTTGGTGGTGCAAATATATTAGAGCTTGTTGTACAACTATATTACAACATCATTTTGATGTATCGATAACTTTTTTTGGTGTATTTACTTAGTTTGACATAAGGTTCGGTTGTAGGTTCGATGGGGTTTGAGATGTTATCGGCTCTTTGTAGGAATTTGGGTTGGTGACAAGTAGTGGTGTTCAAAAAACCCAGGTTTTATACCCTACCCGAAGCCAAACCCGAAAACTCAACCCGGTCAAACCCGGTTTGACCCTACCCGTTCGGGTTTTTAAGTACCCGGCGGGTAGGAACCCGGGTTGGGTTTTTTGCATTCAAAATCGGGTTGAACCAAATAATTGGTTAATCAATAATCAAGCCCTTTGTTAAAATAAAAATAATAATGATAAATAATTTTAATTAATTATATCCGAACGCCAGCTCGGTAATCTTAAACCCCAAGAAACTATAGAATCAAAACCCTCACGCACTCTCTAGTAGCAGCTCCCACGAAGAAGAAGAAGAAGCAAACACACTCGATACGATCACTAAGGGTAAATATATTCCTCAACTATATATTTATTATATCATAATATGATCAGGTATCATTTATATATGTTTTATTACAGTTTCATTGATGATTCGCGTTCCTTTGTAAGTTTAATTACACGATTCTATTAGCGTTTCGTAGTTTGCGTTTTAGGGTTTCTATTGTGGTCAGATCTTGCTTTAGATTGGTAAACTCAGTTTGTTTTCTAGGGCTCTTTTTTTTAGGAATTAACTGATCTATTGATAAATGAACTAAATTCTGCATTATGCATGTACGGAATTAAGACCATTTATAACAGCATTGTGTATTTGATTTGATAGATTTAGTTTACAGAAATCGTTGTTATTTGTTTATAATGGTTTTGGTATTGTAATGTATGTCAATGTTGAAGAGATCACTGTTAATTGTAGATAAGATGGCGTCACAATTACGGCAATTGCGATTGAAGGCATCTCAAGCTTCAGAGCTGTTATCGAAGCATGGAACTGCTTACTACAAGCAGTTGATAGAACAGAACAAACACTATGTTCAGGAGCCTGCAACTGTCGAGAAATGCAACGAGTTGTCTAAACAGTTGTTCTACACTCGCCTTGCAAGGTGAACTTTTTTCAAACATTTCTATTTTCAGCTGTGATTGTTTTGTAGCGTATGCTTACGTAGGTTTATTGTCTGTTTAGGTAATGGCTCAACTATGGTTGTGATTTGTGGATTGGTTTCATTCATGAATAGTGACTTTTGTGTATGATAACAAACGATATGGTGAAATTGAAAGTAAAGGCATGTAAGACAGTTGATTGTAATAAGTAGAAGGGTCTGAGTGTCCCTATAATGATTTATACAATTCTTTGAAACTGAACTCAATATTATAAGGATATTGTGTGTCACTGTGTGCCTGTGTGGTACAAGGCAGAAGGCTAACTTGTCTGTATTATAGGTTCCAGTTGATACTAAAATAGCGTTTTAGGTTTTGGAAGTTAAAATAGACATGTGGACATGTGGTTTAGAATGGTGTGACTGTGATGCAGGTTTCTATGAAGCTTATAAACTAGTGGTCAATAATATTCATGAAGTAATTTTTTGAATCTTGATGTGGTAGTCACAAGAATGAGGATGGACGTTAGTTCAATGCTTTTGATGCCTTACTTGGTGGATATATGCTTTCTGGTTGGAAAGTCTCTGGTTCGTCACTGTTACTATGCTTTTGATGCTTTACTTGGTGGATATATGCTTTCTGGTTGGAAAGTCTCTGGTTCGTCACTGTTACTTGTACTGCAGTTCTTTGCCCTCCAAGTTTCAGTTGTAGTCATTGAACCACATAATTTAAAATTACAACGTAAGGTCATACCAATAGAGGGAAATAAATATATGCATGCATCTTAAAGTGATCCTACAACATTTATGATAATATTTCAATATATCTAGACTGTAAACTAATATGGTGCTCTGCTATCTGATAATTGTGTCTTAGCTAGATGTAAAGAGTGTAGGATTATGTGATTTGATTTGGATATTAGGCACGGTTTAAGCGGAACTCTCATTTATATGATATAATAATGACTAATGAGAAAACGTAGATGAATTTGTGTGTCCTGCTTATTTTATGTATGGTAAAGTTAACATTAAATGAAATAAAAATGAATGAATAACTGGAACCTTACCATACTTACCGATAACACTTAGGATATTCATTGTACTCAATTAACAAGCCCCTTTTGCACTTAATGTGTAATTCCTTGTTGTATTCTAACACATTTATGCTTTTTACAGTATTCCAAGACGTAAGGAGGCATTCTGGAAGGAATTGGACCAAGTAAAGGGTTTATGGAAGGAAAGGAAAGAATTGCATGTGGAACAAGTTGGGATTGCTGCTCTGTTTGGGCTCGAATGCTTTGTTTGGTTCTGTGCTGGTGAGATTGTTGGTAGGGGTTTCACAATTACTGGTTACCATGTCTGAGTTTGCAACCTTATTAATTGGTAAACAGAAAAACATTGTAAGACGCTTAACTCTAGGTCGTTGAAAATTTTGAAAGCTGGTTGTGTAGGCAGTTGTAAGTTGGTTGCGTAAATAAACTGAACTTGTAGAAAGTCATGCACATTGTAGTGGTGTTGGTGATCATTTTGTTAGATATTGGTTAGGCCAAGTTTATCATTGTGTTACATTCAATGTTTTGAAAACCGGTTGAACTGGTCCGGTCAGACCGGATCCGGACACAAAACCGGTTCAACTCATATAGTACAAAATGGGCGGTTCAACCGGACACAAAACCGTTTCAACCGGATTGAATCGGGTCCGGACCAAAAATCGGTTCGCTAAAAAACCGGTTTCTAAAACATTGGTTACATTGAAGAATATTATATATTTTTTACTCTGTTGAAAGTAAGGAGTTTTGACTTTTGAGTTGCATTTGGGTTTGGCCAAAATTTTGGTTGATACTTGATAAAGTAAAGCAGGTGGCTTTAACACAACCATGTAAAAGATCAAATTACTGTATATTTGTTTATTCTGAAGTTATAATGCTAAAGCTAAATAATACTCCATTATACCAACTTAAAACTGTTTATATTTACTAGATACCCATTTTCATAAAATCTTTATCATGAAATACACAATTAATTATATAAATTATGTGATCTTAATGGAAAATCCATATCCATATCTCCTATATCCATATATTAAGAAAACAGAATATGGGAGATATTGAGAAAGTATTTTTGTATACAAGCTTGGTGATGCTACTTCTAACTCTTGATTCTGTCATTACTAAAAGACACAGGTTGTTCAAGCTAGTTTTAGAACTAATAAAAACAAAAGTGAGGGATATCGTTTGATGATGATGGAAGTGGCTGAACGCAGGAATGAATACTTACCCAGCTCTGATAAACAGAAGTGTCCCTCCACTCATCGTTCACGAAATTTATCGTATGGATATCAATGAAAACTCAAAAAATGTGTTTCCTTTAAAGGATACAAGAAAGGATGTGTTTATATATCCTTAACAAAACCTCTAAAATATATATTTTTTTCTTTAAAAGATATAAGCATATGTGGTGTAGATATAAGATATCAAATTTCCGAATGCAAAAATTTTTAGTCAAAGTGAAGGTTATCAAATCCTAAGCAATGGATTTCATTTTTTCAATTTTAGGATTACATATTGGTTGAATAGAGATACAACTTGAAAATACAACGTGCACAATGCGACATAAAAAATTCGTTGGAAAAAAATGACACAATTGAAAGTACTTTTATATTTTTCTATCATTAACCCTAAATATATTAGCTTATGCTCCCGTGATGGTAGCCTAGTGGTGAGGGACATGTAACATTGCAACATAAAGATGGAGGTCACAGGTTCAATCTCCGTCATCCCATATTCCTTTAACCGCGCGAGTTATGCGATTTATCTCTCTCAACTTACCCTGAGATTGGTCGGTGAGAGCCGGGCTACCAAATGGTCGGTTTTACCTCCTCTTTTTTATTAATTTTTTTTTAGTAGGCTTTACAATATTATTATAAAGTTACAATAATAATAACCTCTCATATATTATATTCATAAATAATACATAATAGAGCGCAAGAAAATTACAAAATTAAAACATTTATGTGGAATTAGTTACCAATATATCTATACTATTTTGAAAACATGAATATACTCCGTATTTAATTAATATGAGATGAGAGTACATCTATGGTTAACCATATGAACGCACAACTTGGAGCTCTAGCTTTTAGGATTATCTCGTGTGTAGAATACAAGGTTGGAGAAATTACTATGCTATAAGCTACATGATTTCCTTCTATCATAACAAACAACCAATTACACACATTAGAACTTAGGGCGTTAGTTAATATCTCCAAGAATATACAAGCAATTTGTGATATGGTGGATCCGTTGCGAAGCACCTTAACTAAGCACAACGAATCAGTCTCTAATGTGACCTCCGAGTATCATTTACTACATGTCTACATGCATGAGTCATAGCCCAAAGGATAACTTAGTCTCATCTTCCAAAACTGAGCTTGCATAACATTTTGATCGAGCCCCTGATATGGTAGTACATCACCATTACAATTGTGAGCTATAAAATCCAATCCCACCTTACATGACTCTTTTTGCCAAGCCGCATCACAATTAAACTTTGTATGACCATCTCATGGCCTTAACCAAATAGCTATATGCGTATTTTGTATAACACGAACACCTCAAGAAACTTCTTACAAATTAGCCTGGTGAATAAGGACAGAGAATTTTGAGGGCCAGAGGTAGGGGTGTTCATGGACGGTTAACCGGGGACTCGGTTAACCGGGGACTCGGTTAACCGGAGACTGGTTAACCGGAGTCCCGGTTCGACATATTTTTGAACCTAAACCGAAAAATTCTGTTAACCGATAATCGGTTAACCGATTTTCCGGTTCGGTTAATCGGTTAACCAAATGAACCGTTTATTACTTAGAACTTATTTAAAAAGTAATTATTAACACACAAATATACATTAATTATTAAGTGTTCACTATTTTTAAAATATTTTGACGATAAAAGTTTCAAACGATATCAATTTTACTCTATATAATTGTGTATTTATGTTATACATACGTAGATCGTTCGAATATAATTAGAACTAAGCAGTAATCATTATCGTATTAACCCAAAATTAAGTTAGTAAATTACATTAAAATGAGTGAAAAAGAAATATAAATGATTTTATCAAAATATAAGTGTAAATATCAATATATAAATTTAATATATACAATATATATATATATATATACAAATATTATAAGGTATATATAAACTTTTCGATTTTTTCGGTTAACCGTTTATTACTTCTATCTCAAAATCATGAACCGAAACCGAAAAACCGAAAAAATTTTAGTTCGGATAACCGAAACCGAAAAACGGTCGTTTTTCGGTTTCGGTTAACCCAAAATCGGTTCGATTTAACCGGTTTTCGATTTGGTTTTTCGATTTCGGACTATTTTGAACACCCCTAGCTAGAGGGGGTTGTGCCCCGCCAAAACTTTGACTAGTAGGTATAGGCTTCATATTACAGTGAGTAATCAAAAGATAGTATTTACCTATTTGGCCCCTCTTAAATAAAAGAGTTTCTTATAACTTCTATCATGTTTGAAACTCTGCTTGTCATAAGTTCATCTTTTTTGGAGAAAAAAAAGTTAAAATAGCATTAAGTACAGTATTTTTGATGGAGGCTAAGTATTGAAGAACGGACCCTTATGTTTCTGTAGGCCCATGATTGTTACACAAATAGGGCTGCACGGAAAGGGGCATAACTTGGGCTACAGGGCTCCGTTTCACGCCCATGAGGAGGCGAATCAAATCCGTAGGCGGTTAAGCCCACCGTCGAACCCCAAAAACGGCTCCGTTTGGAAGATACGACCCATTTATAATTTTTCTGTTAAATTTGGACTTTTGTTTTGGGCTTTATGTTCGGCCCGTTATGTTTTTTAGGCCCATTTAAATTTCTGGTTGTTATTTAGGGTTCAAGGAACATTGTAAACGATTCAATTTTTATTTTTCAAGAAATTTGATTTTGCTTCCAATTTTGTGAATCAAAGCATACCCATCCACGACATTCTTTGTGAATCAACGTGTTTTGGAAGAGATTTTTCCTGGTATTCCAAGGAATCAATTAGTTTAATCTTATTATCTCAATTTTGCACTACATCAATTTTTAGAATGATACATAACGATTTCAATTCTAAATTTTTAATGAATTATTATTATTAGAGATAAAATGCAAGTTCTGGTTATCCTGTGTAAGCTAATGGTTTTACTCCGAAAAATGATTTGTTATAAACTATAAGTTTCAACATATATAATTGAATCTTTTTTACATACTATTAGGGTTGATCAGATCATATCCTAGGGCAACAGTCACGTGAAAGTCTGGAAAGGGTGACGAGAAACTAGATCTATATTCAGGATAAGTTTAACCAGATACACAACATAACAATCTACAATCGTATAAATGAAACATTAATTTAACATCATCCCTACTCCTAATATCTACATTTCAACAATCACAATATTAAACTACTCTATAAACATGGCAATAGGTAAAGTACAAACTGAAATAACATAAAGCACAAACATTATAACAGTAAATAAAGTTTAGATATCACCGGGAATACAACATCGTAATACTGAGGATTACAAATAGTCTGAACTTAAAAACTCGTTACAACAAGATTACCAAGCTAAACCTTCCTCTAGACTTGAATCGTAAGCTTATCTCTCTCTATTTCCTTCTAGATCTCTAGAGAGAGATTCTAGAGAGAGAAAGTATAGAGAGAGAGAATGAAAGAGAGAAAAGGAGAGAAACTTGAAAGTGAGAAAATGAAATGAGAATGAGGTGTGTTTTGAAGTGTGGAGGTGCCATCTATTTATAGTGAAAGCCTCAAACCATACGTACAACTTGCGAAGCAGCACGTACAAGCAAACGAAGCACAAACGGGGGGAGGAGTGGCCATATACGGCCTTGCAGGGGCCGTATACGGTCTTTCAAGGGACGTATATGGTCTTGCGGGGGCCGTATACGGTCTCTGGGGCCGTATACGTGCTCCGTCTGATTTCGTTCGTTGTTTAAAACGCCCGTATCTCCTTCGTTATGCGTCCGTTTGACTTGATTCTTTCGCCTGTGGCTTCGTAATTCCGTTACGCTTCTAATGGTGCTAATATCACGGAAATTGGACGTGTATAGCTTAAGCATAACCGGAATAACTTTATAGGTGTCTATAATCGTCGTATCTTCTCCGTTCTCCAACCTTTTTGCATGAATATTGATTTTCCAGACTTGTTTTTACCTGTATTATCATATGATGAGGTTAGAATGTGAATCTTACAAGATAAATGAGGTCGGAAGAATTTGTGCATGTATATTCATCTTGATTTGCTTGTTATTTGGACATTTTTAGTGATTTTTGCAGCAACGTCTATATTTGGAGCACTTTAGTGAATTTTAGTAAATAATGATCATTTTGGAATATTTTCATTAAAGATGTGCCCAAAAAGTGTGGAATATTGACCTTAAAAATATGACTTTTTTTGCGTCACATCACTCCTCTTGCTGTCTCTCCTGCTGCCTTCGGTACTTTTCCTGCAGCTCTGCCAAGGCGGCACCCTCGTCATAAACCGGTGGTGGATAACTTGCTCCAGACTGACCCCACATGGGTGGATAGTGGTAGGTTGTTGGCCAGTAGTTGGGCACTGCTTCAGAAAGTCTTTGTGTGTTGTGCGCCGACCAAGCACTGTGGTAACGCTGTGCTCCAAGCTCATATCTGACTTCCTGCGAAAAATCATCATGGCTAACCTGAAGGCCCTGAATACCCTACATAATATTCAGCATGGATGGCTGTGCTACGCCCTGCTGCTGGAAACCTCCCTGCTCATATGCAGCTTCTTCCTCTTGATGCTGTTCATGTTCCACTTGCTGTTGTCTTCTTCTTCTTCTTCTCGGTGGCTGAGCCGGTTGCTCCTCTGGCGGTGGTTCCTGGTAGGGCACGAAATTATTATTGACAACTGAGATAGCCTGTGCCCCCTGAAACAGAACTAACCCTACTGTTTTTGGCATAGCCGTCACTCGCTCTGAAATTCTCAAAACTGATGTTGAAGGACTTGGCAATCCTAGTCACAAAGTGTCCCCCACAGATAGGGGATGTCCCTCTAATCCCGCTGGCATTATGATGTAAATACCAGGCAACAGCGTATGGCACATTGATATTCTCCTCCGCTACGAACTTCCTCAAATACCATAAGTCGGGGAAAGTGACTCTCTCTGTGTTCTCCCTTCTATGCGAAATGGTGTGCGCAAGACATCGCTGGATTACCCGCAACTGCATGTTGTCCATATCTTTGTATGAACTTCCACCTCTAACATATGGTTTTTGTGAAAATTCGTGCCACACCTCCTTGGGAAAAAATTCCATCTCGATCATCTCACTAGCCATCAAATAATCCCCAAAATGAGGTGCATCCAGCTGCTCTCGAGAATAAATGCCTAAACAGGTAGCAAGCTCCATCATACTCATTTTCCTTGGTTGATGTAACACCCCCGAAATTCACTGTTTTGCGGAAGCATAGTTTGGGGTGTTACTAATCAAATATCACAGCACAAAGATAAAGTAAACGACATCTATATGCAACGTTTGTAAATTAGTTACATTCCATAGATATATTGTTTGAAAACTTAGTGTTTTCGTATACAAAAATGTAGTTTCCCTAGAGTCAGCGCGTGTAGCGGGAGATTCTATTACATAATCAAAATATACAAAAGATAATGCTAAGAATCTCCGTTAATGCAGTTGTGTTGAAATCATGCGACTCTAGCTAAAAATCCTGGAGTAATCCTACTCCATCCGAGTACCTGAGAAAACATGCTAAAAAGTGTCAACCAAAAGGTTGGTGAATCTCACAGGTTTGTAAGTAATATCAGCTTTGAACACGAGATTTCATCAGTAATGCCCGCAGGCGTAAAATCAGCAATTTCAATCTAGAAATCGTAAACCAGTATTTGCAATCCCGCAAATGTAAGTAAGTAAGTTTATACCATTGCCATGAGGCTCATAATCGAAGCTTAACCCGTAAGTAATAAGTTTGCTCCCGTGACATGCTCGTGAATGAGCAAGCATCAGTAACGAATAATTAGTCACCCGTTTCTACGTGTAAATCAGTACGTGGCAGCGCTACTGCCCCGGGTGGGGAGGGTCATTTCCCTAATGGATCCATTAACTAGTGTTCGCGCTTAAGTCCGTAACTAACGATATATGATGGAGAGACTTCTGTTTGTAAGTAAACTCATGCAATTTCGTTTGGTATAGTAAACAGTTTAGTACTTGTGTTCAAGAAAATCAGTAGCATGTATCTCCCCCAATAAGATAAAATAGTAAAAGTGGGGCCGTAAGACTCACCTGAGTCTTGAAATAAGCCGTAGCAAATAGCAAGTGGTAAATATAGCAAGTAGGTTCTCCGAACCCGTAACCTTCAAATGCCTAACACATGAGGTTATGTAAGTACGTGTCTCGCAAGACGTTCCGTTTAGTTGTACACAACTAGTTAAGTCCAATGTTCGTTTGTATGTTCGTAGTCGTTTGTTTTGAGAAAACAGTTTTGGCCCATTGGTGACGGTTCATCAAAATAATTCTAAATTGTTGACTTTGCTACAGTAGATTTGCTACAGTACTGCTACAGTAAAATTTGACTTTTTTGTACAGTACTTTGACTTTAAAATTCTGGTTTTCTGTGTTTTTGCGACACAATCTGCAACACTAAAGTTTGGTATGCGACACAGTGGTTGTGTCGCATAAAGTGCGACACAAGAGCTCTGCGACACAGTGGTTGTGTCGCAAAAGCTTGCGATGCTAATTTAATAGCGACATAAGGGTTGTGTCGCATAAAAAGTGCGACACAATAGTGCGACATAACGTACGACACAAAATACGACACTAAATGGTTTATGCGACATAGCATGCGACACAAGGCTTGTGTCGCATGTATGAACACCAGCCCAGAAACTTTCGGGTTTCAAGAATTTCCGACCAAAAACGCAAATCTAACCCATCTTTGAGCTATAAAATGGTGTATTCTTCATGTATTAGGTTATATCTAAGTTGTGTACACATCAAAACATCAAAACATTACACCAATTTGAATAGATCTAAGATTTTAGGAATTTCTTGCTTTTGCAAATCGAGCCAAACGGAGGATGAAATGATGAAAACGGTCTTGATATTCTTGCTCCACTCGTGATGGTGATTCCGAATATGTAATCTTCGTGGTCGGGATTTGATTCCGAAAATTTGGTGTGAATTGAGATTGAGAGAGTTTGGTTTGTGTGTGTTTTTGTGATAATGAAAAATGAAAGAGAAAAGTGGGTGTGGGGGTGGGGTTTGGCTGATCCACCAAGGAAGGAGGGGGAAATACTCCCCAAAACACAGTGTTGACTCTGTGTTCTAATCGTTTAATCACTAGTTTTTAATATTTAACCAAACGTTTATATTTTTAAAATGTAACTAAAGTATTTAAATAAAAATACTTTGAAATTAATATTAAAACATTTGTCGCAATATTTTAATTATTAAGTCGCGTTTATTACGTTTTGTTGCGTTAGTTAAAATGTCGTCGCGATAATATATAAATAATGCTCGTTCGGTTGCGTATTTTATATAACAAAATACGTTCTCATTATTTAAGTAAATTTCTGTCACCAACGTCCAAGTAAACTGTGTCGGACTCGGTCCGGTTAATTCTCACGATTTATCCAAATCGCGTAAGTACACACACATATATATAAATCACCTTATATATATATATACAAATAGAGCCTGTAATTAGTCCTATTACATACTAATTACAACTAGTTACAAACAATTAGGCATAATTAATTATCCTAATTATGCAGGTGTTACAGTTGACCTCCTAGTCGGAAAGTCATGAAATTTTTATCAGTCACCATCTCAACATCCTCTTTCATTTCATATGTGCAGTGGAATTCCACACATAGCTCTTTGTATACCTGCTCTTTAATCTGAAAGATTCCTTCCCATTCCTCATATTCGAATGGTATGTGATCCACGAAATAACGTTGCCTAATGATATCATTAATTCCGTTGGCTACCCCTGCTTGTTCTAGTGGTTCCCAATCGACCACCCTAGATAAATCACATTCTTTCCCCCTCAACAAGTTCAGTCTCTGACAGTATGTGTTGTACTTTGCTAACCTGTTACTAAATCTGAGCCATGGGTGAATAGTCTCGGGAATAAGTAGAGCATCAATGCTCATTGGCTGAGGGCGGTCACTCTCTTCATCGTCAGCAGTCCTAGAGGTGCTGGCTTTTTGTTTCTTGTTTCTTCCCTACAAAACACAACACAAACAAGAGAATTGCCATGACCAATTCATCCATCACATAGGCAACCAATACCAACCAATACTACTACTAGTAACTAGATATGCTATCATATAATGTACATACTTATTAGGATTAGCATCATATCAGTTACATTGCCGCAAACGCTTGAAATTTGCTAGCTCAAACTCATCAAACTTTCACAAATACCCTAATATCAAGCTAAACTCGAATTATGCAATTAAACACACAATTTGATTCAAGTGAGCATTACAATCGTGAGTATTATGTAAATGGATTACAATTCTAAGCATATCATTACACAAAATTAGTTTTCCCCAAATATTGTTTCAAGAAACCTAAATTTGTAATTTTCATAATCATGTAAATTTAACACGAATTCATGCAATCAGAAGGTTAAGATACATATAACACACAATATAATCAGAAAAAGAAACAACTAAAACTTCCCCACACTCAATTTCAAGAAAACCTAAATTTGAAAGCTCCAATCAATCCATGAAAATTAAGTGCTTTGAATGAAAAAGTTATTAATCGTACCTTAAATATGTTGTAGAAGTGTTTTGCCGGTTTAATTCGTGAGTCTTTGCTTGAAAAATGGTTGATTGGGGGGTTTGGTGGTGTTGGTCATGGTTTTTGGAGAGAAAATTGGGTATATGGTGTGTGTGGAATGCGTGGAAGTCGCCCAGAGATAACCTGAAAAACGGGAGTACCCGGCGGGTACTAAAGAGTACCGGCGAGTACTCACGTTTAGTGCCCGGACAAAGATGAACTACCCGGGGTGAACTCACACGGGTAAATGATTAGTACCCGGCGGGTACTCTTTGTATGCAATGGGTACTCAAGGCCCTCTAGTTTCTGTTACCAAATTAACATGAGTACCCGGCGGGTACTCTTTGTATGCCCGGGGTACTCTTTGACATGCAAAATTTTTAAAAGTGAAATTCCGACGCGCATAACTTTTGACTCGTAAATATTTAGAACCTGAAATTTTGTAGGCACCTCCACTATAACATAATAAAACTTTCCATTTTTACACTTTTTCAAATTTCGCGTTAACGAAGAATTCGGACGTGTGACTAGTTTTTGGTCATTTCGGACACTTTTGGTGACCATGCCAAATCACAAACGACTCACATTTAGACTTTCATTTTTTACCAACACATTTTAACATACATTTAACACCTAAGGCAATAGCAACAAGCTACATACTTACACCATGGCTCGTTTTGACATAACCACACTTTCATGACCCATTTGGGCACCTTTTTACCCATTTACCATAACAACAACACTTTGACTTATTTACTTTCAATATCCACATATACTTGACCATTTCAAGGTAGTTGACTTTTAAGAATGGAAACATAACTTCATGATTCTTCAAAATCTTCATAAAAATAACAAAGTCTTCAACTTAAAACATCATTTAGAAATGGAAACATAACTTAACAATTACTTAAAACAAAGTCTTCTAAATCTTCATAAAAATATTCTTGAAACAAATAAGTCTTCATACTTGTAACACCCCCAAATTTACTGTTGAGCGGAAGCATACTTTGGGGTGCTACTAATCAATAAACAAAGCACATAAGATACATAATGAACGACATCTACATGCGTCGTTTACAAAAATACATTGATTGTAATAAAGTTTACAATAGTTAATAAGTTACAAAAGCTCGGTAACCTATCTTAGAGATTCTATGGCATTACTACTTTTACAAAATATAATAATGCAGGTAAATCTCTTGATGTTTGCATGCGACTCGAGCTAATGGGCATCATGAGGGAGCAGACCTACTGCTGCTGCGAACCTGAGAATTCATGCTAAAATGGTCAGCTAAAAGCTGGTGAGCTCACAGGTTTAATGATAATGTATAATGTATGAACCGCAAGATTTTAAGTATAATGATTTGCAATTAAGCAAATATGTAAATGATAAATGATGTATATAACTGCCATGAGCACATAGTCTGAGCTTAACTGCCATGGTACCATGTGCCTAATCAACACACGTATGAACAAATGATAATGCGTCTATTTGACCAGTCAGTGCTTGCTGACCCGGACGGGGATTGTCAATCCCATATGGTACCATACACTAACATTCATGCTACAAAGTATTACCAAACTATGCTTGGAGGACTTAAATGATTAGATGAATAAACTCATGCAGAATATAGCGATATTTGATACTTGCGTTCACATGTAAAACAAAACAAGCATGTATTCCCACCCCTGGGTTAAAAACAGTAAAATGAGGGGCTATGAGACTCACCCGAGTCTGATGAGATGCTATCAAGCACTAATGATGGTATATAAGAGAAATGATGTCATCTCTAACGACTGAAACCTGCTGGGCGTCCTAAACGTGCAAGGTTTTTAATGATTAGATGTTGAAACCTGCTGGGCGTATTAAACGCGCAAGGTTTTAATAATTAGATGTCTCAACAGATCATCTATGCTAGTTGTTCCCTCAACTAGTTATGTCCAATGAATTGATGTGATTAGTTATGATTGGAAAACAAGTACGGCCCGTTGGTGAGTTTGAATAATAATTCCAACGTATTATTGTTATGTTGTACAACGATATACTTTTAAAGTATATTTGAAGCGTTTAAATGTCGCATCGTATAAGTATTGGTGTCACGCAAGTTTAACATTTTGTGTGAGAAACTAGTTGTAAACCCGCTATTCGAGACTGTCACACCCCCAATTTCATGGTTTGCGGAAGCGACGATTTGGGTGTGACTAATCAATAATCAAAGCACCAAAGTACAAGCAAACGACTCTAAATGAGACGTTTCAAAAATACTTTACATTACAAAAGTAATACAAGGTTTTAAGTCATAATAATACATCGTTAAATGAGTTTGCGAAAATGATTTTTAATACATAACGATTAACAAAATATAATGCAAGAAAATCTTCGTTCTGTTTGCAAGCATGCGACTCATACTAACTAGCATATCCTACGGGCCATCCTTACTGAGCAACCCTACTGTTGCTATGTACCTGAGAATGCAACACTAAAAGGGTCAGCTATAAAACTGGTGAATCTCACAGGTTTTCAAATAAACATTGATGTGATCAACATGATTATCCGACGATTTTATAACCAAACAATGAGTAAACAATGTAAACCGAACAGTGATATGTAATGTAACCGAACAATGATGAACCAATTAGGTTCCTGAACAATGAGTTAACCATTAAGGTTACCGAACAATGATTGGCCGACACTGATATTGCACTGAGCTATGATTCAAAGCATAACCCGATCTTTGCCTCCCGTTTTGGTGATACACCTGTAACAATTACTAAAGTGCCCGTTTTTAACTTGGTTGTAGCTAGCAACCCGGACCGGGACGTCACTCCCATGATAGTACTATCCTTTAGTAATCGCGCCTTATTAAGTTAATGAATCATACACTGTTGAGGACTTTTACCGAATTAAAACACTCGTGCATATACCGTACAATGAAAATCATGACTAACAATGATACCTGAACAATGTAACCAATGTGATTAACTGAATTAAATAACAATGCAGATAACTTGAGTTAATACTAAATTAACTAACCGAATAACAGTGATCACGAAAACAATTTGTGTTGCATCTCCCCCAATTATTAAAACATGTAAACAGTAAAAATGGGGCCGTGAGACTCACCTGAGTCTATCCGAGCAATGAGTATATCCGACGTGGAATAGACAATCCCCCGAAGTATCCTAGTGTCCTAAACACGCAAGATTCTAATGAGCATTCATTTGTCTAATGTATTCCGAATCAATGTTTATCCATTTAAATTATGTCCGAATGTTTATGTTTGTATTTCCATTTCAAAGTTTGTAAAAAGTATAGCCCGTTGGTGGTGACATGAGATTATGTTTCAAAAACATATCTTGCTTTGTTTTCGTAGAAATATTCATCGTGTATATATATATATAATGTTCTAAAACATAAGGTATGTTTGTTTGTATGAATATAACTCGTATATTCGTGTTTCAAAATCTAATATGATTTGTTTTTATAAAAATAGCCATCTCGTATTATATAT
The DNA here is from genome assembly GCA_949592205.1 of Helichrysum umbraculigerum. Taxonomy (NCBI): domain Eukaryota; kingdom Viridiplantae; phylum Streptophyta; class Magnoliopsida; order Asterales; family Asteraceae; genus Helichrysum; species Helichrysum umbraculigerum. Next base: position 336,906,963 of record CATIUR010000001.1, read on the forward strand.
ATATATGATAAAACTTTGTTGTTAAACCGATTTGACAGGGCTGCACCGTTTTGGTCATATCTCCATCATACGAACTCGGATAGCCGATCGGCTAAGGTTTCTTAGCCGAACGGCTGGGACTTGTTAGCCGATCAGCTGGAGTATAACCGATCGGCTGGACTGGGTCAGCAGATCTGCTAAGGGCCTGAACAGGGTCTGTTCGCACCAAAACTCACGGATCGAGTTCCAAATCCACATTTTCGAGTATACTAAGTTGTTATAACATAAATACATGATGTATTACTACTTTTAAACATAATAATCAAAGGGAGAGGTGGTGGATCTTACGGATCGAAAAGGTGGACCGAAATGATGATCGCGAAAAAGATGATGATGAACAACGATGGTGATGATGTTGTTGTTGCTCTCCTTTGCTTCCGTTTCCTTTGATGATTCCGAAAATGGTGGTGGTGGTGACGGATCGAGTGAGAGAGGGAGATGAGAATGGTGATGAAAAATGAAAATGGTAAGGAAGAAATGGGATGGGGGGAAAGAAAAGGGAGGCCGGCCATCTCCAATAATTGGAGGTGGTTGGCCTGGTTCGCTCCGTTTCGTGGTATTTGGATCCGTGTTTTCGTACCCGATTGTAATATAGTATAATATTTTCAAATGATAATTTTCTAGAAATTAAATCGTATATGTTTTCCATTGAAGTATTTCATAAAAATACTTTTAATGAGATACAAAAATATATCTTTGTTTCACCTTACTTTGACGAATAGTTTTCAGTGTACAAAACGTATTTAAAATTTCAATCAAGTAAATAATTATTATTCTCGTTGATAATACATTATTTAAAAATGTTGTTCACCAACGTCCGTATTTGAGATTGCGCGTTCTTTTAGATTTGTTTGTATGTGATTATTGCGTGTTCGTTGTATTATATATATATAAGTGCATATATAATATTCGGATACTTTGGATTTAACACGTACCGAGTACGAGTAATTAAAGTTTAAATTTGGCGCTAATTTTAGCCCTTTTTGACCGGGTGTCACATTCTCCCCTTGTTAGGAGAATTTCGTCCCAAAATTTAAGTGAAACCTAGATCCGCGTGTTTCTAAGGCCGACTATGTGATATGTCTAGTACCAAGACATCCGATTTATCCATGTCCTCTCCCCTTGTTAGGATTTGACCTACCGATTACTTAAGAAATGGAGAGGTCCGAATTCTACCCGACCGTTATGTCTACTTGACCAGGTCGTCCCGTATTAGCGAGTGTTACTTTGGTTTGGATGACAAATCCACTGAATTCAGTGAGTCCTTCCGTGTTCTTAGAGTTTAGAGTAACTACCGATCTATTATTCCGAACTAAACTCTACCGATCATTTAGGAGGTTTGATAGTAAGATTTCCGATATTCACACGACCATTGTCTTCACGACAGGGTTGGTCTATGTTGCTGAGGTTAACAATGAATTAAACTTATAGTTCACCGAACTTTGTAAATCTTACTGTCTCCTACCATAGCAGATGCATAACCTAGACTCTATCAGTCTCATATGAAAACAGAGTGATTTAGCATACATTAATTCTATATGGGATGTTACCCATTGTATAACGTTAACCGGTATGTTTTCCGGTATAAAACAGGGTAGGATATGTTATTCCTATTCGTATGTAAGCTAAACCTCGTCCCCAATAGAAACTATAGAATCTTCTTTGTCATTTTTCTCTAATCCTAACGTGCAGTTAGAATCTAGGGAACATATAAAAGATATCAATACCATACAAGATGTATATGTGACAACCGTCAATTTAGGACTATACTTTAGTGCCTAATTAAGTTTTAATACATGTAATTAGTTCTGTGTTAGGCTAATTAATGTATCAATTATTATATATATATTGTTGAATATATATCTACAATTATGCGGTTTGTTTAAATCGTACGAGTTTCGAATCGAATGTAATTTCGACACAATAAATACGGACGTTGGTGAACAATTTTATTAAGTAATGCAAATATTATTTAATAACGCAACTTTGTTTAGAATATTATTTGTTATAATATTTAGTATCCAAGTTTTATCGCACAATTAATAGAAACGCGAATAAAATGTAATTGCGCAAACAAAACAAAACAAATTACCTTTTATAATGAAATTATTAAATGTTTAGAAAAATGCTTCAACAAAAATACAGAATAATTATTCGTATTTTAAAACGTATATTAAAACATAGAAAATAAATATTTAACGTTCAAACGACGGAGTAAACGAACACCGCACGGAGCGAGAACGCGGGGCAAAAATGGGGACTTAACCTCCCACTCCCACCCCACTTTCTTTCATTTCCTTATTTCTTTCTCTCTCCCTCTTTCACTTTCTCTCAAGTTTCATCACAACCAAAATCAACTAAAACCGCAAAATAAACATACTAAACAACCTCGGATCTTCAAGCCCCTTTGGAAATAAACGACCACCTCGCGACGATCTACAATCCTACCTTTCCGGAATTTCATTTCGGCGATTTGTAAGTTTCCGACACAACTCTGAAAACTCTCGTTTTTAAGTTTTATAACTTGCTAGTTGTTTGTATAACCTTGTAATGTCCTAAAATGGGTTGGGTAAAAATATTATGCCGATCGATGGCCGGAAAACGCGTTTTTGGAGTTGAAACTCCGATCAGACCCCGTACGTCGCATTTGGCCTGGAGCATATGCGACGCAGCGACCTACGTCGCACTATATCCCCAACGTCGCATATAGCGACGCAGCGACCTACGTCGCACTATAACCCCAACGTCGCACTTAGCGACGCAGACCCTTACGTCGCAGAAATCAACTACGTCGCCTATAGCGACGTCACGTACAACGTCGCATTAAATTGCGAAAGTCGCACATAGCGACGTCATGCCCAACGTCGCAGTCCGGATCTGCGACGTAGCATCCTACGTCGCACAAAACAGAATCTTCAAACCTCCAAATTTTGAAGTCAAAGTTACTGTTCAAAAAAAAAGTCAAATTTACTGTAGCAGTACTGTAGCAGTACTGTAGCAAAGTCAACATTTTAGAATTATTATTATTTCAACTAAATCACCAACGGGCCGTACACATTTTCAAATACACAATTGAATCAACTAAGTCATAGTAACTTAGATAATTCAATCAAACAAGTCGTTGTAACTGGTATCAACTTATTCCAAACAAGTCGTAGTAACTTGTAACAAAACAATCAACCAAATCGGGGTAATTTGGACATCAAGTTAAGCAAACAATTTCAATGGTAGTCTTTCGAGATACCGGTACAATTAATGACAATTTAAGTGTCATGGACACATTCAGGTTTCAAGCCTTTGGACACCAACTCACAGCTAATTACTTCAAGTTTATTAAGTTAAACACTTCAAGAACCAGGTGAGTTTCATAGCCCCATTTTCACTGCTTTACAACTAGGGGTGTGATATTACTACTCGATTTTGTTTTACAAGTAGAACGCAAGTGCCAAACTTCAAATACTACATGAGTTTCAAGCTAATCAATTTAAAGTCCTCCATAAGCATAGTCTCTAGTATTTTATAGCGTGAATGTTAGTATATGATATCATATGGGATTGACAATCCTCATCCGGGTTAGCACGCACTAACCGGTCAAACGGATGTATTAGCATTTGGGAAGACGAGTGTGGATTAGACACTCGTAGGAGGCATTTCAAGTTAGGTTTCCTTAAGTGGGCCTGACAAATCAAGTTAAGCTCAGACTATGTGCTCATGGACAGTATAACTTTTATTTTGCTTAATTGCACTTTAAATTCAATATAAATCTTGCGGTTCTTACAACTATACATTGACATACAAACCTGTGAGCTCACCAGCGTTTTCGCTGACCCATTTTAGTATTTATCACAGGTACCCAGCAGTAGTTTGGCTGCACAAGCAGGAATTATTAGCTCGAGTCAGCATACATACAACTAGAGATTGGACTGCATTATTATATTTTGTAAAAGTAATTATGCTATGTAATCTCTCAATTTCAGGAACCGAGCTAATGTAACAATATTTTGATGTAAACATTTACTTTATCTATACAAGTTTAAAACGACGCATATAGTGGTCGTTCATTATATCTTATGTGCTTTGTATATTGATTAGTGACACCCAAATCAAGCTTCCGCAAATCTTTAAATTTGGGGGTGTCACAGATTGGTATCAGAGCCTAAGGTTATAGTGAACTAGGTTGCATTTAGTGGGCCTAGACTATGACCGTTAGGCAGTATTCCCTATTAGGTATAACCAGTTCGGAGATTACAGCATACGAATTTAATTTAACATAGCCTGATCAACTATGTACAATTAAATAAAGATGATGTAAGATCTGAAGGAAGTTATGGCTGAACAGGATACATTAGTTGACTCTGACCTCGAGAGAAACGGGACTCAAAATACGTCTATGCTAGACACTCAATAGGTTATTATGTGATATATATACATATTTACATAAGTAGACCTTATTACAACTTTAGGCTATATTATATGAATATAGGCCTCTTTCTCTCTAACGCTTTGTCTCGAAATGACAACCACACCACTAGTTCATCATACTCGGACTAGTATCTTATTTCATTTCCTTGTTCTTTCTTACTCAGCATCATGCCTCCTCGTCGTCAAATTACCCTTAGCGAAGCTGAGATCGCGGGAATCATTGCCCGCAGTGTGACCGAAGCCTTGGCTACCCGAACACCACCTGGTAGCGAGGACACAGTAACCAATACTCCACCACCCAAACCTTGCTCCTATAAGGACTTTCTTAGCTGTAAACCGCTATACTTCAAGGGCACGGAAGGTGCCATTGGCTTGATCCGTTGGATTGAGCGTATGGAATCTGTTTTCAGCCTCTGCGACTGCACTGAGAACAACAAAGTCAAATTCGCTGCTTACACCTTTCAAGAAGGTGCACTCACGTGGTGGAAAACCCACGCAAACTCTGTAGGCCTTGAGGTTGCAAATCGACTTCCTTGGGCCGAATTGAAGAAGAAGCTGACAGAAAAGTACTGTCCTGAAGAAGAATTGCACAGGCTGGAGGAAGAATTCTGGCACCTGGAGGTGCAGGGAAATGATGTCGCTGATTATACCACCAAATTTCAGCAGTTTGCTCTATTATGCCCGGGTTTGGTCGAACCAGAAAGTAAGGGCATTAAGAAATACATTCGTGGACTCCCCGAGAACATTCAGGGAAACGTCGCCTCATCCAAACCAACTACTACTGAATGTGCCATTCGATTGGCCCACGAACTCATGTATCTAGTTGTCAGCCGTGAGACCTCCAACACCTCATCCTCCAACAACAACAAACGCAAATCCACTGAACACCACCACAACTCAAACAAGAAAAACAACGCCATCCAAGTCTACAACACCAACTCTGAATCCAACCGCAGCTACACCGGGGACAGACCTTATTGTCCCAAGTGTAACTATCACCACTTTGGTCAGTGCGGTACTCTTTGCAACAACTGCAGGAGGTACGGGCATTTGACTAAGGATTGCCGAGCCCCCAAATCCAACAACAACCCTTCTGACAAAAATGCCCGACAACCTAAGTCCTGCTACGAATGTGGAAACCCTGGACACTTTAGGGATTCTTGTCCAAAATTGAAGAACAAGGGCAACAACAACAACCACCGCAACAACAATAACACCAAAAGTAGCGCCTTCGTGATCAACTCAGGAGACGCCCGTCAGGACCCGAATGTGGTCACGGGTATGTTCCTCCTCAACAATTTAACTGCTTCTATTCTGTTTGATACTGGTGCCGATAGGAGTTTTATTTCCGATGAATTTTGCCCTCTACTTGACATTACACCTGTTGCTTTAGACTTGAAGTACACCGTAGAGTTAGCAAATGGCAAGCTGATAGAAACCGATAGTGTGATACCTAATTGCACTTTAAATCTAGCCGACGAAACCTTCTCCATAGATCTTATGCCTATTGAAATAGGGAGTTTCGATGTCATCGTAGGCATGGACTGGTTATCCAAACATCGCGCTGAAATCATTTGCTACGACAAAATTGTTCGCATACCTCTCGCCGTCGGTAGAACTCTAATCATACAGGGGGAGACCGGTGGGACGAGGCTTAACATCATCTCTTGTCTTAAAACCCGAAAATTTCTGAGAAAGGGTTATCCAGCAATCCTCGCGCACATCATGGAGAAAAAGTCGGAGGAGAAGCGACTTGAGGATGTTCCAATTGTTCGAGACTTTCCAGAAGTCTTTCCTGAGGAACTGCCTGGTCTACCACCACCAAGACAGGTTGAGTTCTCAATCGATCTTGTACCAGGTGCTGCGCCGGTGGCCCGAGCACCATACCGTTTAGCTCCATCCGAACTTCAGGAGCTGTCCACCCAGTTACAGGAACTCCTGGAACGAGGGTTTATCAGGCCGAGTTCTTCACCTTGGGGAGCTCCGGTCCTATTTGTTAAGAAGAAAGATGGTTCTTTTCGAATGTGTATCGACTATCGAGAGTTGAACAAGTTAACTGTCAAGAACCGGTATCCACTTCCTCGAATCGATGATTTGTTCGACCAACTTCAAGGGTCGAGTTGTTATTCAAAGATTGATCTCCGATCCGGTTATCACCAATTGCGTGTCCGCGATGCCGATATTCCAAAAACCGCTTTCAGAACCCGTTACGGGCATTACGAATTCCAAGTAATGCCATTCGGCCTAACCAATGCACCGGCTGTATTCATGGACCTTATGAATCGGGTGTGTAAACCTTACCTTGATAAGTTTGTCATTGTCTTCATTGATGACATCCTCATATACTCACGAAGCAAAGAAGAGCATGCTCAACACCTCAAAACCATCCTTGAACTACTTAAACACGAGGAGCTCTATGCCAAGTTCTATAAGTGTGAGTTCTGGATTAAAACTGTTCAATTCCTTGGTCACGTGATTGACAGTCAGGGGATTCACGTTGACCCATCAAAAATCGAAGCAATCAAAGATTGGCAATCGCCAACCACTCCGACGGAGGTACGGCAGTTTTTAGGACTGGCCGGATACTATCGACGATTCATTGAAAATTTCTCCAAGATAGCCATACCACTCACGACTCTGACCCAGAAAGACAAAAAGTTTGACTGGACTGAGAAACAAGAGTCGGCATTCCAACTCTTAAAACAAAAGCTTTGCAGTGCTCCTATTCTATCATTACCCGAAGGCACCGATGACTTCGTGGTATACTGCGATGCTTCTCATCAAGGTCTCGGTTGTGTACTCATGCAACGAGACAAGGTCATAGCTTATGCTTCCCGGCAGCTCAAGATTCATGAAAAGAATTACACCACCCACGACCTCGAGCTAGGAGCTGTCGTTTTTTCCCTCAAAATCTGGAGACATTACCTTTATGGTACCAGATGTACAATCTTTACCGACCATAAAAGCCTTCAACACATATTCGATCAGAAGGATCTCAACATGAGGCAACGTCGATGGGTCGAGTTGCTTACTGATTACGACTGTGAACTCAAATATCATCCAGGCAAAGCAAATGTTGTTGCTGACGCCCTCAGTCGAAAGGAGCGAGTGAAACCACTTCGGGTTCGAGCCCTCAGTATGACCATTCACAACAATTTAAACATTCAAATCCTCACTGCTCAACTCGAAGCTTTAAAACCCGAAAATGTCAAAGATGAAGCCTTACGGGGCATGTATAAACAATTCGAAATCAGACCTAACGGGATTAGGTATTTCTCAAACCGAATCTGGTTGCCTAAATTTGGGAACCTACGAGACTTGGTGATGGATGAAGCTCACAAGTCCAAATATTCTATCCATCCGGGATCCGATAAAATGTACCACGGTATCAAGGATTTCTACTGGTGGCCGAATATGAAAGCTGAAATCGCCACCTATGTCAGCAAGTGCCTTACTTGCTCCAAAGTCAAAATCGAATATCAAAAACCTTCTGGTTTACTTCAACAACCCAGTCTTCCTGAATGGAAATGGGAACAAATTGCCATGGACTTCATAACCAAACTACCCAAATCCTCGAACGGTTGCGATTCCATTTGGGTGATCGTGGATCGTCTCACCAAATCTGCTCACTTCCTGGCAATCAAGGAATCCGACAAAATGGAACGCCTCACCAACATTTATCTGAAGGAAATCGTGATCAAACACGGTGTTCCAATCTCAATTATCTCCGATAGAGATAGTCGTTTTACTTCACAATTTTGGCAATCACTTCAAAAATCTCTGGGTACTCGACTTGATATGAGTACCGCATACCATCCTCAAACCGACGGCCAAAGTGAACGAACCATTCAAACACTGGAAGACATGCTACGGGCCTGCGTAGTAGACTTCGGTGTAAACTGGGAAAAACACCTACCATTGTGCGAGTTCTCGTACAACAACAGTTATCATACCAGCATCAAAGCTGCACCTTTCGAGGCATTGTACGGTCGTAAGTGCCGGTCACCTATCTGTTGGACCGAAGTTGGGGATAGCCAACTCACAGGTCCAGAAATCATTCACGAGACGACCGAGAGAATCGTTGAAATTCAAAACAAACTCAAAGCCGCGCGTGATCGTCAGAAAAGTTATGCTGACGTGAGACGCAAAACACTCGAGTTCCAAGTTGGGGATCGAGTTCTACTCAAAGTATCGCCTTGGAAAGGCGTAATCCGGTTTGGCAAACGAGGGAAGTTGAATCCCAGATACATTGGACCATTCGAGATCCTTGAAAGGATTGGTCCAGTGGCATATCGATTGCAGCTGCCATCTGAACTCAGCAGCGTGCATCCCACTTTTCATGTTTCAAATCTGAAGAAGTGTCTGTCTGATGAGACACTTATCATTCCACTCGATGAAATTCGAGTTGACGAGAAACTTCACTTCATTGAGGAACCCGCTGAAATCATGGACCGTGAGGTCAAACAACTTAAACAAAGTCGTGTTCCCATCGTCAAAGTTAGGTGGAATTCGCGGCGCGGTCCGGAATTTACCTGGGAACGGGAAGACCAAATGCGACTCAAGTATCCTCAACTCTTCACTGATTAAACGTCAAACACCACTTCAACATAAATTTCGGGACGAAATTCTTCTAACAGGGGGAGAATGTGACAACCGTCAATTTAGGACTATACTTTAGTGCCTAATTAAGTTTTAATACATGTAATTAGTTCTGTGTTAGGCTAATTAATGTATCAATTATTATATATATATTGTTGAATATATATCTACAATTATGCGGTTTGTTTAAATCGTACGAGTTTCGAATCGAATGTAATTTCGACACAATAAATACGGACGTTGGTGAACAATTTTATTAAGTAATGCAAATATTATTTAATAACGCAACTTTGTTTAGAATATTATTTGTTATAATATTTAGTATCCAAGTTTTATCGCACAATTAATAGAAACGCGAATAAAATGTAATTGCGCAAACAAAACAAAACAAATTACCTTTTATAATGAAATTATTAAATGTTTAGAAAAATGCTTCAACAAAAATACAGAATAATTATTCGTATTTTAAAACGTATATTAAAACATAGAAAATAAATATTTAACGTTCAAACGACGGAGTAAACGAACACCGCACGGAGCGAGAACGCGGGGCAAAAATGGGGACTTAACCTCCCACTCCCACCCCACTTTCTTTCATTTCCTTATTTCTTTCTCTCTCCCTCTTTCACTTTCTCTCAAGTTTCATCACAACCAAAATCAACTAAAACCGCAAAATAAACATACTAAACAACCTCGGATCTTCAAGCCCCTTTGGAAATAAACGACCACCTCGCGACGATCTACAATCCTACCTTTCCGGAATTTCATTTCGGCGATTTGTAAGTTTCCGACACAACTCTGAAAACTCTCGTTTTTAAGTTTTATAACTTGCTAGTTGTTTGTATAACCTTGTAATGTCCTAAAATGGGTTGGGTAAAAATATTATGCCGATCGATGGCCGGAAAACGCGTTTTTGGAGTTGAAACTCCGATCAGACCCCGTACGTCGCATTTGGCCTGGAGCAAATGTGACGCAGCGACCTACGTCGCACTATATCCCCAACGTCGCATATAGCGACGCAGCGACCTACGTCGCACTATAACCCCAACGTCGCACTTAGCGACGCAGACCCTTACGTCGCAGAAATCAACTACGTCGCCTATAGCGACGTCACGTACAACGTCGCATTAAATTGCGAAAGTCGCACATAGCGACGTCATGCCCAACGTCGCAGTCCGGATCTGCGACGTAGCATCCTACGTCGCACAAAACAGAATCTTCAAACCTCCAAATTTTGAAGTCAAAGTTACTGTTCAAAAAAAAAGTCAAATTTACTGTAGCAGTACTGTAGCAGTACTGTAGCAAAGTCAACATTTTAGAATTATTATTATTTCAACTAAATCACCAACGGGCCGTACACATTTTCAAATACACAATTGAATCAACTAAGTCATAGTAACTTAGATAATTCAATCAAACAAGTCGTTGTAACTGGTATCAACTTATTCCAAACAAGTCGTAGTAACTTGTAACAAAACAATCAACCAAATCGGGGTAATTTGGACATCAAGTTAAGCAAACAATTTCAATGGTAGTCTTTCGAGATACCGGTACAATTAATGACAATTTAAGTGTCATGGACACATTCAGGTTTCAAGCCTTTGGACACCAACTCACAGCTAATTACTTCAAGTTTATTAAGTTAAACACTTCAAGAACCAGGTGAGTTTCATAGCCCCATTTTCACTGCTTTACAACTAGGGGTGTGATATTACTACTCGATTTTGTTTTACAAGTAGAACGCAAGTGCCAAACTTCAAATACTACATGAGTTTCAAGCTAATCAATTTAAAGTCCTCCATAAGCATAGTCTCTAGTATTTTATAGCGTGAATGTTAGTATATGATATCATATGGGATTGACAATCCTCATCCGGGTTAGCACGCACTAACCGGTCAAACGGATGTATTAGCATTTGGGAAGACGAGTGTGGATTAGACACTCGTAGGAGGCATTTCAAGTTAGGTTTCCTTAAGTGGGCCTGACAAATCAAGTTAAGCTCAGACTATGTGCTCATGGACAGTATAACTTTTATTTTGCTTAATTGCACTTTAAATTCAATATAAATCTTGCGGTTCTTACAACTATACATTGACATACAAACCTGTGAGCTCACCAGCGTTTTCGCTGACCCATTTTAGTATTTATCACAGGTACCCAGCAGTAGTTTGGCTGCACAAGCAGGAATTATTAGCTCGAGTCAGCATACATACAACTAGAGATTGGACTGCATTATTATATTTTGTAAAAGTAATTATGCTATGTAATCTCTCAATTTCAGGAACCGAGCTAATGTAACAATATTTTGATGTAAACATTTACTTTATCTATACAAGTTTAAAACGACGCATATAGTGGTCGTTCATTATATCTTATGTGCTTTGTATATTGATTAGTGACACCCAAATCAAGCTTCCGCAAATCTTTAAATTTGGGGGTGTCACAGTATAACCGCTCTATGTTAACATGTATAGGTTTCGAATACCTAAACAGAATAATATCACCGAACCGGATCACCGAAGTGAATACCGAACTTACATCTTAACCGATTTATATACATAATCATGTATACCGAATTATATACCGTATTAGCTAACCGAATGCTATAGCTTACACTATCAATGGTTTATCCATGATTAGGAAAACAATTAGTTTTCCTCCGAATGAATGATTCCGACAAGATGGCTTATTTGCCCATGTATATTACCTATAATATCCGAATTACCAATCTCAACAGAAAGCCTCACCATTAAATTCTAAAGTGTAATTACGTATTACACTACCGGATTCGACTAGCCACCATTTGCTAATCTAGTTATATTTTTAACGTCGAGGAATAAAATAGTTATTACGCCCGATTTAAAACTCATATACTATCTAACGTGGTTCGTAAACAGTTCCAAATAGTTTATAAAAGAGAGACAAGTAGTTTATAAAACATAGTTACAAATCATAGTTGAAAACATTGTAAAGACTATAGTTGAGGTTGTAGTTGAAATCGTAGGTAAAAATCGTAGTATGAATCACATATTTCCAAAGTTTGTACAAATGCCAAAACAGAGTATGCAGATTTTCAATGATAGTCGAAACTATAGTAGAATTCGTGGTTGAAATCATAGTAAGAATCACTGTTAAAACCATAGTAAAAATCATAGTTTAAATCCCTAAGTTTTCAAAGTTTGTCAGAATTTTTAAAGTTGTCAGAGTTTTCAAAGTTGGCACATATGCCATTTCTAAAACCGAAGTTTAACCATAGATGGAATCGAAGTTGAAAATTATTAAACATATGTATCCAAAGATTTCAAGAGTCAAAGTTTGCAAAAATGTCGGAAGCTATCACATCCGGAGGGATATTTTCAAAATTGGTTCGTCATTCGACGCAGAGTTATCCGTCGTAGGATTTGCCATTACTGTTCAAATGAACTTGATAGAAATAATAGGAAACTTTTTTTTTTTCAATGAATGTGTACCGAATACTATGTCAAAATTTTCCTAACTCTACCGGGGTAAGTCTACATTGAAAAGATGACCCTCTAAAGCTAGGGTGCATACCGGTACTATTTTCCGGATTCAATCCACTTACAACCGGTAAGTCCTTTAGTTTATTTGGTTACCTTAAGCGATTTAGTTTCTAATAGTGGTCTAAACTGGGTATACACGAAACCTAAATCAACATCCGAACAGTGAGAGTGTTTCTGAGTATCCGAGGCCTACAATTATATATACGATAACCTATAGTATATCCTGTGTCCGTGGCCTATTAACATGTATACCAAGTATATTTCCAAATACCCGAGTTATATATATATATTATATATATATACCGATCATATTACTGAATTATATCTCCAAAGTGTTATCCGAATTAGATTACCTAAGTGTTAACCGAACAAGTTCACAGATGTAATAACCGACAAGATCACCAAAGTGATAACCGATCCTTTGTTCCAGTTAAATAACCGTACATTGTGACCGAATATGTTGAAGTGTATCCGAGACCTATATGTACATATACCATATATATACATATACCGAGTATATTACCGAACATCTGAAACCAATTGATATACATATCATGTATAGTACCCAATAAATGAGGCTTATCAATATATCTTCAATATATATAATAGCCTAATCATATATGTATTTACCATATATACGTACATATATCCACCTAGTTGTGTCTAGCACAAAACAATCATGAGTCCCGATTCTCTCGTGATCAGAGTCTACTAATGCATTCCTTTTCAATATAACCCCTTTCAGATCTCATATCATCTTTATTTAATTGTACATAGTTAGCTACGCTATGTTAAATTAAATTCGTATGATGTAATCCCTGAACCAGTCATACCTAATAAGGAATACTGCCTAACGGTCATAGTCTAGGCCCACTACATGCAACCTAGTTCACTATAACCTTAGGCTCTGATACCAATCTGTCACACCCCCAATTTCATGGTTTGCGGAAGCGACGATTTGGGTGTGACTAATCAGTAATCAAAGCACCAAAGTACAAGCAAACGACTCTAAATGAGACGTTTCAAAAATACTTTACATTACAAAAGTAATACAAGGTTTTAAGTCATAATAATACATCGTTAAATGAGTTTGCGAAAATGATTTTTAATACATAACGATTAACAAAATATAATGCAAGAAAATCTTCGTTCTGTTTGCAAGCATGCGACTCATACTAACTAGCATATCCTGCGGGCCATCCTTACTGAGCAACCCTACTGTTGCTGTGTACCTGAGAATGCAACACTAAAAGGGTCAGCTATAAAGCTGGTGAATCTCACAGGTTTTCAAATAAACATTGATGTGATCAACATGATTATCCGACGATTTTATAACCAAACAATGAGTAAACAATGTAAACCAAACAGTGATATGTAATGTAACCAAACAATGATGAACCAATTAGGTTTCCGAACAATGAGTTAACCATTAAGGTTACCGAACAATGATTGGCCGACACTGATATTGCACTGAGCTATGATTCAAAGCATAACCCGATCTTTGCCTCCCGTTTTGGTGATACACCTGTAACAATTACTAAAGTGCCCGTTTTTAACTTGGTTGTAGCTAGCAACCCGGACGGGGACGTCACTCCCATGATAGTACTATCCTTTAGTAATCGCGCCTTGTTGAGTCACTGGTCGCTGACCACGATGAAGTCACTGGTCGCTGACCAACTCAACTGTACACTGCTCAATGAAGAAATGGATTGTATCGAAGCTGCTGTTGCTAATGATAGGTTTCGCTGATCGTCATTCATTCTGTTCGATATTCTGAGGAAGATTTAATGCTCAACTTGGTGTGTCGCTGATCTACGTCAGCGAGAGTATTACTTCTTCAAATCAATAAAGGCAAAAGTCACTGCCAGAATAACAGCTAGTCACTGAAGATCTGTTGTTCAATTCATTCTACAAGAGCATGTTAGCTCGCAGTGAGTGAGGAGGATTACTGCATCTTCAGTGACTATTCAATAAAGCCTCTCTATCATCAAGTACTGTACTTATCTATACATCAGCAAGAGTGTTCCAGTTCGAAGTATGTCTGAAAGATTACGTGGCAGCAAGTGATCGGTTTTAAGGTAACGAGATATTTGCGGTAACAGAATTGGGACCCGCAGGATGTCGGTTTATCAGAGATCAGGACCAATCAAGCAGCAACACGTGTCCTTCCGAGATCCTATTTTGTAGGCGATATTTTAGGAACTCTTGTAGTATAAATAGTTCAGTGTTTTGTACTATTGAGGCTAGTCGTCATATGCACCGTTCTTCTGTTTGTCAGAGAACTAGTTTGTCTAGGTGTATGTTAAGACTCAGCGAGGTTAACTATCAGCGTGTGTGTCCACTGTAGTTAATTCTCTTTATTGTAATAATCTAGCTAAGTGTTTGAATTGGATTAACTTTGGTTAATCCATTCCGCATTCAACACTTTGTGAATTTAATAAATACAATACACTTTCAGCTACTATTACTTGTTGTTCTTTAATTCTGTTATATCTTTAATCTGTTATTTCAATACCGTCATACTCTGTTATAGACAATCCATTTAAAACAATCTGAAACACTTGGTAAAATCTGAAATTGTTTTTAAATTGTATTCAACCCCCCCCCCCCCCCCCCCCCCTTCTACAATTAAACTTTACACTTTGTGATTCCAAATCACTAATTAATAGTGATTACGGGACTATCAATTAGTATCAGAGCAGAGTTGGTTTAAATTCAATTAACCAGGTCTGCTATGGAATCAGTAAAGTACAGCTGTATTGACTCTGATTATCAAAAGGGAAATGGTTCCACAACCAAACCTCCAGCTTTTGATCCTTCAAGGATTGAAACCTGGATGTCCCGGATGATGATGTTTTTGGACTTAGTTGATGACCGTCTTTGTAATATCATAACCAGTGGTCCCCATATCCCAACTACTATTGTTCCTGCTGTAATTGCAACAGCTACTACTCCAGCTATACCAGAAATGGTTTTACCTAAAAGAGAGGAACAATGGACTGATGAGGATAGACGATTGGTTAGACTTGATAAACAAGCTAAAATCTACATAGGCATGGCACTTCCTGATGAAGTGTTCGAATCAATTAGGCTTTGTAGGACTGCTAAAGATATGTGGGATACCCTTAGGAATATATATATTGGAACTCCTGATATTATTCGCTGCAGGGAAGTCAATCTCACTCGCCAGTATGAGCTGTTCGCAATGGAACCAAATGAATCTCTGTCTTCAACTTACACCAGATACCAGTCACTGATGAACAAAATGGAGAAGGCTGGTATAGGCAAGGAACAGAGATTTGTTGTTGAAAAGTTTCTTGAGTTGCTGCCAAGGAAAATCTGGGGAACTATTGCAACGTGTACCAGATAGAGAAATGATTATTCAATTCTGAATCTAACTCAGGTCTATGGTATTTTTCTCAATTGGGAGCAGTCTGAAAAGCAAGCTGATCAGAGTGAGCATATTCGTGCTACTCTTGGAAGTCAGAAGATATCCAATGCCCTTGTAGCAGAGCTTGATGAAATCGATCAGAGACAGAAGTCAAAAGTGTCTAAGAAAAGCTCGAAGTCACTGATAGCTGAAGAAGAAGGTGGTCAGAATGAAGAAGAGTCAGAATATGAGTATGATGAAGGATTGGAGAAGCTTGAGAAGGATATGGCCATGATGGTTGCTAATTTCAGAAGGAACACCAGATCAAGAAGATTCGCTGGTGCTCCATCATCTGATAAATTTCAATCTAAAAGAGAATGCTACAAGTGTGGCAGAATTGGTCATTTTGCAGCTGAATGCAAATCAAAGTCAGTGAATCAAGTCCCTGAACCCATGCCAGATGTCAGAAATGACAAGTACAACAAGTACAAGGCAAAATACAAGAAGTTGAAGGCATTGGCTAAATCTGGGAAGAAGAAAGGAAAAGGTTTCATTGCTGAAGAAGGTTCATTCAGTGATCCTGATTCCTCATCATCTGATGAAGAAGAAGCAATGATTTGTTTAGACAAAGTGTACTGTCTGATGGCTAATGATGCTGAACCTCTTGGAGACATCAAAGAAGTCTCTCCTCAATGTTCAGCATTTGAATGGAATCCTGAAACTCTTTACAAGGTACACTGTTTTAAAACATATACAGCTGCTGAAAAAGATAAAGTCTTTGAGTCTTTGATAGTTGACTTATCAAATGCTCATGATATTCAAAGAGGGCAGAAACGTAAAATTTGTGACTTACAATCCAAACTTAATGATCAAAATGAAAATGAGTCAAAGTTGAAGAAATTAAAACTTGATCTTGATGCACAAATCCATGCTAATCAAGTGTGTGTTCAAGAAAAGGTTAAGTTTGAAACACAATTTCAACAGCTTAAAAAGGTCATGGAATTTTGGTGTAAGTCAAATGATAAAGTCAATCACTGTGTAAATAATCAAATCCCAAAACAAGTCAAAGCTATTTTGGGAGGAGATTATGAATATGCTGCATCCCTCGCTGATTCAACAAAGGTTGACCCTGTTTTTGATCCCAAGGGTAATTTTTCAGAAGCTGTATTTGAACCCATCTCCATCTTCAGTGTGCCACGACCAAATTATTTTGCTAAAAGCAAGTTGGTCACTGAAGATACTGATGTCTTAAATGATGATAATGAGATAAATATTTTGAAAACTGTCAAATCATCAGTAACATCTCATCTCATCAAAACCATCGCTGATAATCAAACAATCATCAGTAACTTCTCAGACACTGTATCTGTCACTGAGATAACTTCCATCAGTGACCTAAAGTCAAAGATGCAAGAAGTAACAATCAGCAAGAAAAGTTGTGTGATTGTGTCTGATCAGTAACTTAAAAAGAAGAAAGCCAAAAAGACCGGCTCTTTGAACAAAAAATGTTATAAATGTGGCAACAGGCAACATGTGTCATCTGAATGTTCTGTTTTACCGTTTGAAAAACAAAACACTATCAGTGAACATTCAGACACAGTTTATTCAAATCAGTGGAAGCCAAAACCAGCGCTTGGTCACTATGAACCTATCTCTGGATGGGTTCATCAATTGGACTAATCATATAGTTCATTTTATCTCATGAGTATTTATTATGTTGTCATACTTGTTTTATATCAGTAACTTAATTTCTTCTAAGCTGATTTTTTTAGTATTCTAAGTTGTAACTTAATCAGTGACGAAGCAATCTAATGATATGATATACAACTTATATACAACATAATCTCTACTCATGATTTTATTTTAAAAAAAAAAAAAAAATTTTTTTTTTATGGTTTATTCAAGAATAATAATCCTTTTTCTCTATTTATAAAATGATTATCTCTCTATGGTTTATTCAGTATTCTAAGTTGTGTTTAAACCAGCGAGACTACTGTAACACCCGCATAATTAGGATAATTAGTTATGCCTAATTGTTTGTAAATAGTTGTAATTAGTATGTAATAGGACTAATTACAGACTCTATTTGTATATATATATATAAGGTGATTTATATATATATGTGTGTACTTACGCGATTTGGATGACTCGTACGCATTAACCGGACGGAGTCCGACACAGTTATTTGGACGTTGGTGACAGAAATTTACTTAAGGAATGAGAAAGTATTTTGTTGTATAAAATACGCAACTGAACGGACATTATTTACATATTATCGTGACGACTTTTTAAATAATGCAACAAAACGTAATAAACGCGAATTAATAATTTAAATACTTCGACAAATATTTTTTTTATCATTAATTTCAAGGTATTTTATTTAAATACTCCAATTATATTTTAAAAATATATAAACGTTTGGTCAAATACTAAAAACTAGTGATTTATCGATTAGGACACGGAGTAAATACCGGGTTTTGAGGGATGTTTTCCCCTCCCTTGCCTTTGGATCAGCCACCACCATCCCCCACCCAACTCTTTCATTTCATTTTTCATTTCAAAAACACACACTCTCATCCCAAAACTCTCTCAACCTCAATTCACACCAAAATTTCGGAATCAAATCTCGACCACAAAAATTACATATTCGGAATCACCATCACGAGTGGAGCAAGAATATCAAGACCGTTTTCATCATTTCATCCTCCATTTAGCTCGATTTGCCAAAGTAAGAAATTTCTAAAATCTTAGATCTATTCAATTTGGTGTAATGTTTTGATGTTTTGATGTGTACACAACATAGTTATAACCTAATACATGAAGAAAACACGTTTTTATAGCTCAAAAATGGGTTAGATTTGCGTTTTTGATCGGAAATTCTCGAAACCCGAAAGTTTCTGGGTTGGTGTTCATCATTGCGACGTCGTGGGCGACGTCGCACAAATACTCAACGTCGCATATAGCGACGCCAGCCTTTACGTCGCATTAATTCGTGAGGTCGCATATAGCGACGCAGACTCTAACGTCGCAGACTCAAACAACGTCGCACTTAGCGACGACCCATATTACGTCGCATTAATTTGCGAATGTCACACTTAGCGACGTCGTACTCAACGTCGCAATCCTTGCCTGCGACGTCGCACCCAACGTCGCAGAAATCAGAATTTTTAAAGAGATTTTCACTAAAACTATGTAGAAAATGTGCATTTTTCCCTCCGAGCTGACCCTTGGACCCCGCCAAGGGGTTGCCACCCCTTGGAACCCCGCAACCAGGGGCGCTGCCCCCGGACCCCCGTCGTTTCAGTACAAAATGTTTCAAACGCAATGATAATACTTTGACTATTACTAATACAAACCGTCACCAATGGGCCAAACATGTTTTCTAACAAACGAACAATTTCAAACATACGGATAAACATTGGATATACTAGTTGTGTACAACTAAACGAAACGTCTCGTGAGACGCATACTTACATAACTTCATATGATTAGGCATTTGAAGGTTACGGGTTCGGAGAACCTACTTGCTATAATTACTACTTGCTATTTGCTACAGCTTATTTCAAGACTCAGGTGAGTCTTACGGCCCCACTTTTACTGTTTTATCGTATTGGGGGAGAAACATGCTACTACTTTTCCTTGAACACAAGTACAAAAACTGTTTACTATACCAAACGGAATTGCATGAGTTGTTTACTATTTACAGAAGTCTCTCCATCATATATCGTTAGTTATGGACTTAAGCGCGAACACTAGTTAATGGATCCATTAGGGAAATGACCCTCCCCACCCGGGGCAGTAGCGCTGCCACGTACTGATTTACACGTAGAAACGGGTGACTACTTATTCGTTACTGATGCTTGCTCATTTACGAGCATGTCACGGGAGCAAACTTATTACTTACGGGTTAAGCTTCGATTATGAGCCTCATGGCAACGGTATAAACTTACTTATTTACATTTGCTGGATTGCAAATACTGGTTTTACGATTGCTGGATTGCAATTGCTGATTTTACGCCTGCGGGCATTACTAATGAAATCTCGTGTTCAAAGCTGATATTACTTACAAACCTGTGAGATTCACCAACCTTTTGGTTGACACTTTTTAGCATGTTTTCTCAGGTACCCGGATGGAGTAGGATTACTCCAGGATTTAGCTAGAGTCGCATGATTTCAACACAACTGCATTAACGGAGATTCTTAGCATTATCTTTTGTATATTACGATTATGTAATAGAATCTCCCGCTATACGCGTGGACTCTAGGGAAAACTACATTTTTGTATACGAAAACACTAAGTTTTCAAACATTATATCTATGGAATGAAACTAATTTACAAACGTTGCATATAGATATCGTTTGCTTTATCTTTGTGCTGTGATATTTGATTAGTAACACCCCAAACTATGCTTCCGCAAAACAGTGAATTTCGGGGGTGTTACAACTACATCCTTGCTTAAATATAGAAACAACATTATTATTCTTGACCATTTTTGTGGTAAATCAAGAAATTGGTTATGTATCTTCAGTTTCTTTCAAACTCACTGAAGATACATAATCACTGAAGATTATGTATCTTCAGTTTTCATGATATTTTTCAAATACCCAAACCAATAAAAGTCTTTCCGATTTCTGTAACGGCAAATTCAAACGTTTTAAAATCTTCATATATCACTGGAAATCTCCTACTTCTTTCAGTTGATAAGGAATTTTGTCTTTACAGCATTCAAAATCACTTTTCTCACCATAATTTTTTTATAAAAACAGAGTATGAAATTAATCTCATCACTTGATAAATCAGGGTAAATTTCTCTTTTAAAATCAACCTGGTCTATAATCGCCTTGTTGTTACTTTGTCTAGTGATGACATTCTTATCTACTCTGCTGGGATTACAAGGTTTTCTTGTAATCCAGTATGAAACTGCTGTACACCCGTCTGATTCTGCCCCCCATCGATCACGTCACTGTTCACACCCCCAGTGACCAAAGATGATCATCCTCCATCCAAGAAAAACTCAAATTTCTCTACCAAAATTTTAAATGTAAAGGCCCTGTTTCTAAAAAATCAAGGGATCAAGAGTGAAATGGTCACTGAACGTTCAGTCTCTATGGGCACTCTTGCTAAAATCAAAACTTACTTGTCGAGTCAACCCATAAGCCACTCATCATCCTCACAAAAGGATGCTGATTCATTCAAAGGGCAAGTGACATCAGTGGGTGATAACACACTCATATCTGGTGTCACATCACTGGCTACAGACCCGGGCCAACTTTCTTCTATCACCACACCAGCTGTCAATGTCGCTCTCCAGTCACAGAGAGTGATACAGGCTGCACTTTCTGTTTTTAACGATCCATCAGTTAAAACACAAGCTGATGATGAGAAAACCAAAACTGATTTACAACATGATCACATAGTTACTATTGCATTTTCTGATATCATCAAGGGGGAGAGATTTCTACATGAAGAAATTGCTGATGCTTACAGAAAAATGTTAATCTACTTTAGGATATCATCAAGGGGGGAGAAAACGTGCAAATGAATGCAAAAACCAATGGTGCTCATATGAAGAATTGTTGCTGATTGGAAATCATCTATTTGGATCCTATCGCAGAAACAACATTTCTACAACTCATGTGGAAAAGTTGCTGATGCTATTAGAACCATGTAGAAAAGTTGCTGACGCTATATGGAAAAATTGCTGACGCTATGAAAGTTACTGATACATGGGAATCATCTTTGCGGCTTCTATTTCAAAAAATACATATTCCCTGTATTAGAATTACAATTTTCTTGGCAATTTTTATTCCATATCAGCTTAGCAATGAATCCTTCTCCATCAACTGCAGCTCAGATATGTCTCATTGATTTTCAGTCGGTTAAAGCTGCATGAGAAGGATATTTGCATATAAAATTTCCTTCACAGGTGTCTTCTCTCTGATGACAAGTGCACTGTGATGAGGTATATTCTCACTGATGAGATTGTGTTCACTGACGCCATCTCTATATCTCTCCCTGATAAAGCTTTGAATCATATGCCAAGAAAGATGAATGTTTGGCCTAATTTCACTCTGGTTGAAGGTCTTCCCGTTTACAAAATGACATCTATCAAAGGAATGTGAGTCAAAGCTGAAGATATCAAAATTTGCTTAATCTCTTGATCGCTGAAGAAGATTGTCTTATCTAAATCAGATTAGAGTATTGTAACTAAAAATGATCATGTACTTTATATTTTTAGTTTCAATAATTTTTGAACTTTAGTGCAAAACTCAGATCATATCAAAAGAATCCAAAAAGAAAGTTGAATGGATCACAAGTATACAGTCACTAAATGTTTAAAAACTTAAACACTGACTATAAACTTTCACAGCAACAAGTTTGTCTAGGGAGCTTCAATCACAATCATTTAGGGGGAGATTGTTGAGTCACTGGTCGCTGACCACGATGAAGTCACTGGTCGCTGACCAACTCAACTGTACACTGCTCAATGAAGAAATGGATTGTATCGAAGCTGCTGTTGCTAATGATAGGTTTCGCTGATCGTCATTCATTCTGTTCGATATTCTGAGGAAGATTTAATGCTCAACTTGGTGTGTCGCTGATCTACGTCAGCGAGAGTATTACTTCTTCAAATCAATAAAGGCAAAAGTCACTGCCAGAATAACAGCTAGTCACTGAAGATCTGTTGTTCAATTCATTCTACAAGAGCATGTTAGCTCGCAGTGAGTGAGGAGGATTACTGCATCTTCAGTGACTATTCAATAAAGCCTCTCTATCATCAAGTACTGTACTTATCTATACATCAGCAAGAGTGTTCCAGTTCGAAGTATGTCTGAAAGATTACGTGGCAGCAAGTGATCGGTTTTAAGGTAACGAGATATTTGCGGTAACAGAATTGGGACCCGCAGGATGTCGGTTTATCAGAGATCAGGACCAATCAAGCAGCAACACGTGTCCTTCCGAGATCCTATTTTGTAGGCGATATTTTAGGAACTCTTGTAGTATAAATAGTTCAGTGTTTTGTACTATTGAGGCTAGTCGTCATATGCACCGTTCTTCTGTTTGTCAGAGAACTAGTTTGTCTAGGTGTATGTTAAGACTCAGCGAGGTTAACTATCAGCGTGTGTGTCCACTGTAGTTAATTCTCTTTATTGTAATAATCTAGCTAAGTGTTTGAATTGGATTAACTTTGGTTAATCCATTCCGCATTCAACACTTTGTGAATTTAATAAATACAATACACTTTCAGCTACTATTACTTGTTGTTCTTTAATTCTGTTATATCTTTAATCTGTTATTTCAATACCGTCATACTCTGTTATAGACAATCCATTTAAAACAATCTGAAACACTTGGTAAAATCTGAAATTGTTTTTAAATTGTATTCAACCCCCCCCCCCCCTTCTACAATTAAACTTTACACTTTGTGATTCCAAATCACTAATTAATAGTGATTACGGGACTATCAATTGGTATCAGAGCAGAGTTGGTTTAAATTCAATTAACCAGGTCTGCTATGGAATCAGTAAAGTACAGCTGTGTTGACTCTGATTATCAAAAGGGAAATGGTTCCACAACCAAACCTCCAGCTTTTGATCCTTCAAGGATTGAAACCTGGATGTCCCGGATGATGATGTTTTTGGACTTAGTTGATGACCGTCTTTGTAATATCATAACCAATGGTCCCCATATCCCAACTACTATTATTAAAACATGTAAGCAGTAAAAATGGGGCCGTGAGACTCACCTGAGTCTATCCGAGCAATGAGTATATCCGACGTGGAATAGACAATCCCCCGAAGTATCCTAGTGTCCTAAACACGCAAGATTCTAATGAGCATTCGTTTGTCTAATGTATTCCGAATCAATGTTTATCCGTTTAAATTATGTCCGAATGTTTATGTTTGTATTTCCATTTCAAAGTTTGTAAAAAGTATAGCCCGTTGGTGGTGACATGAGATTATGTTTCAAAAACATATCTTGCTTTGTTTTCGTAGAAATATTCATCATGTATATATATATATATAATGTTCTAAAACATAAGATATGTTTGTTTGTATGAATATAACTCGTATATTCATGTTTCAAAATCTAATATGATTTGTTTTTATAAAAATAGCCATCTCGTATTATATATATATATGATAAAACTTTGTTGTTAAACCGATTTGACAGGGCTGCACCGTTTTGGTCATATCTCCCTCATACGAACTCGGATTTAGGCGATCAAGCTGCCCAGACGACCGTGACTCAGAGGGCTACAAAACTACATAATATGGTTTGCTGGAAAATAACACATAGCCGATCGGCTAAGGTTTCTTAGCCGAACGGCTGGGACTTGTTAGCCGATCGGCTGGGACTTGTTAGCCGATCAGCTGGAGTATAACCGATCGGCTGGACTGGGTCAGCAGATCTGCTAAGGGCCTGAACAGGGTCTGTTCGCACCAAAACTCACGGATCGAGTTCCAAATCCACATTTTCGAGTATACTAAGTTGTTATAACATAAATACATGATGTATTACTACTTTTAAACATAATAATCAAAGGGAGAGGTGGTGGATCTTACGGATCGAAAAGGTGGACCGAAATGATGATCGCGAAAAAGATGATGATGAACAACGATGGTGATGATGTTGTTGTTGCTCTCCTTTGCTTCCGTTTCCTTTGATGATTCCGAAAATGGTGGTGGTGGTGACGGATCGAGTGAGAGAGGGAGATGAGAATGGTGATGAAAAATGAAAATGGTAAGGAAGAAATGGGATGGGGGGAAAGAAAAGGGAGGCCGGCCATCTCCAATAATTGGAGGTGGTTGGCCTGGTTCGCTCCGTTTCGTGGTATTTGGACCCGTGTTTTCGTACCCGATTGTAATATAGTATAATATTTTCAAATGATAATTTTCTAGAAATTAAATCGTATATGTTTTCCATTGAAGTATTTCATAAAAATACTTTTAATGAGATACAAAAATATATCTTTGTTTCACCTTACTTTGACGGATAGTTTTCAGTGTACAAAACGTATTTAAAATTTCAATCAAGTAAATAATTATTATTCTCGTTGATAATACATTATTTAAAAATGTTTTTCACCAACGTCCGTATTTGAGATTGCGCGTTCTTTTAGATTTGTTTGTATGTGATTATTGCGTGTTCGTTGTATTATATATATATATATATATATATATATATATAAGTGCATATATAATATTCGGATACTTTGGTTTTAACACGTACCGAGTACGAGTAATTAAAGTTTAAATTTGGCGCTAATTTTAGCCCTTTTTGACCGGGTGTCACAGAGACACTGGGGTAAGGGCGAAGCCCTTGAATGACTGGGGTCCGGGGGCAGCGCCCCTGGTTAGCGGGGTTCCAGGGGTGGCAACCCCTAGCGGGGTCCAAGGGGCAGAGCCCCTGGCTGGGGTCGAGATGCCAGGTCAGCTCGAAAATTTTTTATTTCTATGTATATTGCTTCAATAATAATGCTTCGGAATTTGTATTCGGAGTAAAATCATGTGGCAAAATCTTGGTCATGATACTTAATGAAATTTGTGTCTGATCATAGGGTGGATCCGCCGGATCCTAGCCCAATCCGCCGGATCAGGGATCAATCCGCCGGATACTTGCACTTTTAAGGAGATCCGCCGGATCATGATAGATATCCACCGGATCGTGTTGTTTTCGAGAGGTATCCGCCGGATCAGGTAGGTGATCCGCCGGATCAATGTGATTTAAGGGTGATCCGCCGGATCTGGGTATATATCCACCGGATCAACGGTCTGATCCGTCGGATCCTGGTCCGATCCGCCGGATCCTGGTGCGATTTCAGGGTCTGTTCCGAATCAAGATTTCAACACAGCAATTTGGGTTCGATTCTTGGACATAATCAGTTCGTAAAACACTAATACATGATGATATATGTTATATAAACACGAAAACTTAAAGAAAAATGGAGAATTCCTTACGTATAAAATGGGGACCGAATGATGGTGATGATGCCGATGAAGATGAAGAAGATGATGAAGATGAAGATGGTGATGATGATCGATTGTTGTTATTGCAAATGGTTGTTGTTGATTTTTGGTGGAGCATGAAACCGAGAGAGATCGAGAGAGAGTATAGTATGTGTTTGTGTGTTTGAATTATTGGAGTCGGTTGATATAACCGGCTCCAATAATTGGTTTGGGGTATGGCCCGTGTTCGTTTATCCGATCGTAAAGTAGTATAATATTTTCAAATGATAAATTTATAAAAATGAAATCGTATGTATTTTTAATCGGAGTATCTCGTAAAAATACTTTTAATGACATATAAAATTATAACCTTGTTTTAAGTTTGGTTGACGGATACGGTTCGGATGGTTTCGTCGTGTTGAGTAAGTTTGAATAAAACGAAATATGTTTTATTTTTGTCTAAGTAAATAATAATTATTATTTTCAATAATAATACATTATTTATTTGTTTTGTCGTGATTGTTTTGATTTGTACGATACAAAATACTTTATATATTATCAAAATAATATATAATAAATAATGAGTGTATTAAATAATAATTTCTTATTACTTAATACTTGTGTTCACCAACGCCCGTATTAATAAATCGGAATTTGGCCGATTTTGATAATGCACGATTAAATTTAATCGCTTTCTGATACATAAATATATATAACAATATACATATTGATACACACAATTAGCCTACTACATAGCACTAATTACATGTATTACTAGATGATTAGGAACTAATAACTAGTCCTAATTTTGACGGGTGTCACATTCTCCCCTTGTTAAGAGAATTTCGTCCCGAAATTCAGCTCCGAGTTGGCGTGTGAGTGGAGTCTGAAAATAGATGTGGATATTTGAGTCGCATCTGGTCTTCCCGTTTCCAGGTGAATTCCGGACCGCGCCGCGAATTCCACCGAACTTTGACGATAGGGATGAAATTGCTACTGATGAGTAGAAGATTATTATGTACAAGTGATTAAAACTGATAGTGTTAAAGATATAACTGTCTTCACAAGGTTACAACTGATAGAAGAGATCTGAAAAGAAGATGAGAAGTTATAACTGCTTGAAGAAAGATTACAACTGATAGTTATAAGTTTGTAAGTAGTTAGAACTGCTTATGTAATTGTAACTGTTAGTTATATGTGTAGCAGTTAACACTGATGGTTTATTTGTACTTAGTCTTCTAACACAATTGAAGCAGTTACCACTGATAGTAAAATAGTTTCAACTGTTAGCTTAAGTTTGGTAGTTAAAACTGTTTATGATATTGTGATAAGTACGAGTCGGTTATGGAAGTTATTTTATTCCATATTTGTAGGAGATTGTATAGAACTCTATATGTTATAAATAGAAATCCTTTAGACCTAGATTAGTAGAACGATTTTGCGTAGCTTCAAGGTTTTCTGTAACCCTAATACATCAAGTGTATTCATCTTATATCATTAATAAGATTGAAGCTTTTGGTATTTATCGTGTTCTTAAAGTTATTTAATATTCTTGATCTTCTTAAACATTATTATAACGCCCCAAATTTAGAACATTTTTTTTTTTTTTTTTAAACATCGCGGAAGCAATATCCCATATATATATAACCTTGGATTAACCAAAATATACACAATCATTTACATATGTATTTCGTTATACAGCTACACAATTAGATGGGCGTTACTTTAACAAAACTTTTAAAGTAGTACAAAAGTCATCAGAGTTTTCATCCTTGTCGAACATTCCTTCAATTTACTCCGAGACCCGCCCTTAACAAAAAATATTAACCTGCAAGGAGTAAACAACGAGGGATTAGCACGAAGCTAAGTGAGTTAACTCGTCACTAACACTACACTTAGTTTAACACCATGAGTCTACAACAATTAACACATTGACACAACATCACTAGAGGATCGGTGGCCCTTGTGGCACCCTCAGCCGCGGTGGCCCACCAAGCGACACTTACACCGACTGCAGGCCAATACAGTGGTTAACCGATAACGATTTGCTACCTTTAGTCAACACAAGCTCTATTCACAACACATGTTCACAACTCTCGTGTTGACTAACCTGTAGCAAAACGTCCAACAATATTGACCTCTTTAACACAATCACCAATAAGTTTCTTAACACTTGCTTCTACTTCACAATATGCCTTAACACAAGAATGCATAATTAACACTTGAAGTAACCACATGAGTGATCACCAAACATAGTGAGAGATCAAAGTCCACTCACCTGTTAGTCTCCTTCTCCAAACTCAAAAGTCTTATTTTATTGAGTCTTCGGTGTCTCTGTACACACAATTAAAACACAAGTTAATAACTCGTCTCATAACTAATTATGACTATACTCAATTACATACATTAATAATCAAGAAATATCGATAATTAAATAATGTAAATGGTAGATTCATATAAGTTCACAAACTATCAAAATCTTCAAAATTATAAAGGCAAACGCGATCCAGGCAATTGGGTTGGGATCGCGTTCCTCTTAAGGAAAATATTCTGTCACCAAAATACACTGTGGAACGCGATCCGGAAAAAGGGCTTGGATCGCGTTCGTAAGAACAAATCCAAACTCACAATATTCTACTGATCAACGCGATCCGGGTAAAAGGCTTCAGGATCGCGTTTATAAGAACAAAATACGCGGTAACCAAGTAACACATGGCAACGCGATCCGGGTAATGATGCAGGATCGCGTTCCTCAATTTTTCAGCAGAAACTCAAACCTGTAATTACACAGCACGAACCAAAAACCCAAAATCGACTAAAACTCAACTTGTAACTCAGATTTTTATCGATTTCAATGTACCATAACACCTAATAACAACATACAACCATGATTCAAACAACAATTCATCACAAATCATCAAAATCACTTATAACCTAACTTACACATTTTCAAACCAAAAACTCATGAACACACATATTTAATCATGCAACTAGCTAGAAGAAGGTAAAATAGCACTATCAAATCATCATACAAGTATTGATTTAACTTCTCAAGTCATAATTCTTACAATCAACAAATTATCTAGTATTTACATATAAGTTGACATGAACTTACTTACAAAATGAAGAACACAACTAGAGATGAAGATGATGATGATCTAACAAGGATTCAAGCTTCAATTCCTTAATAAATTTTATGTAAGCTCTTTGATTTGCAAGGATATGAGTTTGAGTTTGAGTTAGGTTTAAAAACTAGGTGAAAATGAGGGATTGGGGAAAAATGATCGATCCC
This sequence comes from Helichrysum umbraculigerum, assembly GCA_949592205.1. Taxonomy (NCBI): domain Eukaryota; kingdom Viridiplantae; phylum Streptophyta; class Magnoliopsida; order Asterales; family Asteraceae; genus Helichrysum; species Helichrysum umbraculigerum. The sequence continues at coordinate 336,936,157 of CATIUR010000001.1, forward strand.
CTCCTTTTTTATTGAACCGACCCATTTAACTTACTGTACACTATAATACCACCTTTTGATCTATTGTCTGGAACCTAAATACCAATTGAAATAAAGTTATTTTATTTTACCGTCGTCTAGGATTATTTAAAACAAACAATATTTTACTAGTCACAATATCTCCTGAGACTTATTTAACTATTTATTTCACGATCGAACATATTCAAACAATTAAATATACGTATTTAAATTCAAAGAAATACCTGATTCTACTGGGCCCAATTTCAGGGTGTTACAAATCTTCCCTCCTTAAAAGATTTCGTCCCCGAAATCTAACTAGATTCGAATAAACTAGGATAACGAGTCCTCATACTCGACTCGGTCTCCCAAGTAAGATTTTCTCCCAAACTATGTTTCCATTTCACTAGAACCATAGGTATCTCCTTCTTGCGTAATTTAGTCACTTTTCTATCAACTAACTCAATGGGCTCTTCTACTAATTTCTGACCTTGGTCCACTCTAAGATCTTGTAACGGAAGGATTTGGGTTGGATCCTCCACATTACATTTCCGCAAATAACAAACATTAAAAGTGTTGTGAATACCACTTAATTCAGAAGGAAGATCTAAGGCAACGGTTTGGTCATTTACTACTTGACGAATTTTGAATGGACCTATAAATCTCGGAGCCAATTTCCCACGCTTACCAAAACGAATCACGCCCTTCCAAGGTGACACTTTTAAATAAACCAATTCACCTTCGACAAAATTAACTGGTCGACGACGCGGATCAGCATACTGTTTTTGTCTATCTCGGGCGGCTTTCAATTTCTCGCGAGCTATAGCAACTTTATCGGCCGTAATCTGGACAATATCGGGACTCGCAAACTGTTTTTCTCCCGCCTCTAACCAGCAAGTCGGCGTTCGACAACGACGTCCATAAAGCATTTCATATGGTGGCATACCAATACTCGAATGATACGAATTATTATACGCAAATTCTACTAACGGCAGGTGAGAATCCCACGAACCCCCATACTCCAAAATACACGCCCTCAACATATCCTCAAGAGTCTGAATGGTTCTTTCTGACTGTCCATCTGTTTGAGGATGATATGCAGTACTAAGATTAACTCGAGTACCTAACTCTTTCTGAAGATTTTGCCAAAAGCCTGACACAAATCTGGAATCTCGATCTGACACAATAGATAATGGAATCCCGTGCCTCGATACGATCTCATTAATATACAATTGAGCCAAACGGGTCAAAGAAGCGGTTTCACTGGTCGCCAGAAAATGGGCACTTTTAGTTAAGCGATCAACAACAACCCAAATCATATCGTTACCTTTCTGCGTACGCGGTAATTTGGTGACAAAATCCATAGTGATGTGTTCCCATTTCCACTCAGGTATCTCCAATTGTTTCAACGAACCATAAGGTTTTTGATGCTCGGCTTTTACCTGGGAACAAATATGACATGATTCCACAAATCTAGCTACATCCGTTTTCATTGTTGGCCACCAATAAAGAGGTTTCAAATCGTTATACATTTTCGTACTACCGGGATGAATAGATAATCTCGATTTATGAACCTCCGTCAAAATCAACTCACGAAGTCCACCAATTAACGGAACCCAAACCCGAGATTGAAAAGTTTTCAACCCACGTGAATCCTCAACTAACAAATCCTTTCGTTTCAACATGATTTCAGATTTCAAATTAACATCCAATAAAGCTTCAATCTGTGCGACTTTTAGCTGAGAAATCAAATCAGAGGACACCTCTAATCGCATAAAACAAATCTTGTCACTAGATATATTTCGACTCAATGCATCCGCAACCACATTAGCTTTACCCGGGTGATAACGGATCTCGCAATCATAATCTTTAATCAATTCTAACCATCGCCTCTGACGCATATTCAATTCTTTTTGCGAAAACATGTACTGAAGGCTTTTATGATCCGTGCAAATTACACATTTCGTACCATACAAATAATGTCTCCAAATCTTCAAGGCAAAAATCACAGCCGCAAGCTCCAAATCAAGTGTTGGGTAATTCTTTTCATGTGGTTTAAGCTGTCTAGAAGCATACGCAATTACGCTATCTCTTTGCATTAAAACACCACCTAATCCGGTATGCGATGCATCACAATAGACAATGAAATCATCCGACCCATCAGGTAACGCCAAAACAGGGGCTTGACACAATAATTGCTTTAATGTCTGAAAAGCTGCCTCTTGTAGTTCGGTCCACTGAAATTTCACATCCTTCCGAGTTAACTTAGTCAATGAGCTCGCAATCTTGGAAAAATCTTTAATAAACTTTCTGTAGTATCCTGCTAATCCAAGAAAACTTTTAATTTCTGAAGGAGACTTAGGCGCATTCCAATTCATAACAGCTTTCACTTTAGATGGATCCACTCTAACCCCGTCTTTGCAAATGATATGTCCCAAAAACTGCACCTCACGTAACCAAAACTCACATTTCGAAAACTTTGCATAAAGATGCTCTCTTTTCAATGTTTCAAGTACCAATCTCAAATGCATTTCATGATCCGCTTCAGACTTAGAATAAATCAAAATATCGTCGATAAACACAATCACAAACTGGTCAAGATAGGGACGACACACCCGATTCATTAAATCCATAAAGATTGCAGGAGCATTCGTTAATCCGAACGGCATAACCAAAAACTCATAGTGACCATACCTCGTGCGAAAAGCGGTTTTAGGAATATCTTCCTCACGAACTCGGACTTGATGATATCCCGATCTCAAATCAATTTTCGAAAAATATGAGGATCCTTGCAATTGATCAAACAATTCATCAATTCTAGGCAACGGGTATTTGTTCTTCACCGTTCTCTTATTTAATTCCCGATAATCGATGCACATACGGAGAGTGCCATCTTTCTTCTTCACAAATAACACGGGAGCACCCCAAGGCGATGAACTTGGCCTAATAAATCCCTTATCTAGCAATTCCTGAATTTGCCCCATCATTTCACGGATTTCGGAAGGAGCTAATCTATAAGGAGCCCTTGCTACTGGAGACGAACCGGGAATTAAATCAATTTGGTATTCTACATCTCTTACAGAGGGAAGACCAGGCAATTCATCCGGAAACACGTCCAAATATTCAGAAACCACCCGAATATCGGAGATGGATTTCCTTTCTACTTTGACATCTACAACATAGGCCACAAAGGATTCACAACCCTTAACTAAAGACTTCCTAGCCTTTATCATGGATATTACTGGAATACTACCCTTTGAACGTTCCCCACGTGCCACAACATAAGATAGATTGGAAACTGGAATTTTTATTAACTTCTTATGACAAGAGATGTCGGCTTTGTTTTGACTCAGCCAGTCCATACCAAGAACCACATCAAAACTAGGGATTTGCATCAATAGGAAAGAAACTGGAAATTCATGATCCTCTATTAATATACTAGCTCCGGCTACCGATGTGGTAACAGGAACTGTCTTACCATCAGCTACCTCAACTTCTAAAGGATTAGAAATCACAGAAGGCATCAATTTCAGTTTATCACAAAATTGCACAGATATAAACGAGCAATTTGCTCCAGAATCAAATAATACACGGGCTGGTACAGAGTTAACAAGGAAAGTACCAGTAATCACATCATCAGTAAGCACAGCATCATCCACGGTCATTCGAAAAGCTCGACCCGTAGCAGCTGGTGGAATCTTCCTTTTCTGACCAGAAGATGAGGAACCTCTAGCCGCACCCGTACCCTGCTTCCTTGCATCAGGACAATCACCCGCTCTATGTCCTTCTTTGTGACACGTCCAACACACATTATTTGGATAAGTACAATCAATCGCTTTATGACCCAACACCCCACATTTCATACACCTTGACGTCCGAATAGAACAAGGTCCGGTATGCTTTGATCGACATCTTACACAATAAGAATTATCCATTGGAACACCACCATAACTAGTTTTCTTGTTTGATTGGGAAGGTTGCCATCTTTGTTTTCCTTTACCGGAAGAATCACTCTTCGGTTTCTGTGCATATTTTTCTTTATTTTGCAACCTCCTAGCCATAACATCACTATCCACGGATCGTGCCCACTCAAAAGCCTGAGAAATGCTACTAGCCATTCGCACTGTAGTACGATAATCTGGAGGTAAAGTTTTCACAAAATGGCTAATTTTGTTTCTTTCAGTCGGGACCCACTGTTGCACAAATCTTAATTTCTCAGAAAATTATCGGATAAGCTCATCGATTGACATCTCATCCGTCTTTCGTAAATCCATAAATTCCTGTCTGACACGATCAAGGTTATATTCCGAACAGAACTGTTTGCATACCTCGGCATGAAAATCCTGCCATTTAATAGAACTCCTTTGTTGTAGAGTGAAATGAGCAGTTATCGAATCCCACCACGACATAGCTGCACCTTTCAACAATTGGACAGTATAGGGAACTTTGTCATCCTCATCACAGTGACAAACCTCTAACTTTCTTTCCACATCACGCAACCAATCCAAAGTAATAGTAGGATCAGGACTTCCAGAGTAAGAGGATGGTTTACTAGACATAAAAGTTTTGAGGGAACATCCTTTCTTCGACACCTGAAAGGGTGGAAACAAATGTGCCTGATAACCAGTCGATCCTAATGAAGGAAACGGCATTGATGACTGAAAATCATAACCCTGCTGCTGTTGTTGTGAAACATGAGGAAAAGTAACCGGAATCCGAGTAGAAACAGTAATGGGAGGGGTAGTAGTAGCAACATGCGAATAAATAGGAATAGACCTTTGAGATGACCCAGCACGTTCTCTCTCAAGTTCAACTACACGGTTCTCTAATCTTAGTATATAATCTTGACTAGTTTCAACTTCTGTATTTGCCGGGTTTGAAGTACCATTATGATCCTCGTCTTCTGGAGCGGAGTGAACAGTCGAGACATTATAGAGAGTACGGGGTGGTTGCTCATTTTCTGCCATCTGTCAATCAAAACACATCTCAACACTTGTTAATCGTTAGCATTAACATACTAACTTAATTCACACTATAGCTAATCCCACAACCCGGAATGTTTGACAACTCGACATTAGATTTGGGATTAAACACTCTAAGTTGTTCAATTCACCCAAATTTAAGCTCTGATACCAACTTATAACGCCCCAAATTTAGAACATTTTTTTTTTTTTTTTAAACATCGCGGAAGCAATATCCCATATATATATAACCTTGGATTAACCAAAATATACACAATCATTTACATATGTATTTCGTTATACAGCTACACAATTAGATGGGCGTTACTTTAACAAAACTTTTAAAGTAGTACAAAAGTCATCAGAGTTTTCATCCTTGTCGAACATTCCTTCAATTTACTCCGAGACCCGCCCTTAACAAAAAATATTAACCTGCAAGGAGTAAACAACGAGGGATTAGCACGAAGCTAAGTGAGTTAACTCGTCACTAACACTACACTTAGTTTAACACCATGAGTCTACAACAATTAACACATTGACACAACATCACTAGAGGATCGGTGGCCCTTGTGGCACCCTCAGCCGCGGTGGCCCACCAAGCGACACTTACACCGACTGCAGGCCAATACAGTGGTTAACCGATAACGATTTGCTACCTTTAGTCAACACAAGCTCTATTCACAACACATGTTCACAACTCTCGCGTTGACTAACCTGTAGCAAAACGTCCAACAATATTGACCTCTTTAACACAATCACCAATAAGTTTCTTAACACTTGCTTCTACTTCACAATATGCCTTAACACAAGAATGCATAATTAACACTTGAAGTAACCACATGAGTGATCACCAAACATAGTGAGAGATCAAAGTCCACTCACCTGTTAGTCTCCTTCTCCAAACTCAAAAGTCTTATTTTATTGAGTCTTCGGTGGCTCTGTACACACAATTAAAACACAAGTTAATAACTCGTCTCATAACTAATTATGACTATACTCAATTACATACATTAATAATCAAGAAATATCGATAATTAAATAATGTAAATGATAGATTCATATAAGTTCACAAACTATCAAAATCTTCAAAATTATAAAGGCAAACGCGATCCAGGCAATTGGGTTGGGATCGCGTTCCTCTTAAGGAAAATATTCTGTCACCAAAATACACTGTGGAACGCGATCCGGAAAAAGGGCTTGGATCGCGTTCGTAAGAACAAATCCAAACTCACAATATTCTACTGATCAACGCGATCCGGGTAAAAGGCTTCAGGATCGCGTTTATAAGAACAAAATACGCGGTAACCAAGTAACACATGGCAACGCGATCCGGGTAATGATGCAGGATCGCGTTCCTCAATTTTTCAGCAGAAACTCAAACCTGTAATTACACAGCACGAACCAAAAACCCAAAATCGACTAAAACTCAACTTGTAACTCAGATTTTTATCGATTTCAATGTACCATAACACCTAATAACAACATACAACCATGATTCAAACAACAATTCATCACAAATCATCAAAATCACTTATAACCTAACTTACACATTTTCAAACCAAAAACTCATGAACACACATATTTAATCATGCAACTAGCTAGAAGAAGGTAAAATAGCACTATCAAATCATCATACAAGTATTGATTTAACTTCTCAAGTCATAATTCTTACAATCAACAAATTATCTAGTATTTACATATAAGTTGACATGAACTTACTTACAAAATGAAGAACACAACTAGAGATGAAGATGATGATGATCTAACAAGGATTCAAGCTTCAATTCCTTAATAAATTTTATGTAAGCTCTTTGATTTGCAAGGATATGAGTTTGAGTTTGAGTTAGGTTTAAAAACTAGGTGAAAATGAGGGATTGGGGAAAAATGATCGATCCCCTCCTTTTTTATTGAACCGACCCATTTAACTTACTGTACACTATAATACCACCTTTTGATCTATTGTCTGGAACCTAAATACCAATTGAAATAAAGTTATTTTATTTTACCGTCGTCTAGGATTATTTAAAACAAACAATATTTTACTAGTCACAATATCTCCTGAGACTTATTTAACTATTTATTTCACGATCGAACATATTCAAACAATTAAATATACGTATTTAAATTCAAAGAAATACCTGATTCTACTGGGCCCAATTTCAGGGTGTTACAATTATTGAGTGTGATTCCGCAACTGCTCAATAATAAGTTCAAAGCTTATTATTATCGATTGTTTTTTAGGTTAAACAGGGACTAACAAAGTGGTATTAGAGCTTGTGAAGCTTTGAATACAGGAAGATTTGGGATTATTGTGTTATTAATTTGAGGTTTAGTTTTTTTTTTAAGTTTTAATTTCAATGGCGACTGAAGGTAATGAAGGAACTCAAGCAACAAAGATTCCAATGCTCAAACCTGATGAGTTTGATCTATGGAAGGTTAGAATCAGGCACTACATGCTTCTCACAGATTATCAGATGTGGGAAGTAGTAGTCAATGGTATTCTTGTAACCCTTAATGGTGATGGTGTAAAACAACCAAGACCACCACCAACAACAGATGCAGAAAGAAAGATCAGGTCTACAGAATACAAGGCTCTTAGCACACTGCTGCTATCTATTCCTAATGAGCATCTAAGTAGGTTTGAATCTTGTGAGCATCCCAAGGTTCTTATGGAGGCTATTGAAAAAAGATTTGGTGGTAATGATAACACCAAAAAGAATAAAAGATCGTTGTTAAAACAACAATTTGAAAATTTTAGCCATGTAAAGACTGAGACTCTAACTCAAACCTTTGATAGGTTTACTAAGCTAGTTGGAGAATTGGAAAATCACAAGGTTATGTTGACAAAGAAGATCTGAACAGGAAGTTTTTAAGATCATTAAGTGATGAATGGACAATCTACACTGTTCGATTGAGACAGAGTACAGATATAGAGACCAAAGAACTGGAAGACATATACAATGATCTGAGGAACTTTGAACCTGAGGTAGAAAGTAAGAAGCAAGCATCTGGATATAGTCACAATGCTGCTTTTATGTCAATGGGTGGAACAAAAGCAGAGTCAAGTCAAAAAGGCTCTACTTATATTTCTGGAGGAAGTGGATCATCACAGAACAGTTCCAATGATCAGATTTTGGAATCGTTCTTTGCTAGTAATGTGAATTCTTCACTTACTAATGAAGACTTAGAACAGTTTGATGGTGATGATCTAGAGGAGATGGATATTAAGTGGCAAATTGCTTTAATTACTCAGAGAGCAAAAAGGTTTATGCAGAGGACTGGAAGAAACAACTTTGCATACAAAAGGAATGATGCAAGTTGGTTTGATAAGAGTAAGATAGAGTGCTTCAACTGTCACAAGATGGGACACTTTGTAAGGGAATGCAGAAGCCCAAAGCAAGAACAGAATGGTAGTGGGAATGGTCAAAGATTTGGAAGCAATGGAACTCAATCAAGGAATACACCAATTCAGGGTGCTTCATCAAATGCTTTGGTTTCTATGGATGGCTGTGGATGGGACTGGAGTGATCAAGAAGAACATGTGGTGAAGAATCAATGTCTCATGGCCATTGCTGAATCTAACAAAAAGTCAGAGGTTCCTTATGAGGTACAAAATAAATTATGTTCTGCTGTTTGTAAACAAACTGTTAAGCATTATAGGGATCATAATCTAAAAGTATGTGAGGAATTAAAACAGTGGGAAATCAAAAATAAACACACCATAGCAGCCATTGAAAATCTAGAAAAACAAATAAAGGCATATGAAGTCAATGCAACATAGTATAAATATGACATTGAATATGCTAGATGGGAGAGAGATACTTTTAAAGATAAAGTAGAGTTGTTAACTAAGAAACTTGCTTAGGTCACATGTGAGAGAGATATCATAAGACTGAATGTAAGTAACTTAGAACATGCATCTAAAAGTGTCAATAAACTTATCAATTCACATATTCATGATAAGCTTAAGACTGGATTAGGGTACATTAATGTACCTCCACCTTATAATCACACCTACTTCCCTCCTAAAAGTGAAATTGATATAAATTCACTTAAAGAAGGAATGTCAGATGAGGTTAAAAAGGCTGATCCAATTAAAGGTTTATCAGATGATGTGATGTTTGCTGAGGGTGAAGTTAGTGATTGGACTGAAGAAGATGATCAGAGTGATAGAACATTTGAGAGTGAAAAGAGTATAAAATCTAAATCACCTAAGTCTGAGTCATCATATGAAGATGTGAAGAGAGTAATTACTGGTCTAGTTTCTGAATCTAAAACTGATAAACTAGAAGAGGGTAAGAAAATGTTTAGGGAAAAGGCTAAACAGGCCTTAGAAAATGTGAGCATGAATACTAACAAATCTAAACATGGGCTAGGATATGTTAGTAATACAGTTAATTCAGTTAATAAACCTGTTGATAAATCTGATGTTAATAACTGTGTTAATTGCAACTGTAAAGCAAGTACTTCTTTTTCACAAAATTTTCAAAAACAGAAACCAAGAGGTAATCAAAGAAATTGGAATCAAATGATTTCACAGAAACTGGGTAACAATGTCACAGTGATAAAAGAAAATGATAGTCCCGTACACGTAGGATCTGATCGGATCGTTTGATCAATGAATAACCTGATTCACGAACACACAAATCTCTATAACGTTTTCGTATATATTAACACTTGATTATAAACGTTACAATCACAAACACACTCTCGTTCTCTCCTCTCTTTCTCTGAAAACGGCTCACACACTCTCACTAATGTCCCACCCTAAATCTGAGTTTAACTCTTCTATTTATATCACCATACTGGGCCCTGCGACGTTAGGCCCAACGTCGCAGGCCAGGCCCAATGCGACATAACCAATGTCGTAGGCCCAAATCTATGTATATTACATTTCGTTTACATACTAGAATATACACACTAAACACGTCACATACTAAGACTATTGACTTTGATAAGTACAAACGTTTGACCAACTGACTGACACACAAAATGCACCAACAAACTCCCCCTTGTCATCAGCTTGGTCAAATAAGTCTTCAATTAGTCTTCATCAACAAACTCTTTCATGTCTTTGACAATCAGAAACTCCCCCTTTGAGATAGCATGGTCTTCAAAGAAATCTTGGTGTCCAAATTCATGTGACTGATACAAATTTATCATACAATAAGATCTTCAAACTCAGTGACCATCTCTCAATCATCAGCAGATTCTCCGATAGAATTATCTTCACAAACTTTGGAGAATAACCAACATCCTTTACATCTTCAATATTTGACTTTAACAAGATATGTGATATTTGAAGAAAATAACATAGAAATAAAATCTTTTTGTATTTTTCTTTATAAATGAAAAGTAAAGAATGCATAAAATAAGTTGGGGATAAGATTGTTTTAAGGCTGCTTAGGGATCATATCAGGCCAACATGCAATTATTAGCAAATAGTAAGTGTTATCTCGATTATCAGTATATTTGTCCACTTTAAATTTACTTAGCACATTTAATACACCTAGTATAAAAATTATTTCAAGACGATTACTGGTATTGTTTTTCCACTTAAACATGTTACATCCGTGTCTGCGACCTAACCTTTTATTATTAGTATGAATATTTTACCGTGGTCCCCACCATAGACATACCCCTTTAGCCCAGACAAGAACATAGTTTCCAAATTTAGAAAGAATATAAGAGAATCAATTTTAAGAATCAAGCCAGCGGTGACAGGTCTGTACTTGTGTACAACAGAGCGACATACACTTGATTCAGGTTTAAGCAAAACCGATCGCAGTCAAACCAAACTTGATTTATTCAATTGGCGACCTTGACCAGTACCTTAAATATAAGACTTTGCAAGTACATTGACTCACGTTTGCTTAGGTTTGAGAGTAAGCTGAATTGAGACCAGGTCTGCACTTACGTACAACAGAGGAAACAATCAGCAAACTCCCCCAAGAGATCTCAGATATACGATCCAAAAATTAGAAGTATGTCAAGCTACGCTATGGAATTAAGACTTAGTGTCATACATCACAAGGTGTTTACCACAAGATCATAGACACGTATTTGAATTACTTCTTAATAACCCATAGACCAGTATGTATCATGCCTACCAATACATCATATGATGAAGATAATTTTCATAAAAACTGTATTAAGTATGCTAGATAAACCTACTGATACATCAAGGATAAACCTTAAAACTTCCATTTTGTGCATGTTCCCCGATGTACTATCATATCCCAAGTTGTTTTACAGACACACAATCCAACATCTTTTCAAGAATTAAGAATCTTGCTGTTCACATTTCTGAATTAAATAATCAGAATTTTTAATATTCAGAATTACTCCCCCTGAACAGCAAATTCTTATATCCAATCCAAAAATACTCCCCTTAAACATTAAACATATTTTTGTATTTTTTTTAATTGAATAAATTTCGCAACATTGCATTTCTTTAATACTAAAAAGTATAAAGAATGGCTGTTGCACCGAGTAACAAATAAAAATAGATAATTATCAAAATCACATATCAAGTCAAGTCAAATGCCTTTTAGCACTTTTACCACCTCATAACATCGAAAATCTCATCCAATCACAAATCATCATCGCATTCTTCCAACAATATCCACATCCATGCAGTCACTAAAAATGTTAGTTTTCAATAACCTGACTGCAACATCACAAACAAACAAACATTAGTACTTATGGGACACCCAAGCCTTGATAGACTTGGGCTGTCCATGGTCATCCATAATCATCACATCAATGAGTTTATGATATTTTAAAAACTCAGAGGATTTCATTGATGTGTTGTTTGTGGATTTGGCTTTCCAAACCTGTGTAGGTTCAGATGAGCTATTTTCAACAATGTTGTGCTGTTGAACTTGAGGTTTATTAGGCACAACTTTGTTTACTCTAGCCATAGGTTTTGGAGAAGAGGATGCATATCTTGATATAGGCGAATACGAAGCACGCCTAGAAAACGATTTTGAATTAGAATTCCTAAAGGAGGAAGTTCTTGACATCCCTCTACCAAACCTATCTAGGGATAATAACCGACAATCCCTAATTATATGTCCTTGTTGTCCACAATGGAAACAAGAACGTCGTTCAATGTACGACCTATTCCAATGATTACCTACAAAAGGTTGAGGTGGAGAATGAACTGTTGGAAGCTTAGAAGATGAGGCATTTACAGGACGTGAACACTTATGTGTACACGTTGATGTAGAAGCCTCTGAAGTTGAGCAAGTAGATGTTGAAGGTTGTTCATTTTTAGATTTTACATTTGAATCCTTCATTTGATGTTGAACCCTTTTGGATTCATTTTCAACCTTGTTTTTACCCTTTGTATTTGAAACCTTTACAGTTTCATTGGTAAGTATATGATTTTCTGGCTTTACATTAACTTTTTCAACTTTGATTTCAGCCTCTTCCGGTAGATCCTCTATCTCAACACCCTCCTCTACATTAACTGGAGGTGTACTATCAGACTTAACAAAAAAGTAGGCAAGGGATACTCTGTCCGTTTAGTTTTCTCCTTTGCCTGCCTTTTGGGATTGGATGTAGCTTCTTTAGACTTTGTAGCTGGCCATGATGAGTAGTCAGCCACAAGTTCTTCGGTGCCTTCCTTAACAGGCAGAGGATAGTGATTAGTAGGAGGTGGAACTGAGTTATACCCTATTCCGGCCTTACTTTTATCTGTCCTCTGCTTGTCAACGATTTCATCGAAGATCTTTTGAGAGTTTGAGAAACTTGTGATTCCCTTTTTAAAAGAGTCAGACTCAGGCTTTAGCTCAGAAAGTTCTTTATTTAACAACTCAATTTCTGTTAAATAGCTCTTAATGGCATCTTGTTGACTGAAAACTTTAGCTTTATATTTCTCAGTGTCAAACTTATGAGCCTCAACTACCGTTTCATAAAGTATTTCATTAGCTTTTAGAAACTTATTTGACTCAGTGAGTTTCTCGACCTTTTCTCTCAAGTCTACATAGTCTATTTGAAAACATTTTAAAGAAGCTTCCAATTTAATACAGGATATGCAAGTAAAAGGTTTTTCAGATTCTGTTTCTACCTCATGTATCTTTGCCAAGAACGCACTGTGTTGAACCTTTTCTTGAGTCGCACTTGAATCAAACATTCCCTAAGAATACACTGTCATCGCCTGTGATGTTGTGTTATTCTCTGGAGTCTTGGGAGCTGAAGGTGTGGTGAATCCAGATGATGGATATTTATTCTCCACACATTCCTTAGCAAAGTATCCATGAATCTGACAGATTTTGCATTTCACCTTGCTTTTATTAAAACCAAGACCTGTATCACCATCATCATCCAGGTCTTTTCTACCCGTTCTTTGAAGAAACTTCTTGGTTCTTTGGGTTATCATGGCCATACTCCATTTGATGTCCATCTGCTCGAGATCGTCAGAATCGATCTGTTCAAAGTCTTCTTCAGTAAGCTGTAGAGTACTAGCCTTCTTGGAAAGAAAAGTCTCATAAGAGTTGAGGAAAGCTGCAAAGATTGTAGCATGATCCTCAGTAGCCTTTGAAGGAGCTGTATGAGCTGTATGAGAAGTATAGGAAGCATATGAAGTGCTAGTAGAAGTAGATGCTGCTGAGTTGGAAGTAGATCTGGAAGTATCATTTAGACTAGGAATTTGAATATTATCCTCTGACTTCTTTTCTTTTTGATCGTAGGCCGCTATAAGAGCATCCCATAACCCTATAGAAGTTGCTTGATCTTTAAATTTATTAATCACAACTTCTGGCAAGCACTTAGTAATCATCTCATACGCTCTATTGTCTTTATCAAACTCTACTCGTTCCTTGACTGACATTTGTGCTCTTGACTTAAGCACCCCATCGAGTCTTGGTTGCTCATATCGATCAATGGTGTTAAACCAATTCCACAGATTTGGATCTTTGTATTCAATGAAATTGCATAACTTAATCTTCCAATTAGCAAAATCACTATTGAACAAAGATGTAGAAGGAGGCATTTTCGCACCAAAAGCCATATCCGAATTTTCCCTCCAAAATTGAATTCGAAAATTCCGAAAACCGACAGAGTGTAGCGTAACTTTTCCGACACTAAAATTAAGCTATTTTAAGCTTAAAAACAAAATTTGAAATTACAAAATTTTTCGCGTTTTTCCCGCCAAAATTTCGTCCGAAAACGTCAAAAACTGGCCGGGTAAAATGAAACTTTTTCCAGGCTAAAATTGAACACTTTTAAGCCTATGGAAAAATTTTGAAAAAGCAAAAAAATTTCGGAGTTTCCCGCTAAAAAACTTTTTTTTTTTTTTTTACGAATCTACTGCGACACTGAGTGTAATGTCGCACAATAGAATTCAACGTCGCAGCGGTACGTCGCAGAAGGCAAAAGATTCAATTAAGAATCGAAAATGCGACGTAGTGTATAACGTCGCAGAAATTAGCGACGTCGCCCGCAACGTCGCAACTAACGTCGCAATAACCAATTAAGGTCAAAAAGTGCGACGTCGCACTCCACGTCGCGACTAACGTCGCTAGTAACGTCGCAGAACTTAGCGACGTTGCAGCTAACGTCGCAAAACGTGACTGCAGCGGCCAAAACCCCAAAAATCGAAAATTTTCGAAACCCTAACGAAATTTCGAAATCCAAACGTCGAACTAACCCAAAAACACTTCCAGAAATCGATATAATCAACCAAATCAACTCAGAAACGATTAATAACAATTAATACCTTCGCGAATCAAACCAAAAACGTTCTAAACACGATCCGAAACCAACGAATCCTTGATTCTATGGCTCTGATACCAGTTGATAGTCCCGTACACGTAGGATCTGATCGGATCGTTTGATCAATGAATAACCTGATTCACGAACACACAAATCTCTATAACATTTTCGTATATATTAACACTTGATTATAAATGTTACAATCACAAACACACTCTCGTTCTCTCCTCTCTTCCTCTGAAAACGGCTCACACACTCTCACTAATGTCCCACCCTAAATCTGAGTTTAACTCTTCTATTTATATCACCATACTGGGCCCTGCGACGTTAGGCCCAACGTCGCAGGCCAGGCCCAATGCGACATAACCAATGTCGTAGGCCCAAATCTATGTATATTACATTTCGTTTACATACTAGAATATACACACTAAACACGTCACATACTAAGACTATTGACTTTGATAAGTACAAACATTTGACCAACTGACTGACACACAAAATGCACCAACAGAAAAGGCTTGTTTTATATGTGGTAAAATGGGTCATCTTCAATATGACTGTTATCATAATCCAAAGAATGTTCAAAGGATTAAAAAATAGCCATGGAGAAAAGCAAATATGATTAACAAACAAAATTTTCAATCTAAAGTTAATCATATTGCCAAAGGTCAGAAGATACACTCAAAGGCTAACATGTTAAAAACTGTTACAGGTAAATCTACTGCTGCAGTAATAACAAACAAGTTAGCCAAAAGTAAAAAGACAAAAACAGTGGTAACGAATTATAAAAGCAGTGTTAACAAAATTAACACTGATTGTGCTTTTGGTAAAACAGTTAAAACTGTTAGACCAGGTTCCACTGTTAAGTCTAAAATCAGTTGGATTTGGACACCTATTACTTCTGATAAATTAATAGGTCCAAATACCAACAGTGCATCACAATGAATAATCTTCAAGAACGTTGATTATGTGAATGCACATGGGAAACCCAAAGCCAAATTGGTTTGGGTTCCCAATAGAAACTAACTATTCTCTTTCTGATTGTATGTGCAGAACAAACCAAGGAGCTTGTGACATATAGATAGTGGTTGTTCAAGGCACATGACTGGAGATAAAGAAAAGCTACAGGACTTCAAATCAATTGATGGTGGATATGTAGCTTTTGGAAGCAATCCCAAAGGTGGGAGAATTACAGGCAAAGGAACAGTTCAGAGTGCTAAGATAAGTTTTGATAATATTTATTTTGTGGAACAATTGAGGTATAATTTGCTAAGTGTGAGTCAAATCACAGATAAAAAGAACCCAGTTTATTTTACTGACACTGAATGCCTTATCTTGTCCAAGGAATTCAAGATACCAGAAAACATGATTTTAATGAGAATTCCAAGGCAAGATAATGTATATAAGTGTGGCTTAGCAAATATGACACCTCAACCTGATTTAAACTGTCTTATTTCCAAAGCAACTGTGAATGAATCTGAACTGTGCCATAGAAGGATGTGTCACATGAATTACAAAACCATTAATAAACTTGTCAAAAACAAGCTTGTTAGAGGTTTTCCTGAAAAGGTATATTCATGTGATGATCATTGTGTTTCTTGTCAAAAGGGAAAGCAACACAAATCCTCTTTTAAGTCCAAAACTGTGAATACAAACTGCACACCCTTACACTTATTGCATATGGACTTATTTGGACCAACCAATATAAGTCATATGGGGAAAAGGTCTTACTGCCTTGTCATTATTGATGATTATACTAGATTTACATGGGTTTTCTTTCTTAGGACAAAATATGAGACAGGTTGTTGAGTCGCTGGTCGCTGACCATGTTTAGTCGCTGGTCGCTGACCAACTCAACTATGCACTACTCGATGAAGAAATGAATTGTGTCAAAGCTGCTGTTGCTGGAGTTTATTACTACTGATCTTTATTCACTCTACTCTCAAAGGGAAATGATATGCTGAGGAAGATTAGAATTCAACTTTGTGTGTCGCTGATACTTAGCAGCGAGAGTTCTACATCTTCAAATCAATAAAGGCAAAAGTCACTGCCAGAATAACAGCTAGTCACTGAAGATCTCTAGTTCAAGTCATTCTACAAGAGCATGTAACTCGCAGTGAGTGAGGAGGATTACTGCACCTTCAGGGACTATTCAATAAAGCCTCTCAACTATCAAGTGCAAAAGTACTGTACTTGTATACACATCTGCAAGAGTCTCCGTACTTGAAGAATGTTCGAATGATTACGTGGCAGCAACTGATTGGATTTAAGGTAACGAGATATTTGCGGTAACAGAATTGGGACCCGCAGTATGTCGGTTCATCAGAGATCAAGCCAATCAAGCAGCGACACGTGTCCTTCCAAGATCCTACTTTATAGGCGACATTTTAGGAACTCTTGTAGTATAAATAGTTCTGTACTTTGTACTATAGAGGCTAGTCGTCGATACGTACTTATCACTTGTGTGTCAGTGATCAGTTTGTCTAGAGTACGTATTGTCACTCAGCGAGAGAACAGTCAACGTGTTTGTCCACTGCTGTTCTTCTCATCCTGTAATAGATTAGCTAAGTGTTTGGATTGGATTAACCTTGGTTAATCCATTCCGCATTCAACACTTGTGAATTTAATAATCAATATAATTCACCTTTAAGCTACCATTACTTCTTTACTTTGATATTGTCATATATTTGAATACTCTGTTATTATCGTTCATACTCTGTTTCTATTAAACAATTTAAAACTAATTAATTAACTAAGTTAAAATCTGAAATAGTTTTAAATTGTATTCAACCCCCCCCCCCCCCTTCTACAATTTAACTTTACACTTTGCAATTTCATTTCACTATGTAATAGTGAATTCGGGACTCTCAATTGGTATCAGAGCAGAGTTGGTTTAAATCAAATAACCAGATCTGCAATGGAATCAGTAAAGTACAGCTGTGTCGACTCCGAGTATCAGAAGGGAAATGGTTCTACTACCAAACCTCCAGCGTTCGATCCCTCTAGGATTGAAACTTGGATCTCCCGAATGATGATGTTTTTAGACCTAGTCGATGACCGTCTCTGAATACAATAACCAATGGTCCCCACATTCCAACCACAATTGTTCCTGCTGTCATTGCTATAGCTACTACTCCTGCTATACCAGAAATGGTTATGCCCAAAAGAGAGGAACAATGGTCGGATGAGGATAGACGATTGGTTAGACTGGATAAATAAGCTAAAATCTACATAGGCATGGCACTTCCTGATGAAGTGTTCGAATCTATCAGGCTTTGTAGAACTGCTAAAGACATGTGGGACACCCTTAGGAATATATATATTGGAACTCCTGATATTATTCGCTGCAGGGAAGTCAATCTCACTCGCCAGTATGAGCTATTCGCAATGGAACCCAATGAATCTCTGTCTTCTACTTACACCAGATACCAGTCACTGATGAACAAAATGGAGAAGGCTGGTACGGGCAAGGAACAGAGATTTGTTGTTGAAAAGTTTCTGGAGTTGCTGCCAAGGAAAATCTGGGGAACCAATGCTACATGCACTAGACAGAGAAATGATTATTCAATTCTTAATCTAACTCAGGTCTATGGTATTTTGCTCAACTGGGAGCAGTCTGAAAAGCAAGCTGATCAGAGTGAGCATATTTGTAACACCCCCAAATTCGTTGATTGTGTTTAGCGGAAGCATTTGTTTAAGTATGGGGAGTGCCACAATACACGGTACATGCATACGTATCAGAGCATATGATTACAACAAAACATCAATATATTAAGATGCCACAGTTAATAGTTTACAAAAGTTGACGATTCATCAAATCGTATAAAAGTAGTAATGTTATACAAAAGTAGATTTCTGGAATATGACTAAAAACCGATTAGTTATACAAAAGAAATCCAGTGTCAAAAGTTGGCATCCTATTTTCATCGCGGGTCACCTAAATTCCATATGTGCAGGCGGTTCTTACACGCGCAGCTAATTCCCTGAAAAACATAGTAAAATTCAACAACGGGGTTGAGTGAATTCACAGGTTTTATGTTTACAATGGTTGAACCAAGTTCGAGTAAGTTTGTTGACTCAAAAGTCAAATAGTTGCATTTATGTCATTTGTTCAAGTATAATCGTGGTGGGATGTTTCCTCAAATATGTATTCATTGTTGCTGTGGGATGTTTCCGTCATTTACCCAATCTGTTTGGTAAAGCGTTGCTGCACGTTCTCCAGCATTTCCAAAACCAGTTTAATACGTTTACAGTTTTGTAGTGTGAAAACGTTGTTTCGTAAACATCGGTTTGTGTATCGGTTTACCAGTTCAATGTACTCCATTCGTTCGAGTAAAATAGTATACAATCATGTATATATAAAAGCGTTTGACTATGTTTTCCACCCCTGTTCAAAGCAGTTAAAACAGTAAAAGTAGGGGCTGTGAACTCACCTGTCGAGTTAAGTTGCGTGCGATTGCTAGCAAACCTAAGCCCAAGTACAGTCCGAAATCTCCTAACGTCCTAAACGTATGAGATTTAATAAGTATGTGGATGTCTAAGCTAATCATCCATGCTAGTGTTCACACAACCAAGTTATGTCCAAATCGTTCGTTTAATTGTTTACGTTTGTATTTTGTATTTGTGAAAAGGTATACGACTCGTTGGTGATAGTTTGAAATCATAGTTTCAAAAAGTATAATTATGTTTTGTTTCGTTGCATTTCTATAAATTACGAAATTGAATACGGGGGTCCGGGGGCAGCGCCCTTGGTAGCGGGGTCCAAGGGGTGGTAACCCCTGGTGGGGTCTAAGGGGCAAAGCCCCTGGTTGGGGTCGAGCTAAAATGCATTCGAAATTTCATTTCTACTATATTCGAAAGCGAAAATGCATTCGAAATTTCATTTCGGGGTAAAATCAAGTGGTAAAATACTTAGTGAAATCATGTGTTTTTAAGAGTCTGGAACCTGCGACGTTAAGTGCGACGTCGCGTGCGACGTAGGCGCTCATGTCGCTATGTGCGACGTTAGGGTCTAGTGCGACGTAAAGGTCGGCGTCGCTATGTGCGACTTCGCAATTTAATGCGACGTTAAAGGTGACGTCGCAGTATGCGACGTTGTGAGATGTTCTGCGACGTAGTGACTGACGTCGCATTTGGCCCAAGCCATATGCGACATCACGGACTGATCGACGAAAAGTTTGAAAATAACGAGTTTCGGGTCGATTTTTGGACATTTTCAGTTGATAGAACACTAAAGCATGATAATCTAAGTATACTAAACATGGAATATTAAAGAAAACTTCAAAATCTAAAAATTTGCGGAAATGTCGGGATCTTACAAGTCGTCGCGCGGAGAATCCGAAAAGATAGAAATGTAGAGCTTGTTGCCGTGATCACTTTTCTCCAAAAGAGCGGGGTGATTGGAGGTCGTTTAGTGGTAGTTTTGGTGGCGTTTTTGTGGTTGTTTTTGGTTGGTGGTGGTTTTTAGAGAGAAAAAGAAAGAGAGGTGAAGATGATAAGAATGAAAATGAAAAGAAAAGAAAAGGAGGAGGTGGGTTTTGTTCCAAAGTGATGGGACTTTGTCCCGCGTTGTGGTATTTTACCCGTGTTCGTATACCCGATCGTTAATTACTTGAATATTTTAAATGATACATTTTTAATTACATATTTTATTATATTTTTAAATTAGCCTATTTTATAAAACCAATTTAATTAAGTTATAAAATTTTTAAGCTTTGTTTTATTTTAAATATTACGAAATGGACGTTATTCGTTACGAAATACTTGTAAATATTATCGACATAATATCTATTATGCATTTACATTATTTAATAACTTTCGTTTTATTAAATAAATTCGTTCACCAACAGTCGTATATTTTTGTCGCGTTTGTTCAAATCGTTTCGTATGTAATTACATCTAATTACAAATAAGTAATACTACGCGTATTAACTAGTTGGGCTTTGCTAGACTTACCTCTAAAATGTGTTGTGAATTCACTCAAGTAGGGAATTAGCCTAATAATGCAAGTGATTAACGTTAATAATCGCGATAAATTTTGCGGGGTGTTACAATATTCGTGCTACTCTTGGAAGTCAGAAGATATCCAATGCCCTTGTAGCTGAGCTTGATGAAATCGATCAGAGGCAGAAATCAAAAGTTTCTAAGAAGAGCTCAAAGTCGCTGATAGCTAGTGAAGAAAGTGAAGGTGCTGAAGAACAGTCGGAGTATGAATATGATGAGGGTCTAGAAAAGCTGGAAAGAGATATGGCAATGATGGTTGCAAATTTCAGAAGGAACACTAGATCAAAAAGATTCGCTGGTGCTCCATCATCTGATATTTTCAAATCCAAAGGTGAATGCTACAAGTGGGGCAAACCTGGTCACTTTGCAGCTGATTGTAAATCAAAGTCAGCCAACCAAGTCCCTGAACCAGTGCCAGACTTCAGAAATGACAAGTATAACAAGTACAAGGCAAAGTACAAGAAGCTGAAGGAAATGGCTAAATCTGGAAAGAATAAGGGAAAAGGTTTTGTCGCTGAAGAAGGTTCATTCAGTGACTCTGACTCCTCATCATCAGATGAAGAAGAAGCAATGATTTGTTTAGATAAGGAGTACTTTCTGATGGCTGATGACGCTGAATTTCTTGAAAATATCAAAGAAGTCACCCCTAAGTGTTCAGCATCTGAATGGGATCCTGAAACTCTTTACAAGGTACACTGTTTCAAATCATCTTCAGTTTCTGAAAAAGAGAATGTTTTTAAGTCTCTGATAGTTGACTTATCAAATGCTCATGACATTCAGAAAAGACAGAGATGTGAGATCAGCGACTTAAAATCAAGGCTAAATTATCAAGGTGAAAATGTGTCAAAACTAAAAAGATTAAAACTAGATCTTGACGCACAAACTTATGCAAATCAAGTATGTGTTCAAGAAAAGGTAAAATTTGAAACACAATTTCAACAACTTAAAAAGGTCATGAAATTTTGGTGCATGTCAAATGATAATGTCAATCAATGCGTCAATATTCAAATTCCAAAACAAGTTAAAGCTATTTTGGGAGGAGATTATGAATATGCTGCATCACTCGTTGACTCAACGAAAGTTGATTTTGTCTTTGATCCCAAGGGAAATTTTTCAGAAGCTGTTTTTGAACCCATATCAGTCTTCAGTGAGCCAAGACCAAACTATTTTACAAAAAGAAAATTGGTCACTGATGATTCTGATATGACAGAAGGTAGAGATGAGATAAATGTTTTGGAAACTGTCAAAACATCAGTAACTTTACATCTCATCAAAACCATCTCTGATAATCAAGTTATTATCAGAAACTTCACTGACACTGTATCAGTCACTGAGAAAACTTCTATCAGTGATCTTAAGTCAAAGATGCAGAAATTTAAAATCAGCAAGAGAAGTTGTTTGACTGTGTCAGATCAGCAACTTAAAACAAGAAAAGTCAAACAGGCCAGTCATGTTAACAAAAAGTGTTATAAATGTGGTGAAAGACAGCACTTGTCATCTGAATGCTTAGCTTTACCTATTTCAAAACATCAAATCATCAGTGAGCATTCAGATACGATTTACGCAAATCAGTGGTAGCCAAAACCAAGGCTTAGTCACTATGAACCCAGTTCTGGATGGGTTCACCAATCAAACTTAAATGAATAAATAGATTCTTTGAATTTATTTATTTATTTTTGCTTTATCTTTTATAATCGCTTTAAATAATTTGACTCTATGGTTTATAACATTAGAAGGATATACTCACTGATCAACTGACTTTCACTAATACAATCAGCAAGTTCAGAAATTAGTATGTTATATTCATTTTCTATTATAACTCATAAAGTCACTTGAATATCTTTTATGTCTAAAAGTTTGATTAATGTCATTCTTCTATGATATCACTAGCTGATCGGGTCAGTATTCTAAGTTGTGGTCTGATTAGTAAGTTGTATCAATAGAAACATAATGTTCATCTTACTTTAAACATAATCTATATTCATTTCTTTTTAATAAAACATATATATATATATATATATATATATATATATATCAAAATTTGACAAATAATGGTCCTTATCAAAACTAAACCCATGTCTAAATGATTTAATCAGTATTCTAAGTTGTGATTAAATCAGGAAAATAAAAGGTTTAGCTAGATAAATCTATGAAAGTGTCAAGTTATGATATTTATATTTCTTTTTCGATGGTAAACCAAGAATTTGGTTATGTGATCTCAGGGACATTTACTCCCTGAGATATCATTTAATGGTGGTATATAAAATCGATAAATATTCGTTATGTTTAATACTTTTTGTATTTTAACTTGACGGATTTCAAAAATAAATATTTTTTGGTGCAACAAAAAAGTCGCGCGCTTCTGACATTCTCTCTCCTACGTCAGCGCACTTTTCCGGCACACCACTCCCATCACCATTAATGCCACCACTCTCAACCATCATAACCCCTATGCCTCTACCACTTCCACCCCGACCATCCACGTCGCCGTATTTTGATTCACACGATCATCAGCAAAGCGTACTCTATTTAAACTTACAAATCAGTGACTTGTCACTTTTACGCTTTCCTAATTTTCAAAAACCCTCTGTTTTCAAAAACCCTAAATTAAGTGCGAAAACAAGTTTTCCAAAGGATCTGCAATGTCTAAATCAAAATTTTTCAATAATACATACACAGCCACTGCAGAGATTAAAGCTCTTCGAGCCTCTGCAATAAGTGAAGATTCTGTCATTACAGTTCCAAAATCAAACTATTTGGGTAATCTTTCTTGCCCTAAACCAGAGTATGCGGAGGTGATAAACTTTTTGAAAAACCACTTTATTCTCCCTGCTCTCACGTTATCTCCTGGAGAAATGAATCCAGAATGGTTGAGTGAGTTCTGGTATACCTGCACTCATTCAATCATTGATAGTACTTCACAACTCAAGGGATTCATTGATAACGGAGGTCAAGAGATAATTATTTCTGCACACACCATTCGTACCGTTTTACAACTCCCTGAGCATGATACTTACAACCCACTGCCTGACAAGGATGCTGCCAAAGGAGGCATAGTCAATCTCACTGGGATTGACTATAAATACACTACGGATAGTAATGGAGATCGTAAGTATTCTACTGTTCATAAATCTAAAATGGATGGTGTGTGGAATGCCCTGTTTTCAAATTTTATTCAGTCTTTGGGCACAAAAACAGGGAGTTATGATCAATTCAACTCCCTAGAAGCACAGATAAGC
Organism: Helichrysum umbraculigerum; assembly: GCA_949592205.1. Classification (NCBI taxonomy): domain Eukaryota; kingdom Viridiplantae; phylum Streptophyta; class Magnoliopsida; order Asterales; family Asteraceae; genus Helichrysum; species Helichrysum umbraculigerum. The sequence goes on from CATIUR010000001.1 coordinate 336,960,077, forward strand.
TGGTCACTGGTCAACTCCTTAAAAGTTGACTATGCAAGTGTGATCTTTAATGATATTGTTTTAAGAATCAGTGAACCTACCAGAGCAAAATATGTTTCCTATCCTAGGTTTCTCTCACTGGTTTTTAAAAATCAGTTTAAAGCCTATGATAGGGTTTCTTTCAAAGGTTTTGAACCCACTCAGATAGGGAAACAAATTTTTGGTAAAGATGCAACTGTGCTTCTCCCTGATTTCATGAAAAACAAGGGAGTACTTGCACCCCTGCCTTTACGTAGTGTACATCCGTCAGATCCTGCCCCCCAATCGACCACGTCACTGACCACACCCCAGTGACTACTGCTGGTCAACCACCAAAGGAAAAATTACAACCCCCTCCAAAGAAAATCAAGTTAAAGTCCCTGACAATAAATGATCAGGGACAGAGTCAGAAAAAGACGTCAAAGGACGCCAAGAGTGAAGCAGAGACTGAACGTTCAGTTCTTGCGGGCACCCTTGATAAACCTGAGCCTAAAGCCGCTTCGCTGGACTCACAAAAGTCCAGTGACTCTATAAAGGGAAACCTACAGACAGCTACAATGGCTCAACCCATTGTCAGCAGTGATTCGGGTGCAACCCACACCCCCTTATCGAGTCAACCCATCAGCCACTCATTATCCTCACAAAAGGATAATGTTTTAATCAAAGGGCAAGTGCCATCAGTGGGTGATAACACACTCGTCGCTGATGTCACATCACTGGCTACAGACCCGGGCCAACTCCCATCTTGCACTGCACCAACCGTCAATGTCTCTTTCCAGTCACAGGAAGAGATACAGGTTGCCATCTCCGTATCCAATGATCCATCAGTTAGAACACAAGCTGATGACGTTGAGGATGCCCAACCAATGGATACCTCTTCCTCCTCAACTGATGATGATCTGCACTCTCCACCACCTTACAAATCTTACAAACAGATACTTGCTGAAGATAGCCACACATCCACCTCATCTATCCCACCTACTGTCTCTACAATTCCACCTATCAACATTATCCCACCAGCTACTGATATCACCTCACCAATTCAGGAATTAGATAACATATCTCTTTCTAGTGACAATATCTCTAAAGTATCTGATGATGAACCTCCAACTCCAACAGCTGAAGCACAATCTCAACCATAACCAACACCACTACTCTCTCCTGAAACTCAAAAATCCCCACACACTGATAAAGCTTCAACCTCTACTTCCTCTCCAACAGATAAACTGCTACTCGAATATATTGCCTCTTCCCAGCAACAAATTCGAATGCTCACTGAGGATAGAGAGTCTCTGACAGGCCAACTAGTTGATCTCACTAGTAAAATTCACTCTCTAGCAACAGTCTATGAACCCATTCCTAACTGGATCGAGTCAATCAGTGAAAAGGTCAAAACGGTTGCTAACGCTGAACTTGATCACTATCGACTTCTGGAAACCCAGGCTAAATCCCTCTCTGAATTCTTCACTTTCACCAGAGTCAGTCTCAAAACTCATGATGAAGCAATATCCACTCTCACTAAACAGCAATCTGAAATGGCGACTTCTATTGTGGATTATATCATTCACACTGATAAAGTTATGAGAGAAATTCCAATTATGGTCGCCAATCAGGAAACAACCATCAAAGGCTTAGAAGCTATTCATACAGATCATAAGTTCATCTACAAAAGACTTAAGGAGATCATTGCATTAGTTAATAATGAAGAGGGGGAGAATGAAGAAGATGATGCTGAAACTGAAAATGATACCTTCATCAATAAAGATGCATCTCCTCAAGACAACTCTGATCTTGATGAAACTGATGACATTACTGATAATGATGATGTAGTAGCTTTCCCTGAGTTTCATCCTGATGAACTTAGGATGTATGATTATAAAGTCAAGGAATGGGCTGCTGATAGGAATGCTCAGATCAAGGGGGAGTCAATAAGCTATGAGCTGGCTCGATGGAATTGGATGAACAGGCAAAATGAAGAAGGTAATGTTCATATGGATGGTGGTGATGATGGTAATGACGACAATAATGATGGTAATGATAAGGATGATGGGACATGTGAAAAAGGAAATGGTGCTGATGATGGAAAAAATGGTAAGGAGGATGAAGATAATGATACCATAATGGAGGATCAAGAGGATCAGCAACCCATCTCTTCTGTTCTGAACAAGAGAAAAAGGACCAGCAAGTCCCCCTCATCAGAGACCACCTCTTCCAAGCATAAAAAGATGATCTTTTCCCAAGAAGAATTATCAGCAACCATGTACAAGCTCAGATCCATTCTAGAGAAACCTGAATCTTCATCAGAAATGCCTCATGCAAATACTGTCATATCTGAGGCTCCATCAGTAACAACAACTTCACCAGCAACAACAACACAACCAGCAACAAGAACTCCACCATCAACAACCACTCCACCATCAACAATAACACAACCAGCAACAACAACTCCACCAGCAACAACAACCACAACAGCAACAACACAGATCACCCTCTCAATCCCCACAGACACTACACCAACTGAAGCAACAACAACAACACATCTCTCTTCACAACCAGAAATCTCAAAACCTAGTTCTTCTGATCCAGCTCTCCTTATGTCATCTGATTCAACTTCAGAAAGTCTTCATCCTGAAGAAACTGAAAAGCAGCGAATAGAAAGAAAAATAAAAATGAGACAGAAGCAGGAGAGGGAGATGCTTTTAAAGTTTCAAGCTGAGCAAGATGCAAAAGATGAAGAGGAAAGAAAAAGAAGATTACAAGAACAGGCTGTTAAAGATCGTGAATACATCATGAAGTTAAGTGGAGATGAGGCAATGGCAAGAGAGAGAGAAAGTTTGTTGAAAAAGCAGCAAGAAGAAACTGATTTTATGATGGCTAAGCTGATTCAAGATGTTGAACAATCTGAACTTCAGCGAGAGCTTGATGCTGTAAGAAAGGGGAATAAATCGAAAAAGAAAGGGGGAGTCAGCTCATCAGTGGATAGAATGTGGAATGAAATTGACAGGAAGAAATATGCTGCTAGAATGATTGGAAGATCAAACCCTGCTCTTATCACCAAAGTCAATCTGAAAAAGCTAAAGAATAGATCTCAGGCTCAACTACTTATTCACAGAGGACTGTATACTCAGGCAATTAACCTTGATCAAGTCTGCAAACTACATAGAGAAGAATGGAATAAAATCAGACTTGCTATCAGTCACTCCTCAAGTGCTGCAAAGAATGAAGTTCTGAATGAGATTGACAGGCTATTTAAGAAGATGGTTGATCTGCAGCTACTCAGACCAGAAGACACTGTCATACATGGTGAAGAGATAGTACAGCCACCAAGCCCAAGGTACAGATCAGGAACCAGCAGCATATATCGAATTCCAAACACTGAAAAATTGAATCTGTCAATCCCTGATGGTGTGCCAAGAGTGGAAGGTACTGAAGTAACTGAAGGAGAGAAAGGGCTCATCTACAGTGACTTTAATGGAGTATTAAGGTTTCAAAGAGAATCAGAACTTGAAAAGATAGACCATGAGCAGCTCGTGCACCTCATCAGATCAGCCAGCATGCTTCCAAAAGATTCTGTAATGAGAAAGGCGATTCTAGAGGAAGGGTTAGCCAGACAGTTCAGATACTTACCATCCACAGATAAATACGAGCTAGCTGATGAGCTTGGCATTGTCAAACAAGAAGAAATCTGGAACAGTTTGTCATAAGTCAGTAATAGATTAGGTTTATTGTAACTGAAACTATCTGTCATTTATATTTTGCAGTTCAATAATATCTGATCTTTTGAGAAAACCAAAGTGCAAAACTCGGATCATATCAAAAGAATAAAAAAAAATGAATGAATGGATCACAAGTACAAGTCACTGAATGTTTAAAATCTTAAACACTGACTATAAAGTTTTTCAGCAACAAGTTTGTCTAGGGAGCTTCGATCACAATCATTTAGGGGGAGATTGTTAAGTCACTGGTCACTGACCATGTTTAGTCGCTGGTCGCTGACCAACTCAACTATGCACTACTCGATGAAGAAATGAATTGTGTGAAAGCTACTGTTGCTGGAGTTTATTACTACTAATCTTTATTCACTCTACTCTCAAAGGGAAATGATATGCAGAGGAAGATTAGAATTCAACTTTGTGTGTCGCTGATACTTAGTAGCGAGAGTTCTACGTCTTCAAATCAATAAAGGCAAAAGTCACTGCCAGAATAACAGCTAGTCACTGAAGATCTCTAGTTCAAGTCATTCTACAAGAGCATGTAACTCGCAGTGAGTGAGGAGGATTACTGCACCTTCAGGGACTATTCAATAAAGCCTCTCAACTATCAAGTGCAAAAGTACTGTACTTGTATACACATCATCAAGAGTTTCCATACTTGAAGAATGTTCGAATGATTACGTGGCAGCAACTGATTGGATTTAAGGTAACGAGATATTTGCGGTAACAGAATTGGGACCCGCAGTATGTCGGTTCATCATAGATCAAGCCAATCAAGCAGTGACACGTGTCCTTCCAAGATCCTACTTTATAGGCGACATTTTAGGAACTCTTGTAGTATAAATAGTTCTGTACTTTGTACTATAGAGGCAAGTCGTCGATACGTACTTATCACTTGTGTGTCAGTGATCAGTTTGTCTAGAGTACGTATTGTCACTCAGCGAGAGAACAGTCAGCGTGTTTGTCCACTGCTGTTCTTCTCATCCTGTAATAGATTAGCTAAGTGTTTGAGATGGATTAACCTTGGTTAATCCATTCCGCATTCAACACTTGTGAATTTAATAATCAATATAATTCACCTTTAAGCTACTATTACTTCTTTACTTTGATATTGTCATATATTTGAATACTCTGTTATTATCGTTCATACTCTGTTTCTGTTAAACAATTTAAAACTAATTAATTAACTAAGTTAAAATCTGAAATAGTTTTAAATTGTATTCAACCCCCCCTTCTACAATTTAACTTTACACTTTGCAATTTCATTTCACTAAGTAATAGTGAATTCGGGACTCTCACAGGTGAAATACTTAGATCATTTATAACTAAGATGGAAAATCAATTGGATAAAAAGGTTAAGATCATCAGGAGTGATAATGGAACAAAATTTAAAAATCATGAGATGGATAAATTCTGTGAAGTTAAAGGTATTAAGAGAGAGTTTAGTGCACCTAGAACTCCTCAACAAAATGGAGTAGCTGAAAGGAGGAATATGACACTGATTGAGGCTGCTAGGACTATGTTATCTGATGCAAAGTTACCTATGTCTTTCTGGGCAGAAGCAGTTAGCACTGCATGCTATGTTCAGAACAGGGTATTAGTAGTCAAGCCTCATAACAAGACACCATATGAACTATTGTTTAAGAGAAAACCATTGGTTAGTTTCTTAAAATCTTTTGGGTGTCCTTGTACTATCTTAAATACCAAAGATCATTTAGGAAAGTTTGAGAGCAAGGCAGATGAGGATATATTTGTTGGTTGCTCTGTTCAAAGTAAGGCTTATAAGGTATTCAATCAAAGGACCAGGATAATAGAAGAGTCAATGAACATTACCTTTAATGAAAATACTGCTAATCATGTTGGAAAAGGTCCTGAGTCTTTGTTTGATATTGATGTACTTAACACTGCTTTTAGATATACAAATGTAGATTCTAGTGTAGGTACAAATGCAGGAACAGATGTTGGAAAAGGTACAGCTGAATCAGGATCGCCAGCTGGAAAGAAGAATGATTCATTGGAGTATATTTTATTTCCAATTTGGTCTCCTGATCCCCCAGAAGTGTTTGAATCTGATCAATCAAAGTCATCACAGAGTTCAGAATCAGACAAACCAGATGAAACATCATTTACTAATGTTGATGATTCTGATAGACCCATTCAGGAAGATAGTGAAGAAGAGAGTGAGCTGAGTCCAGCACATAAACTTTTAAAAGTAGATGAGAATGATGAGAAGATACCAACAAAGCAACTTGACAAGGAGCAGGAACAGATGAATTATTTGCATTTAATGAGCACTACTCCTTTGTCAAAGAGGATTTCAAGAGAGGTGTCAAGTGAAGAGTCTGGACAAGATGGAAATTATACCAACTTAGAAGTGGAGATACCAGAAACAGCAACATCTAAATACATTACTCATAGATATCATCCACTTGAGAATGTAATAGGTGATATTGAATCGGCTGTTAAAACAAGAAATCAAAGTCAAGTGCTTGAAGCTTCAGCAAATGAGGAAGAGGTAAACCTAGATACAGAAGCAGTTAACACTTCTTTGTTTGCTTGTTTTCTGTCTCAAATAGAACCAAAGAAGGTCACTGAAGCATTGAAGGATCCGAGTTGGATTGAGGCTATGCAAGAGGAATTGCTTCAGTTTAAGATTCAAGAAGTCTGGACATTGGTTGACTTGCCCAAAGGAAAGAGGGCAATTGGTACTAAGTGGATTTTCAAAAACAAGAAAGATGAACGAGGTATAGTGTTCAAAAACAAGGCTAGGTTGGTTGCACAGGGATATTCACAAGAAGAGGGTATCGATTATGATGAAGTTTTTGCACCTGTGGCAAGAATAGTGGCAATCAGATTGTTTTTGGCTTATGCTTCATTCAAGGGTTTTATTGTATATCAGATGGATGTCAAGAGTGCTTTTCTGTATGGCACTATACAAGAAGTGGTTTATGTATGCCAACCACCAGGGTTTGAAGATTCCAAATTTCCTAATAAAGTTTTCAAACTGGAAAAAGCTCTATATGGCTTACATCAAGCACCTAGAGCCTGGTATGAGACTTTCTCAGATTATCTGTTAAAGAATGGATTCAAAAGGGGTGCAATTGATAAAACCTTGTTCACTAAAAGAATTAAGAATGATATCTGATGTGCTAAATCTAGTTATAAAATTTATCGTTGAAAAGTAAACAAGAAAGTACCGTGCTAGACCAAAACACAACCGGGCAGTGGACCCTATCGTGTAGTAGTATAGTTTGGTAAGTTCGGGTTCGAACACAGGGAACTTTAGTTTAGATAATCAAGATAAGTGTGAGCAATTTTGAAAATAAAATAAAAGTTGGGTTTGTGTGACCGAGTTGTCACGTTGCTTAAATCTACAATCTTTAGTTAAACTAGGCAAGTGACTCTGAAGAGTCAAAGTGATTGGTTGGAAACTTTCGTATATTAAAAACAATACTTGCTTGGACTATGTCGCTAGTGATTTCGAGGTGTGAAGTTAAAACCGGTTTATTCAATGCAAAAGTGAATTTCAATCAAACTTAGGCTTAACGTTCGCCATCACCTAAAGTCAAACTTCAACTCACAAACTTGTGATTTAATCAAGTAACGGACGTTCGCCATAGTTACCCACTTGCACATTTGAGCTTAATTTGTTTGACCCATTCCAAAACTACATCCGCAATTAAGTTCAACCGTTTATAGACAAATAATCGATACTAATTTACTAGATAGAAAACATTCGCTATATCTATTAGCAAATCACCAAACAAGTTAATTCATTGACATTAAGCTCAAACACATAAGTAATTGATTAAACACAAGTTCAAATTAGGAAATTTTATGATTCATCCATACGAAAAACATTCGCCATATTCGCTAACTTATATAATTCTGGCTCACTAGCTTTACTTGTAACAAATTTCACTTTCGCAAAAATTGATTCATTCATACATTTCATACAAACGACAAGTATTTTTAATAAGCAACAAACGTTCGCTATAATTGCTTAGCTAAAATACCAACAAGTTTTACCTAATCAAACTAGTTACATACAAGTTCATGGATGAATCTTAAACTCAAGGCATAAAACTCACACCAAAATGTAACACCCCTAATCACTAACTAGTTCATCCAAGCAAGTATAACAAATCTAGCTAACAATCATAATCATATCATCATAAACACATAACATCAATGAAACCAAAGAAAACATAATTATATTTAAATAAAAAGCGCAAACCGAGTGATTACAATGTTTGGATGATGATTGTTCGTAACCGAGTGAAGTTATATGATAAGAAATCTTCAAGAATATGAAAAATACTTCAAAACCCTAGAAAATCACCATTTTGGGAGCTGGTTTTCGTGTGTGTGTTGATGAGAAAGAAAGTTGGTGAGATCTAAAATGAAAAAGTGCTTTTCTAGTACAAGAGTTTTCTGCCGCCCAAAGAACCCGGCGGCTTGCCTTCTCCAGCCGGCGGCTTCCCAAAAAGTGAAGGAACCCAGCGGCTTGTGTTCTCCAGCCGGCGGCTTCTCCAGATCAAAGGGACCCGGTGGCTTCTTTACTTAAGTCGGCGGCTTGTTTCCAGCTTCCAGCAGATCATCTTCGATTTTGCTTGTTCTACCTCCAACTCCAACCTCAACACACAAAAGTCAATTTCAAACTAGATAAGTACCAAAAGTTCATAAAATTTACTGGAAACCAATTGAAAACAAATGATATCGCGAGATATTTATATATACAAAACGAGCGATATCAATATCTTACTAGTTCAAGTCTATGTAGATGTTATTATTTTTGTTTCAACAAGGGATAGTCTATGCAAGGATTTTGAATCACTGATGCATGAAAAGTTCAAGATGAGCTCTATGGGAGAGTTAACATTCTTTTTGGGGCTACAAGTGAAACATCAGAAGGAAGGAATCTGTGACACCCGGTCAAAAATGACCCAAATTACCGTCCTAATTTGAACTTTAATTACAAAGTATTATATAACCCGAAACGATTATATAATAATCACACGTACACAAATCTGGTAGAACGTAGAAACCCAAATTAAGATTTGGTGAAAAACATTTTTAAACAAAGTATTATTATTGAGAATAATAATAATGTACTCCGAAATTTATTTAAATACATTTTAGATACAGAAAACTATCCGTGTATTTCGAGTTAAAACTAATATATATTTTATATCTCATTAGAAGTATTTTTATAAAATATTTCAATTGTTAACAAATACGAAATAATATTTAGAAAATTTTCATTTTTAAATATTACACTACTTAACGATCGGGTACACAAACACGGGACAAAAATACACACACACCTCAATAATTGAGGCCGGTGTATATACACTGACCCCAATTATTTCCCTCTCACAAACTCAAACTCATTCTCTGCTCTCACTCTCTCGACTCTGCTCTCTCTCGTTCCATCTCAAAACAACAACAATCAACAACAACATCACCAAAATCATCATCTCCTTCATCTTTTGTGATCATCATCATCATCATCGGATCATCATCATCATCCTCTCGTGCCCATTTTTAATTTGGTAAGAATCACTTTCGATTTCCTTAAGTTTTCGTGTTTATATAACTTGTTTTAGCATGTACTAGTGTTATATTATCGAATATGTCCAAGAATCACACCCCAAAAACCCATTTTTTATGCTGGAACTTCGAACAGACTCAAAACCAGTGAAATCCACGCGATCGCGTGGTTTTCACCTCAAAATCTGACGCAATCGCGTCATTTTCACGCAATCGCGTGAGATTTACCATGATCGCGTGAACTTCCTTTTTCACGCAATCGCGTGAGATTTACCATGATCGCGTGAACTTCCTTTTTCACGCAATCGCGTGAGATTCACTATGATCGCGTGAAGTGCCAATCAGCACGCGTTCCATTTACGTTTTGCTTCATAACTTCTTCGTTACACATCCGTTTTCGACGATTCTTTTTGCATTGGATTTGTCTTTCAAAAACGAACACATTGGAACATAATTAAACAAAACAAACACAATTATATTTTTGAAATGTAATTTCTATTCGTCACCAACGGGCTGTGCGTTTTAATGAAACTTCAAACATAATACGAGACGAATACTTTGGACATAATTAACCAAACGAACAATCATATGAACAAACTACTAAATGTCTAATTTCAAATATACAACCTTGCGTGTTTAGGACGTTAGGAGATTACTGTTGGAATACGTACGCACATTAGGATTTGCTGGCTCTACAGGTGAGTCTCACGGCCCTTTTTTACTGTTTTACTGTTTTGGGGGAGATGCATTACTTGTTTTACTCGAACACATGTACTTACTTACTTGATTTACTTACTGATTTACTGGTATATCGATTGCATGGGTTTTACTTAATCCAATGAAGTCCCTTTAATCATAGTTGTTAGTTATGGACTTAAGCGCGAGTTTTAGTATATGGATCCATATGGGACTGACAATCCCCGCTCAGGGTGGTAGCGCCACCACGAACCGTACTCGTATAAATGGGCGTTTTCTTACTCGTTTCATATGAATGTTTTTGGATTAGCATTCACGAGGGCAAAATCACTGATTGTTAAGCTTCGACTATGGTGCTCATGGCAATGTATACGGAAACTATTGCGACTGTGCAATATTTACTCAATGATTTTACAAGCTAATGTGTTCAAACTGTTACTTACTATAAACCTGTGAGATTCACCAACCTTTTGGTTGACCTGTTTTAGTAATGCATTCTCAGGTACACAGCAACAGTAGGGTTGATCAGTACAGATGGCCCAGCAGGATATGCTTTAGTAGCTCGAGTCGCATGCAATTACACATATGAAGATTTTACTTGCATTATCTTTTGTATAATGATTATGTGCTTAAAATCTAACAAAACAAGTTGCGAACTCATCAATGATGTATTACTTTTGAAAACTTATGTATTAATGTAACATCTACTACAACATCTCATTTAGAGTCGTTTGCTTGTACTTTGGGTTTGATTATTGATTAGTCACGCCCCAAAACAGTCGCTTCCGCAAAGCATTAAATTGGGGGTGTGACAGATTGGTATCAGAGCCAAAGGTTATTGCGAACTAGGTTGCATTTAGTGGGCCTAGACTATGACCGTTAGGCAGTATTCCTCATTAGATATAACTGGTTCAGGGATTTCGTCATACAAGTTTAATTTAACATAGCCTGATCAACTATGTACAATTAAATGAGGATGATGTAAGATCTGAAAGGGGTTATGTTGAACAGGAATGCACTAGTTGACTCTGACCACGAGAGAACCGTGACTTGTACTTGTTCTGTGATAGACACAACTAGGTGGATAATAAGTATATATAGGTTACACCTATATGGATAGGCTTATTAAGATCCTCCGATATTTAGTAAAACACTCACTGTACAAACACACTTTCGAATAGGCCTTTGGTAAGTTGATCGAGTCAGGAAAATAGTACCGGGATGTGCCCTGACAGAGAGGGTCATCTCTTCGAAATAGACTTAACCTAGGTAGAGATTAAGAACATCGACACCTTATTCTGCACAAACTGGTCATCAGAGGACCATCCTTCGCTCACTCATCAGTTTTAACATTCGAATCCAGTATTCCTCTAAGTACGAATCTTTTCTACTTTTCTATCACATTTCGCAAAACTACTGATATCTGTTTAGATGTAATATCCTTTTCCTTTTGAAAACCTTAATCCTCGTAATCATTTGAACTCGCAAGTTGGATGATTACAATCACTGTTATTCTACACTATTGATTGTCACTTGTGTTGTGATATATTACTGTTATATATGCAACTACGATGATCATACTCTTGTACGAAACTCTGACATGTCCCTTATCTTCATTGAAGGAACATGCCTCCACGTCGCCAAAAGTTCACTCAAGCTCAGGTTGATCGACTGGTTGCTGATGCACTAAGTACTGAGCGACAACGATCCAGCGGCGCTGAAACACCACCAAATACCACTGTAGTGAAACCCTGCACCTACAAGGACTTCCTTAACTGCAATCCTTTGAGCTTCAAAGGCACAGAAGGTGCCATTGGGTTGTTGCGATGGATGGAGAAGACAGAGGCAGTCTTTCGCATCTGTAGCTGCCCTGAGAACTGTAAGGTCAAGTTCTCCACCTACACTTTCATGGACGATGCTCTGACATGGTGGAACACTTATGCTGACTCCATAGGCCAAGACATTGCTCTGGAAACTCCCTGGGATGAGCTGAAGAAAATGCTCAAGGATGAGTATTGTCCTAGGGATGAGATCCAACAGCTAGAAGCAGAATTCTGGAATCTCTCCACTCAAGGGAACGACATTGCCAGCTACACCTCTCGATTCAATCAGTTGGCACACCTTTGCCCATCAATGGTCGATACAGAATCCAAGCGAATTGAGCGCTATCTTTGGGGACTTTCTCCACAAATTCAGGGAATGGTTACTTCGTCAAACTCTCCCACATTTCATGGTACAGTGCGTATGGCACACAAACTGATGGCACAAATGGTTCGTCAAGGAACCGCTGGCGACAAAACTACTGGAAACAGCTCAGGAGATAACAAGAGGAAAGCTGATGGAAGCTCTGGAAGTCAGAGCCAAGCTAGCAAGAAGCCTGCAACTGCTCAGGCCAACATCTCTGAATCTGATGACAAGAAAGAGTATAAGGGAAGAAAGCCCTATTGCTCTAAATGCAAACTTCATCATGATGGTCTATGTCCTTGCACCAAATGCAAGCGGTTTGGACATCTGACCAAGGACTGTAAAGAAACCACCACTGGTACCGACACCTCTGCACCCAAAACCTGCTATGAGTGCAATGGTACTGGGCATTTCAAGAGAGACTGTCCAAAACTGAAGGACAAAAACAACAACGCTGCTAAGGGCAGGTTCTATGTACTTAATGCTGAAGGTAATCACCAGAACCCTAGACTTATTGACTTACTCAACACGAGTCCGTTCACTCCCGGATAACCAAAACTGTATCTGTACTACTTACTTGAATAGGTTCTATCACTGCTTAGAACTTTATGTGTTTCCTTAGATTCTAAGTACAAATAGAATAAGGAAATTTGCGAACTATTTCAGATAGACAGTATGATACCAAGGGAATTGGTGATGCATACAGGTATGATTAGGCTATTATGGGATATTGGTATATATACATACATAGGCCTAGACTACGTACTACTCACTAGGCTATTATATACTGGATGTATAGGAATAGGCCTTTACTTGATGATACCTTTGAGACCGTCTACACCACTACCACAAACAAACATACTTATTTCAACGTCCTTTGATAAGAAGATCGGGACTCTATTTTAAACTGCTACTGTCTACAAAATTTTTATGATTACAACGTACTCCGTCGTACTGTTAGGCGAACCCTAGGAAAAGCATTTTTAACAATTTTAACATGCTTTTACCCCGAAACTTTTCATGAATTCTATTTTTGAATAGATTTTGGTAAACAAGATTTCAAAACTTAGCTGCTGACAAGAATTTCAACTGAACTGTTTATTGATTAAAGTTTCGTCAAACTTCAAAGTTTTCAATCAACTTTCACTGTCAAAATTTTCTGACAAATGTACTTTTAACAAACATGTTGCAAAAATTTCTTATGAAAAGTTTTAAAGAAATTTTCAAAACTTCAAAACCGTTCAAACTTGCTTACTGTACACAATTTGATACAAAACTCAAACCTTGAATGGTCAACAAAATTTCATAGTACAGAATGATCTCCTTGCTGTATAGGAGCAAAACTTACCAGAATCTGAATAGGGATGCGATTATGGTAACTCGCTAGCAACCTATTTGCTTTCATACTACTTACTTAATAAACTTGACTTGCTACTTGAAACTTGTTAGGTTTTCCCTAGATTCTAAGTACACTAAAGAGTTAGGGGAAAATAACAATTTAGATCTATAGTCTCCATATATGAAACTAGTTTTAGCACAAAGGTATAGGAATCACATATCCTACGCTGTAGTATACCGGAAAACATACCGGTTGACTTTTATATACTGGGTAACGTCCCGAGTAAAACAAATTTTTGGGTGACGACTCACATAAAACCGTATTTTCGGGTAACATCCCGCATAAACCTGAAATGTGCTAAATTACTTCGTTTCTGTATGAGACTGATAGAGTCTAAGGTGGACTACTAGTGCAAAAGTAGTTGTACTCAAGCAATTGGCTGAATGATTAACTTTGTCCTACCGACAAAACCCTCAAGGATTTACTGAATTACTTTAGGCTACTAGTACACATTGTAGCTACTCCCTAGTGATCGACTGGACTGATCATGTAGGCAATATAGTCAACACATCTCAAAGTTTCATTTCGAATTCCTTAGTTGCCGGAAGGGCACTAGTTCAACAAGGGGAGATAGGCAACTCTAGATAGGTGTTGTCAGACTTACATAGATAACATGCGAACTACAACTTGAATACAACGATAAATACTACGAACAAATTTCGGGACGAAATTCTCCTAACAAGGGGAGAATGTGACACCCGGTCAAAAATGACCCAAATTACCGTCCTAATTTGAACTTTAATTACAAAGTATTATATAACCCGAAACGATTATATAATAATCACACGTACACAAATCTGGTAGAACGTAGAAACCCAAATTAAGATTTGGTGAAAAACATTTTTAAACAAAGTATTATTATTGAGAATAATAATAATGTACTCCGAAATTTATTTAAATACATTTTAGATACAGAAAACTATCCGTGTATTTCGAGTTAAAACTAATATATATTTTATATCTCATTAGAAGTATTTTTATAAAATATTTCAATTGTTAACAAATACGAAATAATATTTAGAAAATTTTCATTTTTAAATATTACACTACTTAACGATCGGGTACACAAACACGGGACGAAAATACACACACACCTCAATAATTGAGGCCGGTGTATATACACCGACCCCAATTATTTCCCTCTCACAAACTCAAACTCAAACTCATTCTCTGCTCTCACTCTCTCGACTCTGCTCTCTCTCGTTCCATCTCAAAACAACAACAATCAACAACAACATCATCAAAATCATCATCTCCTTCATCTTTTGTGATCATCATCATCATCATCGGATCATCATCATCATCCTCTCGAGCCCATTTTTAATTTGGTAAGAATCACTTTCGATTTCCTTAAGTTTTCGTGTTTATATAACTTGTTTTAGCATGTACTAGTGTTATATTATCGAATATGTCCAAGAATCACACCCCAAAAACCCATTTTTTATGCTGGAACTTCGAACAGACTCAAAACCAGTGAAATCCACGCGATTGCGTGGTTTTCACCTCAAAATCTGACGCAATCGCGTCATTTTCACGCAATCGCGTGAGATTTACCATGATCGCGTGAACTTCCTTTTTCACGCAATCGCGTGAGATTTACCATGATCGCGTGAACTTCCTTTTTCACGCAATCGCGTGAGATTCACTATGATCGCGTGAAGTGCCAATCAGCACGCGTTCCGTTTACGTTTTGCTTCATAACTTCTTCGTTACACATCCGTTTTCGACGATTCTTTTTGCATTGGATTTGTCTTTCAAAAACGAACACATTGGAACATAATTAAACAAAACAAACACAATTATATTTTTGAAATGTAATTTCTATTCGTCACCAACGGGCTGTGCGTTTTAATGAAACTTCAAACATAATACGAGACGAATACTTTGGACATAATTAACCAAACGAACAATCATATGAACAAACTACTAAATGTCTAATTTCAAATATACAACCTTGCGTGTTTAGGACGTTAGGAGATTACTGTTGGAATACGTACGCACATTAGGATTTGCTGGCTCTACAGGTGAGTCTCACGGCCCTTTTTTACTGTTTTACTGTTTTGGGGGAGATGCATTACTTGTTTTACTCGAACACATGTACTTACTTACTTGATTTACTTACTGATTTACTGGTATATCGATTGCATGGGTTTTACTTAATCCAATGAAGTCCCTTTAATCATAGTTGTTAGTTATGGACTTAAGCGCGAGTTTTAGTATATGGATCCATATGGGACTGACAATCCCCGCTCAGGGTGGTAGCGCCACCACGAACCGTACTCGTATAAATGGGCGTTTTCTTACTCGTTTCATATGAATGTTTTTGGATTAGCATTCACGAGGGCAAAATCACTGATTGTTAAGCTTCGACTATGGTGCTCATGGCAATGTATACGGAAACTATTGCGACTGTGCAATATTTACTCAATGATTTTACAAGCTAATGTGTTCAAACTGTTACTTACTATAAACCTGTGAGATTCACCAACCTTTTGGTTGACCTGTTTTAGTAATGCATTCTCAGGTACACAGCAACAGTAGGGTTGATCAGTACAGATGGCCCAGCAGGATATGCTTTAGTAGCTCGAGTCGCATGCAATTACACATATGAAGATTTTACTTGCATTATCTTTTGTATAATGATTATGTGCTTAAAATCTAACAAAACAAGTTGCGAACTCATCAATGATGTATTACTTTTGAAAACTTATGTATTAATGTAACATCTACTACAACGTCTCATTTAGAGTCGTTTGCTTGTACTTTGGGTTTGATTATTGATTAGTCACGCCCCAAAACAGTCGCTTCCGCAAAGCATTAAATTGGGGGTGTGACAGAATCTTTATACATCAGAGTAAATATGTGAATGATATACTGGATAGGTTTGGGTACAAAGATGCCAAGGTTGCAAGCACACCAGTGGAAACACACAAAAAATTACATGCAGATCTTGAGGGGGAGAGTGTAGATGAACATCTCTATAGATCAATGATTGGGTCTCTTATGTATCTGATAGACCGTAGAATCTACAGCTGATCGAAACTCAAACACACGAGCGGAAATCGTGTATTTGTATAGAACGTGAACACAAGAACAAAATCTGAATCTGAATGCGAAATCAGAATATTCGAGATGAATAAAAGTAATGAACTTTTATTTGATCACAAAGCATGTACAATCAGCTTGAATTCTCTCTCTCAAGCTCTCTCTCTCTAGATATTACAATCAAAGAGTTACCAAAATGAGAAATGTTTCTCATCAAAAACTTCTTTATTAAAATGACCTAACAAAGCCTATTTATAGACTTACAAACAAGCCTGCGACAATAAGACTTAATGAAGTCTATCCTGGTCAATGCGACAATCCTATTGTCTTATTGACTTAACCATCCGACAATGGTCTTTGTCACAATACCATTGTCGCAGTACAATGTGTCATTTTATACATTCAATCTAAGCTAATACGATATACAAGCTATTGTCACAAAATGTTAGAACAACATGTTTTAACAAACTCCCCCTTGACAATAGCTTGTATATACAAACTATTGACACAAAATGTTAGAACAACATGTTCTAACAAACTCCCCCTTGTCAATAGCTTGTATAAGTCTTCAACTTTAGCTTGATTGATGAGCTTGATGAGAGAGAATTGTCATCCAAACTTCACAAAATCTAATTGTTCCCTATTCTGATAGCATCAGAATATATCATAACTCCCCCTGAACAGTAGATTTTATCTTCCTTGGTCTTGTATCAATCAAGTAGCAGCAACTTTAGGAACCCACCTGAGCATAGTTCCAACAGGCTTAGATAGCCCTGACAGCCATCGATAAGTTGTGTCTACATAATTGTAACACCCCCAAATTTACTGTTTAGCGGAAGCACGAATTTGGGTGTTACTAATCAATATACAAAGCACATAAGATATAATGAACGACCACTATATGCGTCATTTTACATTTGTATTGATAAAACCAAAAGTTTACATCAAAAATATTGTTTACATTAGCTCGGTTGAAATTGAGAGATTTGGGTACATAATTAATCTATACAAAATATAATAATGCAGCTAAATCTCTGATTGTTTGCATGCTGACTCGAGATAATTCGCCTTGATTGAGCAGTCCAACCTACTGCTGGTTACCTGTGATACATGCTAAAATGGGTCAGCGAAACGCTGGTGAGCTCACAGGTTTGTATGTCAACACATATTTGTATGAACCGCAAGATTTATAATTGAATTTAAAATGCAATTAAGCAAAATAAAAGTTATACAGCCATGAGCACATAGTCTGAGCTTAACTTGAGTTGTCAGGTCCAATTAAGGAAACCTAACTTGAATGCCTCCTACGAGTGCCTAATCTACACTCGTCTTCCCAAATGCTAATACGTCCGTTTGACCAGTTATTGCGTGCTAACCCGGACGAGGATTGTCAATCCTATATGATATCATATACTAACATTCACACTACTACGTATTACCAGATTATGCTATGGAGGGCTTTAAATTGATTAGCTTGAAACTCATGTAGTATTTGATTTGATTTGTACTTGCGTTCAACTTGTAAAACAAAACGAGCAATTATATCACACCCCTGATTGAAAAGCAGTAAAATAGGGGCCATGAGACTCACCTGAGTCTTGAAGCGTTTAAACAAATAAACTTGATTTGGCTTGACTTGTATTGATGTCCGAAGACTTGTAACCTGAGGGTGTCCATGACACGCGATGGTTATTAATTGATTAGGCATCCCGAAAGACTACCCTTGCATTTGTTTGTCCAAATTACCCTGATTTGGTTGATTGACTTGTCCAAATTACTACGATTTGGTTGATTGACTCGAATGTTTGAAAATATGTACGGCCCGTTGGTGACGGATTTGTAATAATAATCTCAACTATTATTATTTTGATTTCGTGGTGTTTTACTTGAAAAATGTGTTTTGATTGTGTTTTAGAAGCCGTTACAAACTCTAAGTAACGGGGGTCCGGGGGCAGCGCCCCTGGTAGCGAGGTTCAAGGGGCGGCAGCCCCTGGCGGGGTCCAAGGGGCAGAGCCCCTGGTTGGGGTCGAGTTGCCAAGTCAGCTTGGAAAATTTTTATTTCTACTATATTGCTTTGGTGAAAAACGCATCTGGACTTGAAATTGGGTGAAATCAAGTGATAAAATTTAGGGTCTCGACACTTGGTGAAAATCTGTGTTTTCTGGTTTGTGCGACGTTGGGTGCGACGTCGCAGGTCCTGACTGCGACGTTGAGCATGGCGTCGCTATGTGCGACTTTCGCAATTTAATGTGACGTTGTGCGTGGCGTCGCTATATGCGACGTTGTTGATTTCTGCGACGTAAGGGCTTGCGTCGCTAAGTGCGACGTCGGTCAATTAGGGCGACGTAGTGGCTGATGTCGTTATGTGCGACGTCGTGATGTGTTTTGCGACGTCGCAGTTGACGTCGCACAAAGTCTGGGCCAAATGCGACGTTGCGGTCTGATGACCGGAATTTGTGTCGAAAACGAGTTTCCCGGCGACCATTCGGTCCAAATCTTTTACCCAACCCATATTTGGACATTATAAACTTATATAAACCGTAAACAAGTAAAAATAAGTGAAAACGGAGAGTTTCGGGTTTTTGTCGGAAACTTACGCGGTGCCGAAATGAAATTCCGGAAAGATAGGATTTTAGATCGTTGTGTGGTGATTCTTTTTCTCCAAAGGCTCCGGTGATTTGATAACGTTTTGTGGTGCTTTTTGATGATTTAAGGTGATGGTGGTGAAGGTTTTTGAAAGAGATGGAAAAGAGAGAGAGAAGAAAGAGTTTGGTGATGATGATGATGAATGAGGGCCAAAGGGGTGGGGTTTACCCCTTTGGTGGCTGAATTCGGTGGGGGCCCACCGAGATGTGGGTCTCCATCTTTTCTCCCGTGTATTCGCGCTCCGTGCGGTGTTCGTTTCCCCGATTATTTAAACGTTAATTAATTATCTTGCACGTTTAAATATACGTTTTAAAATACGAATAATTACTCAATAATTTTTGTTGAAGTATTTTACCAAATACTTGTTGTTGACTTGTGATATGTGTCTTAATTTGTTTCGTATGTTTGCGCGTTTAATATTTTAATCGCGTAGACCTTGTTTGTACGATACGAATTGAACACGAAATATTATAAAAATAATATTTTGGATATAATAGAGTTATTAAATAATGTTACATTATTTACTTAAATTATTCACCAACGTCCGTATTTAATTGACCGAATTACATTCGATTTGAACTTGTACGATTTAAATTAAACCGCAATACTTGTATATATATTCAACAATATATATTACTTGATACATAAATTAGCCTAACACATAACTAATTACATGTATTAAAACTTGATTAGGCACAAACTAATAGTCCTAATTTGACGGGTGTCACAATAATCCAAGGAAATCGAATTCCATCTAGATAAGAAACATGGTGTTTCATATCTAAATTGTTGACAAGGAATCGATTGTAAAGGAGTTCACCTTTGGGAGAAAGGAACAAAATCTTTTGGTTGTTTAAACACCTTACGATTATATCGTGATGGTGCAAATGCAAACATCTGTGCCCGTGTGTATGCACAAGATTTTGTTTGTCTTGATTCTGAAGAAGGTTGTATCGGTGCTTAAGAAGCTCTTTTTGTCTTCTTTTGTTGTCCTGAAACCCATTTGTTAACATTCTTGACCTTTACAGAATCCTGAATATCAACCTTTTGATGAACAAATGTTCTGGTTGATTGTGATTTCTTAGAATACTTCTTATTCTTTTGCAAAGAATAATTAGTAAACTGAGAAATCTTTTTCCCACACGAAGATTTACTTTTGTAAATCTTTTTCACAACCTTTTCAGGTTGTACAACCTTTTCAGGTTGTTTTGCAGAGTGAGAGTCTTGAGAGAGTTGTTTACTAAGATCTTGAACAGTTCTCAAAGCAAGACTATTAAGATCTTTAATAGTTCTCAAAGCGAGAATATGATCTTCTTGAAGCTTGAGTAGCCCTGTTTGTTGATTCTCAAGTTCAAGAACTCGTTCTTCCATTCTAGCAATCTTTGAACACATTTCATCACGTTCAGTTTCCATTATTAGGACTTTAGATTGCAAAGCTTTAAGCTCATTATCTTTCTGTATTGATTCCTCATTAATTCCTTCATCAGCTTTTGGTAATTTCAACAAATCTTCTCCCCCAAACCTTATTGACAAAGCAGCCCATAAGTCGTAAGAAGTTTCAGCTTTAGTGAAAGCAACGAATACATCTTCCGGTAAACAACATTTAATTGTCTCAAAGGCTTTCTTGTCTCTGTCGAAATCCTCGCGTTCCTGTGCATCCATTAATTTTACTGATTTAAACGGAATAGCACCAAAGTATGTCCCATTTGCTTTTGGTCTCTCATACCGATCGATAATGGGAATCCACAACTCAGGATTTCTAAATGCAATAAATTCTTCAAATCTAGTTTTCCAACTAGTGTAATCATTATTACAGAAGAATCTTGGAGGTAGGAGATTTCCACTGTAGTCAAGCTCAAACTTTGAAGATGCCATTCTTCACCTTTTTTTTTTTTTAAACTAAGTTGAACACTGTGAAACCATGCGACAATCACACTTCTGCGACAAACACTCTTGATGCAAGAATAAGAAATCCGAGTATAATATTCCGAGAGTAGTAATCCGAGAATAATATTCTGAGAGTACTACACTTAGAGAGAATACCACAATCCGAGAATACAAGTTCCTGTTCATCCGACAATAGAATTCCGATAATACTAATCCGACAATAAGCCACTACTGTTTATACGACAATGCTTAATCACGGACCACTGTTTACGCTAAAGTCAAAGTATCGGACAAAATTCATACTGTCGGACAAAAACAGTTATTTTGCGAGAATCACTGATGAAGAACACTATTGTCGCACAGTAGCAGTTACAGGTGTGAAAATCTCAGAAATCGACTAAATTTGACAAAATTAATCACCAAAGTACTCGCATTCCATTGTACAACATGAAAGCGATCTAATTTGATCTTTAATCTGAACAATCTAGCCGAATTTTGCAGAAATCCGAGTTGAACTTCGTCAAAAACCAAACACAAAAATTCAAATTAATCCGAATTGAGAATTGATATCTCCAAATTAAATGTTCCTGAATCAAAGACAACAATAATTCGGCCTTATTCAATCCAATACACGAATAAATATCAACAAACAAGCTGTAATCTGTTACGTGTTCGAAACCAAAGCCGAAACGTCAAAATACAACTTGAATCACGTTTCTAATCCGTTCAAAGAGCCGTTCCTGCTCTGATACCAATTGATAGACCATAGAATCTACAGCTGATCGAATCTCAAACGCACGAGCGAAAATCGTGTATTTGTATAGAACATGAACACAAGAACAAAATCAGAATCTGAATGCGAAATCAGAATATTCGAGATGAATAAAAGTAATGAACTTTTATTTGATCACAAAGCATGTACAATCAGCTTGAATTCTCTCTCTCAAGCTCCCTCTCTAGATATTACAATCAAAGAGTTACCAAAATGAGAAATGTTTCTCATCAAAAACTTCTTTACGAAAATGACCTAACAAAGCCTATTTATAGATTTACAAACAAGCCTGCGACAATAAGACTTAATGAAGTCAAACCTGGTCAATGCGACAATCCTATTGTCGTATTGACTTAACCATCCGACAATGGTCTTTGTCGCAATACCATTTTTGCAGTACAATGTGTCATTTTCTACGTTCAATCTAAGCTAATACGATATACAAACTATTGTCACAAAATGTTAGAACAACATGTTCTAACAGTATCTCACTTCATCAAGGCCTGACATCATGTTTGCAGTGTGTTTATGTGCAAGATTTCAAGCTAATCCAAAGTTATCACATCTTCATGCAGTCAATAGAATCTTTAGATATTTAAAGGGTCAACCTAAATTGGGCCTTTGGTATCCAAAGCATACTTCTTTTGATCTGATTGCATATACAGACAGTGATTATGGAGGATCTAATCTGGATAGGAAATCTACATCAGGAGGTTGTCAATTCTTAGGAGATAGATTGGTTTCATGGCAATGCAAGAAACAAACCACTGTATCTACATCTACAGCAGAAGCAGAATATGTGGCTGCGGCAAGTTGCTGTGCACAGGTCTTATGGATTCAGAAGCAAATGTTAGATTACGGTTTTACCTTTCTTAATACTCCTATTTTTATTGATAACAGTTCTGCAATCAGTATCATAAATAACCCAGTTAAATATTCTAAAACAAAGCACATTGAGGTTAGATATCATTTCATAAGAGACTATAATGAGAAAAGACTTATTCAAATTTTGAAAGTTCATACTGATAATCAGTTTGCTGATCTGTTTACAAAGGCATTTGATGTAGGCAGATTCACATTCTTGGTTACTAGTATAGGAATGATAAATTTGTCTTAAGTATTTTTCTTATCATTGCTTTTTGTGAATAATAACTACTGTGCTTCATTCTGGGTTAATACTAATGTGTTAATTAACATTGTTAGTGTGTATTATGTATTGTTATCACTGTTTCTTACTTTCTGTATAAACAGTGGAAATAATCATATTACCACTGTCTTTGTATATTTAACACTGTATATTTGTGTATCCTTTTGTTTGTTTTCGTTAACACTGCAGGTGATATTTCTACTATTTGGAGATTAACCACTGCAGGTGTGCTTAATACTGTTTGTTTGGAGTTTATTTTTCTGTTTGGTAAAAAAAAAAAAAAAACGCCACTGCTTTCTTTATTTAATATTGCTAGGTCTTTAAAGTGCTACTTGTATTAAGTTAGCACTGCCTTGGTCGGTTGGTACTGCTTGTACAAGTTAGCACTGCTAGCTTTATTAAGTAAAAGATGCATTTGAAAAATCATGTGTTGGTTATCACTCTTGGTTATATTTCTCAATTACCACTGAAGGTGTTATCTTTCTTAGTTAACACTATTTTAGTTATAATTGGGGATTTGGTCAAATTAGGGTTTACCACTGACCTAATTTCAGTATTTAACTCTCAACACTTATGGTTTTTCATTACGCTTTCCAAATTACACATACAAACCACTACGCTTAGCCCTTAGAATTCTGTATATCATCTTCTTTTCTCTTCGATTGCGTGATTTACTGATTATCATGGCTTCTACTTCGTCAACTGTTCAATTACCACTTGGTAAGGATCACAATATGATTGCTTATCTGATGAAACCAGCGACGGCAATTGAGTATGTTGAGATCATCGATTTCCTTTGTGCTTTTCACATACATCGTGCACTTACTGTATCACCCAGAATTTCTCATGATCACTTTAACAATTTCTGGGTGAATGCGAAGATAGAAGAGGAACAGGGGATCAAGCGCATCGTATCAAAAATTGTTGATACTCAAGTTGTGATTACTGAAGCTACTGTTCGAGCTTCATTACAGCTAGAAGATGAGGTAGGGAAGGTTACAGCTTTGTTTACAACAATGCTTCCTGCACCTTCCACCACAGCATCAGTACCACCAACTGAAGCTGAACCAGCTGCTGAAAGAGTAGATCAACCTACCACTTCTCAACCCACAGCAGCTGGGGGTACAAAAAGAAAACAAGGGAACAAACAACCAACCTCCAATAAAGCCAAAAAGGCTAAAAAAACAGGCATCTGAGGCTGCTGCTGCTCAGATGTCTCAGTCACATGATTCACCACAGCAGATGATCAATGAGGAGGAGGTTGATCATTCTGAAAGGGCTGCTTCTACTGCTTCTAGCCCACTGGCAGAGCAGGACAGAAGTAACATTGATAAGACCCAATCAGAGGCAACACCAGGACATGATTCTACACTTGTAGATGATCATGGTGGTCCCAGTACCAAGAACCAAGGGGACTTTGATGATCATGCTAGGCATGAGTCAGAGTTTAATGATGTCAATGATTCACCAAAGGAGTCACATCCTGAAGGTGATGAGGCTAGAACTAACACTGAATTGATGGCTATGATTGATTATGTGTGGTCTAAGTTTGTGGCTGAGAATAAGAAACGAAAGGAGCAGGATGTATTGATTGATAAGATGCAAAATAGATTAACTGTTTTGGAAAGGATTGTTCTTAAATGTTTACGTAGGGGTAAAAAATAGTCTTTGGGATACTGATTCTGAGATGGTAGATTGGGGAAATCTCAAAAAGGGGGAGAAAATGTTTATTCCCAAAGAAGAAGAAGAAGAGGATGGTGTTGATAATAATGATGAAGAGGTGGATGAAAAAATAGAGATGGAAAAGGAGAATCCACATGTTAATGATGATGAGTTTGTACATACACCTCCTACACCACCAGAACCTGAATTGAATGAACCAGAACCTGATGATGTAGCAGATGAAATTGAAAAGTCTATCGAGACTGAATTGATGGAAGGTGATGTTGTTGATGATGATGTATCTGTGCATACTGAAGTGATTGCTTCTGTTAATAAGACTGCAGAGGTTAATTTGGATGATAGGACAAAATAGTTAAAGATTGATGATGATGGTGAGGAAGTCAATAAGCCAGAAGTAATAGTGGAAATGGAAAAGTCTGAAGATACTGATACTAAAACGTTTGAGAAAACTTACGTCAGTAGAAAGAAGAGTGTTCTAGTTACAGCTGCTAAGGTGACAGGTGTAACAACCGGCAAATTAGGACTAGAATTAGTGCCTAATTCTTCGTTAATACATGTAATTAGTTCTGTGTTAGGCTAATTTATGTATCGAATTATATATATTGTTAAATATATATGAAAATGCGATTTGGTTAAATCGTACGCACTCTAAATCGAAAGTATTTCGATTCAATTTAATACGGACGTTGGTGACCAATTTTATTAAATAACATTGTTATGTCAAAAATATTATTATGATAATATTTCGTATTCATTTATA
Source organism: Helichrysum umbraculigerum (assembly GCA_949592205.1). NCBI lineage: Eukaryota > Viridiplantae > Streptophyta > Magnoliopsida > Asterales > Asteraceae > Helichrysum > Helichrysum umbraculigerum. The sequence goes on from CATIUR010000001.1 coordinate 336,985,580, forward strand.
TCGTACAAACAAAACGTACACAAGTTTAGATATTAAAACGCGCAAATTAAATAAACAAACTTACCTTTTTATGATTCAAATATAAAGTGATTAGAAAAATATTTAAATAAAATATCGCAAATAATTTGTATTTTAGAACGTACCATTTAATATTTAAAATAATTATTTAACGTTTAAACGACGGGGTAAACGAACACTGCGCGAGGCGCAGTGCGCAGACTGAAAATGGTGGAGGATTTAACCTCCCACAATTTCCTTTTCTTTCTTCATTTCTAAATTCCATTCTCTCTCTCTCTCTTTCTTTTACTTTCAACCACCAACCCACATTCATCACCAAAATCGTAAAATAACACCACAAAACATCGCCGAATCATACCACTCGTTTGGAGAAAAGTGACCACGACAACACTATCTACATTCCTACCTTCTCGGATTTTTCATCCGACATTTTGTAAGTTTCCGACAAATCCCGACATCTCTCGTTTTTGATCATTTTTACTAGTTTATGGTTTAAATAGGCTTATTATGTTCATATAAGGGTTGGGTAAAAGATTTGGACCGAACGGAAACCGGAAAACTCATTTTCGGCACATTTTCCGGCCAACAGACCGCTACGTCGCACCTGGCCAGGGGCCTCTGCGACGTCGCGACCTACGTCGCACAAAAACCTCAACGTCGCACTAGCGACGCAGCCTATTACGTCGCATTAACTTGCGGACGTCGCACGTAGCGACGTAGACTTTAACGTCGCAAACCGAACCAACGTCGCATTAGCGACGTCGCCCCCTACGTCGCATTGATTTGCGAAGGTCGCATCATGCGACGTACCTGCCTGCGTCGCACCTTACGTCGCTTGCAACGTCGCATGCTACGTCGCACAAACCAGAACCTTGAAAACTCACATTTTCACTAAGTGTCGAACTTTTACAACCTCAAATCCTTATACGATACGACCTAACAATCATAATAAAACATACTTTCCTATTACAATTACTTTAATTTGCGTATTGAATGATAAACTTTAATTATAACAAATCACCAACGGGCCGTATACTTTGTTACGAACGCGAACAAACCAACATTTAAACACAACGGGTTGTATGAACAACTAGCCTAGATGGTCTTGCGAGACATCTACTTACTTAACCTTACGTGTTTAGGCACTAGAAGGTCACGGGTTCGGAGAACCTACTTGCTTTACTACTACTTGCTATTTACCACTGCTTGACTCAGGTGAGTCTTACGGCCCCACTTTTACTGTTTTAACTTATTGGGGGAGATACATGCTACTGATTTTTCTTGAACACAAGTACTAAACTGTTTACTATACCAAACGGAATTGCATGAGTTACTTACTATTTACTGAAGTCTCTCCATCATATATCGTTAGTTATGTACTTAAGCGCGAACAGTAGTTAATGGATCCATTAGGGAAATGACCCTCCCCGCCCGGGGTAGTAGCGCTACCACGAACCGTTACGTATAAACGGGCGACTATTATTTCGTTTACTTATGCTTGCTCAATTTCGAGCATGTCACGGGAGCAACTGATTATTTACGGGTTAAGCTTCGATTATGAGCCTCATGGCAACGGTATAACTTGATTTCTTTACTTTTGCGAGATTTGCAAATACTTGATATACGCCTACGGGCACTACTGATGAAATCTTGTGTTCAAACTGATTATTTACTGATAAACCTGTGAGATTCACCAACCTTTTGGTTGACCCTTTTAGCATGTATTCTCAGGTACACTTACGGAGTAGGATCACTCCAGGATTACTTGCTAGAGTCGCATGATTTCCAAACTGCATTTAACGGAGATTCTTTGGCATTATCTTTTGTAACTATGGTTATGTAATAGAATCTCCCGCCACATACGCGGACTCTAGGCTTATATATTTTTGTAAAGAAAACTATATGTTTTCAAACGATTTAATTATGAAATGTAATTATTTTACAAAACGTCTCATTTAGAGGTCGTTTGCTGTATATCTTGTGCTTTGTATATTGATTAGTAACACCCAAGTATGCTTCCGCAAATCATTAAATTTGGGGGTGTTACAGATTGGTATCAGAGCCTAAGGTTATAGTGAACTAGATTGCATTTAGTGGGCCTAGACTATGACCATTAGGCAGTATTTCCTTACTAGGCATGATTGGTTCAGGAATTACATCATACGACTTTAATTTAACATAGCCTGATCAACTATGTACAATTAAGGAAAGATGATGTGCGGTCTCAAATGGTTGTGTCGAACAGGAATGCGTTAGTTGACTCTGACCATGAGAGAACCGGACCATTACTTGATACGTGCTAGACACTAGGCTGGATATTATATATTTATACATATTAGCCTCGTCTTACTTACACTCTGCCACAGGAATGGCAAACACACCACCTAATCCGACACACTCTCACTCACATGGGTCACGGAACCCACGAGTAGCCAGGAGGAACACAAGGTCACCTCGAACCAGCCCTTATCCTGTACATAACTCTCAGAACTCGGCACATCTCACGTTACCAGTATTGGCTACCCAATTCCGCCGTCAGGAGCAAAGACTCGAAAACCTAGAACTGGAACAACACCGAATGGCTTACCTACTTCGTCAAGCTCTCGACCGCATATCACAACTACAGCTAGAACAAGAGGATACCAACCTCTCTGTAAGCATAATTCAGGATTCCATGACCGCCGAATTAGGTGCGGATGAACTTGTAAGAAACCGATTAGAAGAATGTGAACAGCGTTCACAGGAGACTGCGGATCACTCTCGAACAATAGCACAACGACTGGCCTTGGTGGAAGACAACGCCAGGCAAACCAACCGACTAGCAGAAACCGTGGACCGCCTTGTCGCGCTGATGGAACAAATTAATCTACATTAAGATTAGTGTAGTTTTTGTCTTGTAATCTATCTCATAATCTAGGGACTATCTAGCACTACTCTATAAACTAGTCGGATGTAACCATTCCCGACACCTTTTGTAATATCTCTGTAGGATGTAACTTTTGAACTCACTTTATCTATCAGATATCCTTTGTTATTTCAACTCACATTAATTGTCATTTTCCATGTTGATGTTATGTATTACTGCTTTTATACATGTACATCTGTGACAATTACCAGCTCATACAAAATCTCATGTATCTTCATTTCTTTTATTGAAGAATCATGCCGCCAAAGACACGACCATACACCAATGCCCAGATTACCTCCCTTATAACCCAGGCTGTTACTGAAGCCTTGGCTCGGAATACTCCACCAAATTCCTCGAGAAACAGCGATGCCGCTGAAACCACTGCTGCTAAACCTTGTTCTTACAAGGACTTCCAGAACTGCAAACCTCTAAACTTTGCAGGTACCGAGGGAGCTATCGGTCTAATACGCTGGATCGAGAAAGTTGAATCGGTATTTCTTATCTGCAACTGTGCGGAGGGGGACAAAGTTAAGTTCTCTGTTAGTACTTTTACCGACACCGCACTCACGTGGTGGAACACCTATGCCCAAACTGTGGGCGTTGCCAATGCTTACAAACTCCCGTGGGAGGAATTGAAGGAGATGTTAAGGGGTGAGTATTGCCCCAGGGATGAACTGAAACAACTGGAGCTGGAATTCTGGAACCATAAGATGCAAGGTAATGATATCACCGGTTACACCAACCGTTTCCACCAGCTGGCACTTCTGTGCCCAACCATGGTCGATCCTGAGTACAAGAGGATCGAGAAATACGTTGATGGACTGCCCGAGAAACTCCAGGACCTGGTGACTTCATCCAAACCAGGTACTATCTAGAACACCATCCGTATGGCCCATGAACTCACGGCAAACGCTGTCCGCCGTAACACAACTTCAGCCCCACCTGCAAACAACAAACGAAAATGGGAAGGAAACCCCAACTCATCCAACCAAATCACCAACCGAAAGCCTGAGCCCCTTAGGGCTTATTCATCTGGCACTTCAGAAAGGAAAGGGTACGTTGGAAGCAGGCCCTACTGTCCCAAATGCAATCGTCACCACGACGGTTCTTGCCCTTGCACAAACTGCAAGAGTTTTGGGCATCTGGCCAAGGATTGTCGAAACACCAGTGCCCCGAAGACTTGTTATGGGTGCGGAAGTCCTGGGCATTTTCAGAATAATTGCCCTAAGCAGAAACAACAACAACAACAACAACAACAACAACAACAACAACAACAACAGCAGCAACAAACGGAACAACAACCCTGCTCGTAGCAGAGCATTTGTCATCAAAGCTGGGGAAGCTAGGGAAGACCCGAATGTTGTAACGGGTACGTTTCTTCTCAACGATCTTACTGCTTCAGTATTATTTGATACCGGTGCTGATAAAAGTTTCATATCTGATGAGTTTTGCCCACTACTTAATATCACCCCTTCGGCCTTAGATGTTAAGTACACTGTAGAGCTCGCAAATGGTAAACTCATAGAAACCAGTAGTGTGATACCTAATTGCACTTTAAACCTCGCAAACGAAACCTTCTCAATCGATCTAATGCTTGTTGAACTAGGAAGTTTTGATTTCATCGTGGGTATGGACTGGTTGTCCAAGCACCGGGCCGAAATTGTTTGCCATGATAAAATCGTCCGAATTCCTCTCGCCGCCGGTAGTACCTTGATCATACAGGGGGAGACTGGTGGGTTGAGACTAAACTTAATCTCCTGTTTAAAAACCCGAAAATTTCTGAGAAGGGTTACCCAGCAATACTCGCGCACATCACGGAGAAAAAGTCGGAGGAGAAGCGACTTGAAGATGTGCCAATCGTTAGAGACTTTCCCGAAGTCTTTCCAGAAGAACTACCTGGTTTACCTCCACCTAGACAGGTTGAGTTCTCGATTGATCTTGTGCCGGGTGCCGCACCGGTGGCCCGAGCACCGTACCGCCTAGCTCCATCTGAACTTCAGGAGTTGTCCACGCAGTTACAGGAACTCCTGGATAGAGGATTCATCAGACCGAGTTCTTCACCTTGGGGAGCTCCGGTCTTGTTTGTTAAAAAGAAAGACGGTTCATTTCGAATGTGTATTGACTACCGAGAGTTGAACAAACTAACCGTCAAGAACCGATACCCACTTCCTCGAATCGATGATCTGTTCGATCAACTTCAAGGATCAAGCTGTTATTCAAAGATTGATCTTCGATCAGGTTATCATCAGTTGCGTGTTCGCGATGCTGACATCCCAAAAACCGCATTCAGAACCCGTTACGGGCACTACGAATTCCAAGTAATGCCCTTTGGCCTAACCAACGCACCGGCTGTATTCATGGACCTTATGAATCGGGTGTGCAAACCATACCTCGACAAGTTCGTCATTGTTTTTATCGATGACATCCTTATCTATTCGCGAAACGAACATGAACACGCATAACACCTCAGAACCATCCTAGAACTACTTAGACACGAGGAGCTTTACGCCAAATTCTCTAAGTGTGAGTTCTGGATAAACACCATTCAATTCCTTGGACACGTTATCGACAGTCAGGGAATTCATGTAGACCCGTCAAAAATCGAGGCAATCAAGAATTGGCAAGCTCCAACCACTCCCACCGAGGTACGCCAATTCTTGGGATTGGCCAGTTACTACCGCCATTTCATCGAAAACTTCTCAAAAATTGCCAAACCCCTCACAGTGCTGACTCAGAAGGAAAAGAATTTTGATTGGACCGATAAACAAGAGTCGGCATTTCAACTGTTGAAATCCAAGCTTTGCAGTGCACCCATTCTATCTCTACCCGAAGGCACCGATGACTTCGTGGTATACTGCAATGCTTCTCACCAAGGTCTCGGTTGCGTGCTGATGCAACGAGACAAGGTCATTGCTTACGCCTCCAGACAACTTAAAGTTCACGAGAAAAACTACACAACTCACGACCTCGAGCTAGGAGCCGTGGTGTTCGCTTTAAAAATCTGGAGACATTATCTTTATGGTACCCGCAGCACTGTATTCACCGACCACAAAAGTCTCCAACACATTTTCAACCAGAAAGATCTTAACATGAGGCAACGTAGATGGGTTGAATTACTCACTGATTACGACTGTGAGATCAAATATCATCCGGGCAAAGCAAACATGGTTGCTGATGCTCTCAGCCGTAAGGAACGAACAAAACCACTCCGAGTCCGGGCACTCAGTATTACCATTCATAACGACCTTACCACCCAAATACACCTTGCCCAACTCGAAGCCCTGAAACCCGATAACTTCAAAAACGAGGCCTTGCGGGGCATGGATAAACAATTCGAGATCAGACCCAACGGAGTTAAGTATTTCTCTAACCGAATCTGGTTGCCTAATTTCGGGAACCTTCGGGACTTGGTGATGGATGAAGCTCACAAGTCCAAATATTCTATCCACCCGGGATCCGACAAAATGTATCACGGCATCAAGGAGTTTTACTGGTGGCCGAGTATGAAAGCTGACATTGCTTTGTACGTCAGCAAATGTTTAACTTGTTCCAAGGTCAAGGCCGAGCACCAAAGACCTTCTGGATTGCTCCAACAACCTGAAATTCCTCAATGGAAATGGGAGCAAATTACCATGGATTTCATAACCAAACTACCTAAATCGGCGAGCGGTTGCGATACCATTTGGGTGATCGTCGATCGTCTCACCAAATCGGCTCATTTCTTGGCAATCAGAGAAACCGACAAAATGGAACGCCTTACACAAATTTACATCAAAGAAATCGTTTGCCAACATGGTGTCCCTCTCTCGATTATCTCTGACAGGGATGCCCGTTTCACATCTCGCTTCTGGCAATCACTCCAAAAATCACTGGGTACCCGTCTTGATATGAGTACCGCGAACCATCCTCAGACCGATGGCCAGAGCGAACGAACTATTCAGACACTGGAAGACATGCTACGAGCCTGCGTAGTGGATTTCGGCACAAATTGGGAAAGACACCTACCGTTGTGCGAGTTCTCGTACAACAACAGCTATCACACCAGCATTAAAGCTGCACCTTTTGAGGCACTGTACGGTCGTAAGTGCCGATCACCGATCTGTTGGACTGAAGTGGGAGAGAGTCAACTCACTGGTCCTGAACTCATACATGAAACCACAGAGAAAATCGTTGAAATCCAAAACCGACTCAAAGCCGCGCGTGATCGTCAGAAGAGCTATGCTGACGTGAGACGCAAACCACTCGAGTTCCAAGTTGGGGATCGAGTACTCTTAAAAGTATCGCCTTGGAAAGGCGTAATCCGATTCGGCAAACGCGGAAAATTAAACCCCAGGTACATTGGACCTTTTGAGATCCTCGAGAAGATAGGTCCAGTGGCATACCGATTGCAGCTGCCCTCTGAACTCAGCAGCGTGCACCCTACCTTTCACATTTCTAACTTAAAGAAATGTTTGTCTGACGAGACACTTATTATCCCCCTTGTCGAGATTCGCATAGATGACAAACTACATTTCGTTGAGGAACCTGTCGAAATTATGGACCGTGAGGTCAAACAACTGAAACAAAGTCGTATTCCAATCGTCAAAGTCAGGTGGAATTCGCGGCGCGGTCCGGAATTCACTTGGGAACGGGAAGACCAAATACGACTCAAGTATCCCCACTTATTCACCGATTCTGCCCCTAACGCGACTTCGACTTAAATTTCGGGACGAAATTCTTTTAACAGGGGGAGAATGTAACAACCGGCAAATTAGGACTAGAATTAGTGCCTAATTCTTTGTTAATACATGTAATTAGTTCTGTGTTAGGCTAATTTATGTATCGAATTATATATATTGTTAAATATATATGAAAATGCGATTTGGTTAAATCGTACGCACTCTAAATCGAAAGTATTTCGATTCAATTTAATACGGACGTTGGTGACCAATTTTATTAAATAACATTGTTATGTCAAAAATATTATTATGATAATATTTCGTATTCATTTATATCGTACAAACAAAACGTACACAAGTTTAGATATTAAAACGCGCAAATTAAATAAACAAACTTACCTTTTTATGATTCAAATATAAAGTGATTAGAAAAATATTTAAATAAAATATCGCAAATAATTTGTATTTTAGAACGTACCATTTAATATTTAAAATAATTATTTAACGTTTAAACGACGGGGTAAACGAACACTGCGCGAGGCGCAGTGCGCAGACTGAAAATGGTGGAGGATTTAACCTCCCACCATTTCCTTTTCTTTCTTCATTTCTAAATTCCATTCTCTCTCTCTCTCTTTCTTTTACTTTCAACCACCAACCCACATTCATCACCAAAATCGTAAAATAACACCACAAAACATCGCCGAATCATACCACTCGTTTGGAGAAAAGTGACCACGACAACACTATCTACATTCCTACCTTCTCGGATTTTTCATCCGACATTTTGTAAGTTTCCGACAAATCCCGACATCTCTCGTTTTTGATCATTTTTACTAGTTTATGGTTTAAATAGGCTTATTATGTTCATATAAGGGTTGGGTAAAAGATTTGGACCGAACGGAAACCGGAAAACTCATTTTCGGCACATTTTCCGGCCAACAGACCGCTACGTCGCACCTGGCCAGGGGCCTCTGCGACGTCGCGACCTACGTCGCACAAAAACCTCAACGTCGCACTAGCGACGCAGCCTATTACGTCGCATTAACTTGCGGACGTCGCACGTAGCGACGTAGACTTTAACGTCGCAAACCGAACCAACGTCGCATTAGCGACGTCGCCCCCTACGTCGCATTGATTTGCGAAGGTCGCATCATGCGACGTACCTGCCTGCGTCGCACCTTACGTCGCTTGCAACGTCGCATGCTACGTCGCACAAACCAGAACCTTGAAAACTCACATTTTCACTAAGTGTCGAACTTTTACAACCTCAAATCCTTATACGATACGACCTAACAATCATAATAAAACATACTTTCCTATTACAATTACTTTAATTTGCGTATTGAATGATAAACTTTAATTATAACAAATCACCAACGGGCCGTATACTTTGTTACGAACGCGAACAAACCAACATTTAAACACAACGGGTTGTATGAACAACTAGCCTAGATGGTCTTGCGAGACATCTACTTACTTAACCTTACGTGTTTAGGCACTAGAAGGTCACGGGTTCGGAGAACCTACTTGCTTTACTACTACTTGCTATTTACCACTGCTTGACTCAGGTGAGTCTTACGGCCCCACTTTTACTGTTTTAACTTATTGGGGGAGATACATGCTACTGATTTTTCTTGAACACAAGTACTAAACTGTTTACTATACCAAACGGAATTGCATGAGTTACTTACTATTTACTGAAGTCTCTCCATCATATATCGTTAGTTATGTACTTAAGCGCGAACAGTAGTTAATGGATCCATTAGGGAAATGACCCTCCCCGCCCGGGGTAGTAGCGCTACCACGAACCGTTACGTATAAACGGGCGACTATTATTTCGTTTACTTATGCTTGCTCAATTTCGAGCATGTCACGGGAGCAACTGATTATTTACGGGTTAAGCTTCGATTATGAGCCTCATGGCAACGGTATAACTTGATTTCTTTACTTTTGCGAGATTTGCAAATACTTGATATACGCCTACGGGCACTACTGATGAAATCTTGTGTTCAAACTGATTATTTACTGATAAACCTGTGAGATTCACCAACCTTTTGGTTGACCCTTTTAGCATGTATTCTCAGGTACACTTACGGAGTAGGATCACTCCAGGATTACTAGCTAGAGTCGCATGATTTCCAAACTGCATTTAACGGAGATTCTTTGGCATTATCTTTTGTAACTATGGTTATGTAATAGAATCTCCCGCCACATACGCGGACTCTAGGCTTATATATTTTTGTAAAGAAAACTATATGTTTTCAAACGATTTAATTATGAAATGTAATTATTTTACAAAACGTCTCATTTAGAGGTCGTTTGCTGTATATCTTGTGCTTTGTATATTGATTAGTAACACCCAAGTATGCTTCCGCAAATCATTAAATTTGGGGGTGTTACAACAGGAATAGGAAAGAAGGTTGAAACTCCAAAGAAAAAGTCTACACAACCATCTTTGCCTGGATTTCAGATAAGAGAACCTGTAGCTCCTGCAACTGAAAGAAAAGATTTGCCAAAGATAGATCCAAAGGATAAGGGCAAGGGAAAGCTAGTAGAGGAACCTAAGAAGAAAAGGTCAAAACCAATGTCAGCTGCTGCAACTGAACATGATACTGAGTATGCTCAAAGATTACATGCTGAGCTTAATGCAGATGATTTGATTGATGTTGAAATTGAGCCTGGTAGATTTGTGAAGATGACAAAGGAACAGGTAGCTGAATGGGATGAATATCTGTTGAAAGAACAAAAAGAAGATGATATTGACTATTTAGTCAATCAAGTGAAAAGAAAGAAGGCAGAGGAGGCTAGGTTGAAGAAAGCATCAAAACCTCCAACCAAAGCTCAGTTGAAAAGGAATTTGATTGCTAAGTTAAAAGGAGGATATATTCCTTTGAATGCTTTGAAGCAGATGAGTCTTGAGAATTTGCGAAGATTATGGGAAAAAGATGAATTTTTGAATTCTGATGCAGCAAAGGAACAGAAAAGGAAAGAAAAAGAAAAGAAATTGAAAGAAAAGAAAGAGAAGGAACAGAAAGAAAAAGAAGAAGCTAAGAAAAGAATGAAAGAAGAAAATGAAAGGAGACAAAAAGAATTTGATGAGATTTCTAATCTAGACAGGAATGTTGTTGAATTGAAAGATTTTATTCTACTGCAACCAATGGAAACAAAGGTATGTAATGTTGATTTGCCTGGTATTATTGACTGGTCTGTTGAACAATTTATTACTCCTGTCAAAATTCATAAGATCAAGGTTGAAAGAGCTGATGGAAATGTATCTTGGTGGAGATCATTCAGGGATTTGGTGAAAAGAATCAGTAGAATTGATCTTGTGAGAATGTATGAGATTGGTATGGAAAAGAGTTTGGACTCAAAGCAGTTTGATAGTATTATTGAAAAAGTTACTTGGGGTTGGATCAAAATGATGTTTGAGCCAGAGGAATTTCCATTTAGATTCAGCACATTCAGTAAGGTAAAGCACTGGATTTATCATGTTAAGCCAGGAGTACATCAGGTTGTTATGGAGGATGCAGTATTCTTTTGGATGTTGACAGATAGAGAGTATGATATAAATCTTAAATTTTTTATGAGTATGAGAGAAGCAAGATTGCAAGCTGCTGTAATAGATGATGTTGCTCAGAATTTGGTTTATATGATGTTAAATCAGATTCAAAAGAAGGAAGAGATAGAGAGAAGGAAAAGAAGAAAAGCTTAGAAGTTTTGAAAGTATTTTGTAATGATCATAATGGAGAATTAGAAGAAACTTAATGCTGTGAAGAACAGATTAAGTTTAGGGGGAGATTGTTGAGATAAAACTGATCTGGGTTGAAATTGCTACTGATGAGTAGAAGATTATTATGTACAAGTGATTAAAACTGACAATGTTAAAGATATAACTGTCTTCACAAGGTTACAACTTATAGAAGAGATTTGAAGAGAAGATGAGAAGTTATAACTGCTTGAAGAAAGATTACAACTGATAGTTATAAGTTTGTAAGTAGTTAGAACTATATGTAATTGTAACTGTTAGTTATATGTGTAGCAGTTAACACTGATGGTTTATTTGTACTTAGTCTTCTAACACAATTGAAGCAGTTACCACTGATAGTAAAATAGTTTCAACTGTTAGCTTCAGTTTGGTAGTTAAAACTGTTTGTGATATTGTGATAAGTACGAGTCGGTTATGGAAGTTATTTTATTCCATATTTGTAGGAGATTGTATAGGACTCTAAATGTTATAGATAGAGATCCTTTAGACCTAGATTGGTAGAACGATTTTGCGCAGCTTCAAGGTTTTCTGTAACCCTAATACATCAAGTGTATTCGTCTTATATCATTAATAAGATTGAAGCTTTTGGTATTTATCGTGTTCTTAAAGTTATTTAATATTCTTGATCATCTTAAACATTATTGAGTGTGATTCCGCAACTGCTCAATAATAAGTTCAAAGCTTATTATTATCGATTGTTTATTAGGTTAAACAGGGACTAACATTATGGTAGACCTAGCTACCTGCATATTACAATAAACTAAATTAATCCTTGCAGGCAGCCAAGCAACAAAGCAAAACGTGTATACAGTTTAAACATGTGTTTTGTTGAGAGCTGTATTTCATAGGTTTCTGTCTAACTAAGATTGCTAAGATGGACCGAAACAACAACTAATCAATATCCATTGAAAGCTAGCATATCCAGATCCCAATTGCGTGTAACATATCTTTAGTTTTATGATGACCATATACTATAATAATTCCCTATAGTCAAAATGTTGGTCTGTATATTGATCTTTCATATCCACCTGTAAGAAAAAAATTTTATGATGACCAAAAAGTGTCCGATTAACAAATGAGCAATGAATTTCGTAATTACAGATACACACCTTCCTGAGGAGAAGCTGGTCGCGGTTTCTGCAATGACTCCCTAACTCTTTCTACAGTCTCGTTTAGATCATAAGTCATCGACGCTACCAACTCTGGCCCTTTTACATCCAACGGCACAAAGCCGTCTCTAAACTTTTAAAGGCCCTGGACAAAGTTGTCATATTACGGAAATGAGACCCTATAACTAAATGTCAAGTAAGATAAATGTTCGATGAAACTTATTCTTAACGATCCAATTTTCAAATAATTTATTTATTTGTTTGATACATATTTATTTCTCTTATACTTATTCTCTTAAATCCCAGTTGTTAGTTATTAACTCTTTTAATCAAACTATAACACGTCAGTATAAGTTTTCAATTTTGGACCATTCAGTCAACCTATATATTTGTTCAAATATATATTTAGTCTAAATCTAGTTACTAACAAAGATCTCTTAATTCAAAATAAAAGATGTGTCAATTTCTTATTTAATCATCATATATATTACATATCACATTACTTGGGAAAAAAACTGGAGGCCCTTGAAATTTAGAGGCCCTGGGCGGTCGACCACCTCGCCCACCCTCAAAAACGGCCCTGCAACGGCATGGTGCTACCTCCCAACTTCCGCAAGACCAATGTAACAAGTGAACCACCAGAGGTGGCGTGACCGTCGGTGTCAATGGAAAACCCTGAAATCATAAGGGGAACACTCGGAGTTTTTTCTAGGCCAAGGCAGTGGTTATCAAAATCATCCTTTGGAACAGTGGACCACACCACTAGTTGTGGTCCAGACCGGTGAACGGTCACCTCTTGGATTAGATGATCAACCTCATCTTTGCTGGAATCATCCATCTGTTACACATCCATCATCAAATGTGAATTAAACAACCACACAGGAAACACACGAGGGGAGGGTGTCATCAATTCAATAAATGTTTTACCATTGAAACAGATATGATGTTCATCTTGTCTTCCCCAGTTGATAATTGCTTCACCAGTTTGAGTCTTCTAAACCCTCCAAGCAAGTCCCACTGTCAAAACAATGTGAGATAATAAATATCCTCATAGCTATTGCATTCATACATATATGATACAATATTACCTCATGGTGTTTATGTGTGTCGCCAAGGATTTGCAATACCAACTTCGGGGGACGTTTTACAATAAAGGTCGTTGAACCTCCAACAATGTGATGATTTGCAGAAGACTTATAGAGCGTCGCATCAACCTCCAAGTCATGCAAACCAGTAGTAGAATGCCATAGGGTGGACATCTTATCTTCATTTGGACTGATATTGGCAAACAAATCCTTTCCCATCATCTTCCCAAACTCCATCAAGCTTTGATCCTCTATAATCCATGGAGCCACTGTCCATGAATTTAATGGTGAAATTCTGGAGTTAGCAGGAAAGACACACAAAAATTTATCACTACATATTGCTGAAATATAACGACACTGGATGTATGCGGAAACGATATATCAGTCAAGTTTTTCTTCTTAAATAGCTTGTTAGATTACTTTCTTGTAGATAATATTTGGTTAAGATATATATCTAAGTCTACATATATGTATAATATTCATGTGAATGCAAATACCTTTTCCTTTTAAGCCCGGGTTCTTCGTACGGGCTATCTCATTCATATAAGATGTCCTTTCGCATGATCTTTCAAGAGATGCTACCATTCGATCAGCTCCAAACGCCATGCCACTCCGGATCAGAGTATCATAGAACATATGGTTCGGCATAATATCCTCAACCTCCATATGTTCCAACCAGGTTACCTGCTTCGAATCGACACACAAGGAAACGTTATGTAAGAGAGACCGTGTGCGGGGTGTGTGTGTGTGTGTGTGTGTATGTGTGTGTGTGTGTGTGTGTGTGTGTGTTGTGTATTGTGCGCTTGCGTTTGCTTGCTTTTTTCATATAATATAATCTCAAGTATATACAAACATTAGATAGTTTAGGGGATGTGCTCTGAATCAAGCATCCAGAAGGAAGCAAACGGCAATTGGAACGATAATTTATACCTTGGGCAGATTCATATGATATGTCTGCAACCACCCATGTCCCTTGAGTTATGAGTTTACATATTCTAAGAAAAACAAAGGTCCTTTTGTCAACTGTGGGTACGTAACATCTGTTGCAGTTCCTTGTACATCTACACGCGAGACAACAATATCAATAAGCAATGGATCGAGACGAGGTTCAATAAATTATGTAAACAGGGAAACATTAAATAAAGTTACCAGCTTTAAGGACCCATGAGGGTTATCATCTGATGATTTTGGTAACAATACTCTAATGGTTTCCTCTTTGGCTACCATGTTTGGAAAAAGGTCACTCCGGTTGTCCTAGAAAACAAAAGTTAATCAAATAAGGCTACATGAAAGGTTGAAGCTTACAAACATATAATTGAAACATCATCTAATAATTCAAAATTAACCCACCTCTGCTAGCATATATGCGATTTCCTGGTGATTCATCTTACAGTGAGCAAAACGCCGGGATGCTTCAATGCATGAGTTCTGATTTATGGTCCATGGAAAGGAAGCATTGTAATTGTTTTCCACAAGAACATCCCTTCCACTCGTTGGTTCCGTGGCCCAAAAAGCCTCATCATGAAAAAGCCTACGCAACTCTTCAACAACATTGTTTGCAGTCGAGACATATTCGTCGATATCTTCTGGTGCCGGTGAGGGCAAACGAAGTAATGTATCGATATCAATAACCTGCAGTAAAGTTCATTAAGACTATTAGTTATCTAAAAACATCATTGTTAACACTACTTAGCAATTCCTTTGTATGAAGAAATTATTAGACTTGTCTGATTTCAAAGCTGGGATTAAAAACCAAGCCTAGCAGTTGCCCTCAAACAATTTAAGCTTAATATTTTATACAAATTAAGGGTCATTATTTGTGATTCATTCAATTCGAATCAAGTACATGACGCACACAAGTTCACAACGAAACATATTAAATTCCGCAAGCATGTTCCCTTTTTTTTTTCTTTTGTACTTACACTGCATATCTAGACCTGCACTTTAGTTAACCAGCTTATAACATAGTTTGTGTCAGAATCACAAGATATCTTCCTATATACCCTTGGGTAATCAAGTAGGTTAGGCAGTACAACATGTATTTAAGCTGATTAAGGTGATATATGATATAGTTAATTGTTAAGCTTCTTCAAGCCATACAGATTACTGTATTAATAATTATGACTATGTGATAAATATGTGGTCCTGGACTCCTATGGTGATCACTAATTAAAAAACATGCATCATATATTACCAGACACAAAACATAACTTACAAAGACCTGCACGCTATCTAATTGAACACGGACTCACAAGACCCTGGCAGCTGCTAAAATGCGATCATCCACTAGCTGTTTGAGACGTTTTACAGTGAGAACCACTAGCTATATTTTTAATAACCATTTGCACCAAGCCCATCAGGATTTATTGACACAGCCTCCACTACTCGCTTCATTGCCTCCACATCCCCTGCAGCCCTTCGTCTTGGCTCCCTCACCCAGTCCCAAACTCGAACCCACTGCAAACCGTCCCTACATTGATTCACCCTCTAATTCACGTCTAGCTGATATAACCTAGCAAACTTCTCTCAGAGTATAAAACCACCCGCTCAATTATCGTCCCAAAACAGAATTGACATACCATCCTCCAACATCCCACCTAAAAAGAAGATTCAAACTCCACCCTCGCCTCTTTCGAAGTGTTAATTCAATGACATACTATCGTTTTTGTTATACCATAAACCTCAACCCTCTTCTATTATACAGTATAAATGTTTTAAATCATGATATATGTTATTCTTCAAATCTTTAAAATATGAAAATATATTGTCTATATATTTTATTTGTAAATTCTACAAGTTTTGACAAAATGTTAGCAAACTCAGTAGTATAGTATTAGGACTATAAAAGGCAATCACATAATACTGGTTGGAATATTTACAAATCTTGACATAATGTTAGTAGCATAAGTCTAGATCCGTATGAGTTAGGATCTACCTGCACTCTATCCATGGACATGAAAGCTGCATTCTGCACATTGTGTGTGTATACAGTAGATTGCTTTCTGCTTTCCACTTCAGGTTCAAATGATCTAAGTTAGATCATTATACAAATCATCTAGCTCCTTGTCATCTAGATCACTTCCCTGCCTCAGACCTACTGTGTACATGGTCCACTCATCTCCAAGTGACCTTAAAAATGTCTTGTTTAGATCATCTTTATCGATCTTAACATTGTGATTTTCAAGATCACCCACAAGCTTTGAAAATCTATCAAAGGTTTGTGTCAAAGTTTTAGATTTGACAGAACCAAAGTTTTCAAACTGTTGCTTGAACAAAGATCTCTCATTCTTCTTGGTGCTCTCATGACCACCAAATCTTTTATGTATAGCTTCCACAAGAACCTTTGCATATTCACAGTTCTCAAACTACCTTTGATATTCATCTGGTATAGCCACTAAAAAGTGCTAAGAGCTTTATGCTTTGTTCCTATTTTTCTCCTTTAAGCATTTGTGGTGGTGCTCTTGGTAGCCCAACACCATTTGCATCAGTCGGATATTTTGGACCATTTACCACAATGTCCCACATTTGGTAATTAGTGAGCAACATGTGTTGCTTAATTCTATTTCTCCACATGTCATACTCATCTGCTTGAGTATGGGTATTTTTGAGACCTGAATACCATCTACCACCTCAGGAGACATCTTTACAGAAATTTTGACAAACACAAAACTTCAATTGACAATGGACAAACTCTAAACTCCCAAATCTTCCAGTATTCAAAGCAACCATATGCTCTGATACCACTTATCAGGATCGACTTGATCTTAACCAAGATTAATGTACTTAAACTTTGAATAGCTAACAAGAAATTTGCAGAATAATACTTGTTAACTTTGGAAGATATATACTGTATAACATATTGTAATACAAGTATGAACTATAACACAAGAGTTTGATTGTCAAAAGCTTCAATGTTCTTAAGTGATAATAATACGGATACACTTGGTATTGTATCAGAGTTGCAAAGAACCTTGAAGCAGAAACTTACAACTAATGTTTTTAAACAGACTTAGATACAGACATATATAGCATGCTTTTACCATTGCTTCTAGGAAAGGAACTCTAATAATAAAATATAGAGTCCTTGTCTTTTACACGTTTCCTTCATTAATGTATGGACACAAATCCAACTCTGCTAAGCATGGTCTTCTAAACATGTTGAGCTAACTCTGTACCAGACACATTACCCGTTAGGTACTCTGACAGACCCACTAAGCAGTATTAATATTGTAAACTACACTAACAGTATTAATCACTCCATTTACAACTAGCAGTACTAACTGCAGAATTACAACTAATAGTAGAAACTAGACGAGCAGTAGTAATCCTTGCAGTAGCATTAACTTTGAAGCTTTGGTCTCACAGTACTAATCTTGAATACACTGCAAGTATTAACTTCCTGAGCAGTACTTTGCACGAGCAGTAGAAACTAACACCAGCAGTATTAACCATGTAAGCCCAGCAGTACTAAACGCTTAGAAGATTTTGCAATTTGATCCATTCTTCAATCTAGCCCAACACGGACCATGGCGGTTAGAACGAGAAATTGAGAGTCCCTTCCTTTCCACCAAGCTAAAATATCAAATTGTCGAATTCATTGGGTTGTATAGTGTTTAAAAAACTGGTTCCGGTATATCTCCCAAATTTGCTAGTCAATGGTTGGTCACCATCACCCCTAGCCCTTTTAGTGTTTTCTTGTCTTAAACTATTATATAAGTTAATTATCGGATCCCTTGAATAGATGTACTAAACGATGACCAAACCGAAGTTGAAGAAACATTTATTCAACCATATTTTTGAAAATATGAACTAAATAAATCCTTAAAACATTTGTTAAAATGAGTTTTTGCATTTGTTGCAAACCATGGGTCCTCGTCATTCAACTCCAAATCATTACAAATAGAATCGATAAGTAGTTCCACCCCACTAATGTTCAAACATGGGTTCAATGCGGCGGCACAAGTAATTACCGGTGGCATTTCTTTGAAATATTTTCTTAGTTTTTCTTTCATAGGCATTACCATCGGTGGATATACATCACCAATAAATTCGTATTCACTTAATTTTTCACACATTAAATAAATTTGATTAAGTACCAAATGAATCGTGGGATAATAAACACCCGATAATAAAGTTGTTACGGTTTTAAAAACTTTAAGCTATTCGGTTGTTTTTATAATAACATCCCAATATTGGTTTGAAAATGGTATAGCTTTACCCCTATTGGCAAGTTGATCATGAAAACTTTGTAAAGTTAGGCGTTGGTGTAAACCACATAAAAACATTTTATAAGTCGAATTCCATCTTGTAGGAACGTCCCAATTAGGGTTTAAAACAATGGAATCCACATCCTTACACAATTTCATATAATGTTTATATCTAACTTTACCCTTACAAAATATATCTTGTAACATATTTTAAAAAGCGTCTTTTATGAAACTTATTTGTTGAACCGCTAGT
This sequence comes from Helichrysum umbraculigerum, assembly GCA_949592205.1. Taxonomy (NCBI): domain Eukaryota; kingdom Viridiplantae; phylum Streptophyta; class Magnoliopsida; order Asterales; family Asteraceae; genus Helichrysum; species Helichrysum umbraculigerum. The sequence continues at coordinate 337,004,584 of CATIUR010000001.1, forward strand.
CCGTCTTGCACAACCAAGTTTATGATATGTGCAACACATCGACTATGATAAAAAAATGCCCTTCAAAGGTGGTTGGTATTTTAGTATTAGTTTTTGAACGGCGTTTATATTATTATTCACATTATCAAATGAGATTGAAAAAACCTTTTTTCTAATTTAAACTCTTTTATTACATCTCGTAACATATAATATAAATTTTGACCCGTGTGAGGATACTCAAAGTTTTACAAAGCAATCGTACGCTTCATCATTTGCCACGTTACAAGATCAACCCAATGTGTGGTAACGCAAAGGTACGAACCGGGCAAACCATGAGAAACCGACCAAAAATCGGTTGTTAAGTTTACACTTTTATTTAAATTTTAAAAACCATTTACTAAGTCTATTTTAGCTTTTTCCATAATTAAAAACAATCAGAGTAGTACGACTTGCTTGATTATATCGTGGTTGAAAAGTATTTTGAATCACCCTAATAAGCCCAGGGTTATCAAAGTGGTTGAACGACAAACCTTCTTGAATCACAAAGCTTGCAAATTGTTCTCGACACCGCTCCGCCTCATATGTAAACATACCCCCATCTCGGTTAATAGATGGTTGACCCACTTCCGGATTAGATTTGAGTATACCGCAAAACTTATCTTTATGTTGCTTCAACGTTGAGTTGGATTCGGATTTCAAAAACTTTCCGCAACGTTTACAAAGAGCCTTAATCGAGCCATTCGACAATAACACTTTGTTGAAATTACACCACACCTGTTGGTTTCGTTTTGTTTCTAAAACTTGAACAATCGTTGGTGCATCTGAAGAACCAACATTTTCGGAAGTTGAAGAACATAGAGTTTTCATTTGAGAAATGAGAATTTTGTATACGTTTTGAGTATTTCAAGAGTGTTTTGAGAGTGTTTAAGTGTTGTGATTAAACCAAACTCAACATATCTATTTATACTAATTTTAGGATGGCAAAATGGTAAAAAAAAAAACGAATATATTGTGACTAGCCCTTTTTTTAACGGATATATTAAGAAAACCGGTTATTATATCCGGTTTGGTCAAAACCAGTTATAACCGATTCCTAACGGTAATAATCCAAACCCATTAGGAACAGACGGTTATTTAATAACTGAATATGTTATTGGTCAAAATCGGTTTTGATCATTTTTTATTTCAATTTTTTTCAGTTCGATTTTGATTTTTTTACACGACTACAGTGGTGTATTACACCAATTTTAGGTTTTCTTTCAAATAAAAGTGCAACTGCTCTTTCATATGTGATAGTATATAATTGGATTTAAATTAACTTTTGTTTGATGGTGTAACGTGATGGTGGGTTACGTTTAGAGTTGAATTCCTCAATTTTGAATTTCCATAAACAAGTTTTTTTAGCCCGTGCATTGCAACGGGGGCTAAAAAGTACATTTTTAAACTCCGATATGAAATATGAACTTTTTATTTACATAAGACATGATATCTTTATGGTTTATTTTTTTGATTATATAAACATGTATGTGTATAATTGAAAAAACTTAAATTAATACAAAGTTGATTTTGCATCTAAAAGTGTATAGTGTATATGCATTGATTTTACTAATTGATAATGCAATCAGTTACATGCACTTAAGTCATTTATTGCTCTTCTACTATAACTATTAAGATTTTCATCTTACTCAATTGTACAAATTAAACGAATCACTTTGAACATTTTTAACCCTTGATTGGAAGACCATTAAAGTTTTATAGTGTCATTGTGCTGACAACTTCATGATCATAAGCTCCAATATTAATCGAATTAAAAATTTTGTGTCCATTTTGTTATTTTAGCTAATCTCCTTAACTTAATGATATAAAAATGGATCAATAACCAATAAGACAAACATCTAACAGACGACAAACATTTATTTATTAAACTGATCATACCATGTAAGTTCAAAATTATTGAAAAACCTCATGAACTCATCTAGAATTCATTTTTTGAATCTTGACTAATCAATGTAGAAAATCTATATCACCTTAAAATAAAGCAACAATTTAAAAATTAAAACGTATAAACTACGCAAATTTCAAAGATGTTAAAGATAAATTAGACCAGCTAACCTCACTTAAAAGAAAATGAAAAATTCAATTTCTCAACACAACTTTATGCAAGAGTGGAACCACCAAAGGGAGAATTGCGAATTTTTCTGATAGGAGATAAGGGTGTTTTTCCTTGGCGATATAAAATTCGCCCACCGGGGTTTATTAATTTACAAATTCTTCCTCAAAAGTCGAAAACTAAGTGATAGGGGCTTTGTGAAATCTTCTAAGATGTTAATAGGTAAAACAAAAATTAGAAATATTCTGGTTATTGCTTTGACTCATATTCCCCAAAAAGTGGATCCCGCTCTAATAGCTTCGAATAAATTAAATACGTGCATTAAGATCCTATTCCATAGTGATCAATAAATCGACTAATAAGTCATTTCATGGCAGTTCCGTGTATCACTTTATTGTGATAGACCTGAGTGGGTCGTCAATAATTGCATGCATTGCGCGGTGGATGTGAAGAAGTAGACCATTATCTCGGCAATAATGAGCCAGGAACTAGTCGGATGGAGTAGATAATTTCCTTGTTAAATAGGTAAAAATCCCTTCCCAATCCGAGCTTGCATTTTTCATTGCACATGGCCAGGGCGCTTATCTAGCCAACGCTTAGATCCGCCTCTACCCAAACTTTTCTGGTTCACCCCAACATTCCCCACTTGTCCGACTGTTGTTGAACAGTTTTTAAACTAGAAATACTTTTCTTGGATAAAGGAATAGATTACTCGATCTATTTCCATATCGCTAATGATATATATAATAACTCGTACATCCATTTCAAATGCATATCCCATTTTTGCACAGCAGGGTTATGAAAATCCACGACAAGCGACTGGGCGTATTGTATGCGCCAATTGCCATTTAGCCAACACTAGCTAAAGGCCCTGAAACTACCACTTGGATCTGGATCCTTCATTCTTTTGCTCACGATTTCGATAGCCATACCAGTGATTTGGAAGATCATCCTGTTATCCCTAGAGTAACTTTTATCCGTTGAGCGATGGCCCTTCCACTCGGCACCGTCGGATCACTAAGGCCGACTTTCATCCCTGCTCGATGGGTGGGTCATGCAGTCAAGCTCCCTTATGCTTTTGCACTCGTGGGCGTATTGTGCCGGTTCTTTTGAGTAATATATCTGGAAATGCTCGTTGATTCCTTATTAACACCATTTCGAACTGTGACACCCGTCAATCTAGGACTATAATTTAGTGCCTAATCAAGTTTTAATACATGTAATTAGTTCTGTGTTAGGCTAATTAATGTATCAATTATTATATATATTGTTGAATATATATCTACACAAATATACGATTTGTTTAAATCGTACGAGTTTCAAATCGAACGTATTTCGATTCAATAAATACGGACGTTGGTGAACAATTTTATTAAGTAATACAAGGATTTTAATAACGTTATTACACTTAAAAATATTATGTCAATAATATTTAGTATCCAAGTTTTATCACACAATTAATATAAATGCGAATAAAGTGTAATTGCGCAAACCAAACGAAACAAGTTACCTTTTATAATGTAATTATTAAATATTTAGTAAAATACTTCAACAAAACAATTAAATCATTATTTGCAAATTAAAACGAAAAATTTAACTTATAAATTAAATAATTAACGATGTAACAATCGGGAAAACGAACACCGCGCGGGACACGAAAACAGAGGCTGAAATGGGGACTTAAACCCCACCTCCACCTCCATTTCTTTCATTTCATTTCTTTCTCTTCTCTCACTTCTCCCTTTTCTCTCTAAACTTCAAAAACCACCACCACCCTTAAATCGCCAAAAACTAGCACAAAACGCACTCGGATCACCAAGCCCTTTTGGAATAAAACGTTCACCACTTCGCGATCTACAATCCTATCTTTCCGTAATTTCATTTCGGCGATTTGTAAGTTTCCGACACAACTCCGAAAACTCTCGTTTTTAAGTTTTATAACTTGCTAGTTGTTTGTATAACCTTGTAATGTCCTAAAATGGGTTGGGTAAAAATATTATGCCGATCGATGGCCGGAAAACGCGTTTTTGAGGATGAAACTCCGATCAGACTCCGTACGTCGCATTTGGCCTGGAGCAAATGCGACGCAGCGACTTACGTCGCGCTATATCCCCAACGTCGCATATAGCGACGCAGCCTATTACGTCGCATTGAATTGCGACGTCGCACTTAGCGACGCAAACCCTTACGTCGCAGAAATCAACTGCGTCGCCTATAGCGACGCCACGTACAACGTCGCATTAAATTGCGAAAGTCGCACATAGCGACGCCGTGCCCAACGTCGCAGTCCGGATCTGCGACGTCGCACCCAACGTCGCACAAACCAGAACCTCAAAAACACAGATTTTTACTAAGTGTCGAGGCTCGAAATTTTATCACTTGATTTCACCCAAATTCAAGTCCAGATGCGTTTTCCTTAAAACAATATAGTAGAAATAAAAATTTTCCAAGCTGACCTGACAGCTCGACCCTAGCCAGGGGCTCTGCCCCTTGGACCCCGCCAGGGGCTGCCGCCCCTTGGACCCCGCTAACCAGGGGCGCTGCCCCCGGACCCCCGAACTTAGATTCCGTAAGCACATTTTTACAACAAAGTGTCAAACTTGTACAACTTCAAAACGCTTACACGATACAACTTTTCAATCATAATGAAATTTACTTTTCAAGGTTAACACGTCGAGACATAAGGAGAACATTAACATATTTAAATTCAAACAATCACCAACGGGCCGTATACATTTTCAAAACCTAATTCACAATCAAACAAGTCGTTGTAACTTGTATCCATTCAATCAAACAAGTCGTTGTAACTTGTATCAAGTCAATCAAACAAGTCGTAGTAACTTGTAACAATACAATCAACCAAATCGGGGTAATTTGGACATCAAGTTAAGCAAACAATTTCAATGGTAGTCTTTCGAGATACCGGTACAATTAATAACAATTCAAGTGTCGTGGACACATTCAGGTTTCAAGACTTTGGACACCAAATTACAGCTAATTACCTCAAGTTTATTAAATTAAACACTTCAAGAATCAGGTGAGTTTCATAGCCCCATTTTCACTATTTTACAACTAGGGGTGTGATAATACTGCTCTGTTTTGTTTTACAAGTAGAACGCAAGTGCCAAACTTCAAATACTACATGAGTTTCAAGCTAATCAATTTAAAGTCCTCCATAGCATAGTCTCTAGTATTTATAGCGTGAATGTTAGTATATGATATCATATGGGATTGACAATCATCATCCGGGTTAGCACGCACTAACCGGTCAAACGGATGTATTAGCATTTGGGAAGACGAGTGTGGATTAGACACTCGTAGGAGGCATTTCAAGTTAGGTTTCCTTAATTGGGCCTGACAAATCAAGTTAAGCTCAGACTATGTGCTCATGGATTGTATAACTTTTATTTTGCTTAATTGCAATTTAAATTCAATATAAATCTTGCGGTTCTGACAACTATACATTGACATACAAACCTGTGAGCTCACCAGCGTTTTCGCTGACCCATTTTAGTATTTATCACAGGTACCCAGCAGTAGGTTGGCTGCACAAGCAGGGATTATTAGCTCGAGTCAGCATACATACAACTAGAGATTTGATTGCATTATTATATTTTGTAAAAGTAATTATGCCATGTAATCTCTCAATTTCAGGAACCGAGCTAATGTAACATTGTTTTGATGTAAACGTTTACTTTATTAATACAAGTTTAAAACGACGCATATAGTGGTCGTTCATTATTATCTTATGTGCTTTGTATATTGATTAGTGACACCCAAATCGAGCTTCCGCAAATCAATCAAATTTGGGGGTGTCACACGAACACAAGTGGTACAGTGCTCATTATTCCAATTATGAAGCATGGCTAAGCGATCCAACTCACATTGGGCCTAGTGCCCAGGTGGTTTGGCCGATAGTGGGCCAAGAAATATTGAATGGTGATGTAGGCGGGGGGCTTTCGAGGAATAAGCCGGATCTAAGCGTTGGCTAGGTAAGCGCCCTATAGTAAGAGGAGTAGTTATGAAACCTGTAGACCATCCACATGGGGGTTGTAAAAGGTGGAACCGGTACTAAGTACTCTATGGTTCGTTTCTTTAGCATGTTTATTGATAGAGATTAATTGTTTTTTCTCGGATGCGTTGACGTTCCCCTTTTTTCATTCTAGTTATTGAAGTGGGAAGGAATAAAGAAGATTAGAGATAAAATGAAATAGCAACCCAAAGTAGCTTTTTTGTTTGATCAGATAAACTAAGGAAAAAAGAATCTTGTTTTTTTTCGCTCTATACTCTCTAAACTATAAATATTCTTAAGAGACCTCTGGTGTGGAAAAAAGTTTCTGACGCTGAACTGGACTTCCGATAATAAAATAGGAAATACCTTTCTCTCGATACATAATCTAATCTAATGTTTCAAAAACAAAATTAAGTCTCCAAATTCAATGATGAGTTCCTCTCGAACTATGATCTAACAATTGACTCTTATTTATTAATACTCACTTATATCCACAAATGCGTTATTTGGAACTTAATTTAGTACATATTTTCGTTGATGTAACTACATGTAGTCCCACATAAAATATTTAATTTATGGAAAAGACGTTTTAAAAACTAAAAAACATACAATTGTAAAATATGTAAATTTGCATACACTCTCAACCTATAAACAAATCATGCTCAAAAACTATAATTATAAGAAAAAAAAAATACTCAAATGTTAGTAATCGAACACATATGAATAATAAAAAAATAAATAAATAAAATTAGCAACATGCAAAAAATAGCAAATGTGCTATTCATCAACTATTGAATGAATAGTACACTTTGCATTACAAAATACTAGTAGGATACCTGCATTATGCAGCAGAATTAAATACAAAAAATAATGGTTGTAGGTCATATATATGTCGCTTTTGAAGAACAAAATGAAGGAAAATCAATAGATATAGGAAAAATTGATCCGAAGTAAAATGTTAGGATATTAGTTAATTTGCTTGATATTTGTCAAAAGAAAAAGTTTAGAGAAAGTAAAGGAACAAGAGATAAAGCATGAGGGGTGTATTAAATAACTTACCATATTTATAATTTAAGAGTTTAAGAAAGAAAATGTGAAATGCTTTATAGGTAAGTATAGATATGTATACTCAATTCCATAAACATGGGCAGGCATTGATTTGGTATGTGATATGAATAATTAATTAATTATTAATTAATAAATATTTTAATTATTGATTTATTAATTATTTCATTAAAAGTGGATTAGTCTTTGGAGGTTAGACATTTATGATGTCATTAACAAGATTAATGGTGAGATTAGTTAAATTACTATTTTATGTGACGACCATTTCAAACCCAAGATTTTTCTTTTAAGAAATAAGATATATTTAGAAGTAATTTATTAATTATGATATCATCATATCGTATATTTTAATTAATCTTCCCTATCTTCTAACTGGCTATCCCCAGCTTACTTGGCGGCCTCTACCTCTTCATAATTCAGCTAAATCTGATGTGGCAAATTGTGATTTCATCTTTCTTTCAATATATAAATGCCATATCATTTTACATGTGTCATTGATCATTGATTCTAATAATAAATAAGAGGTGGTTTCTTTTAAGAATGCAAAAAAATAGAGAATGAGAGAACCAATAGAATTGCTCAATTTCTCTATAAAACTCGATTATATTTTTACCCCCATGGTTAATTATCTTACAAACCGTAAGTCCATAAATTATAAAAATTACATATTCGGAACCATCGTCTTTTTTTCTTCGATTAGAGATGTCATAAGCTATACTTTCAACGAATTTTTTTCTTCTTTTTTTTACCAGTATCTACAATATAATCACATGTGATTTTTGATTAAAAAAAATTAAAATTTGTTCACGATTATTTATTCATAGTATATTTTATTTAACACGTGATTACAACTTAATATTCATCCACATTAATAGTTATAAATAAAAAATAAAAAATTGCATTAGTTTTCATTAAAAATCACATGTGATTGTTATTTGTACATTTAATCACAAGTGATTTGTTATATAATCACATATAATTTTGTATATAATCACATATGATTTTCATTTAAAAACTGATATTTGATGAGAAATTTACTAATATATGATAATTCATGTATGATTTCAACTTGATTTTTACTTAATTGTATAATTATAGTCAATGATTTAAAATCCGTATTTTATTACTTTTTAATCACTTGTGATTGACACTTTGATGTTCAATCGCATATGATTACAACTTAGTTTTTCATGTTTTAATTGATTTAAATCATCAATGATTTGAATTTATAGTTTAATCGGAGATATAAGCGGGTGTGATTATTTTTTAGTGTTAAATCACATGTGATTTCATATTACAAATTTTTAAAACCCAATAAATATGAAAAAAAATCTTTGTCGAAAGTATATCTTGTTAGATCTAGAATCGAAGAGAAAAAGACGTTGATTCTGAATATGTAATTTTTATAATTTATAGACATACGGTTTGTGAGATATTTAACTTTGAAAAAAAAAAGTAAAAATGAGTTTTTGAAATGAATCAATCCTATTAGTTTCTCCATTGTTATTTTTTTACCATTATTTTTTAACTTTCCTCTAATAAATAAATTTTGTCCACACAAATGATTTCGTGAGTATACGAAAGGTTTGGAGTTTTAATACCAATAAAAGCAGTTGTTTATTTAAATGATTTCTTTCACATTTGAATGGCCCCCATTTAACCACAGTGGTTAGCATTCTTTGAGGTCTTTTCTCTTTTTCTTTTTAAGAATCACAAATAATTTAATTATTTGAGTTTATTAATTTGGGTGATTGTCAACTCACTTCTAGGGTACGTTTAACCGATAAAATGCATTTATCTGTTTAGCTAAATGTATTAGCACTCTGTGTTTGTGGGACTATCATGTTAAGTTGTAGATACCATTGATTGTTATATTCATACGGGAGCTGATAAATATAACAAATAAAAGTGATCTACACAATAAAACTGTGCTATGAGTACTTATATTATATGCAATAACTGTTGTACTGTTGGTGTAAGAATCATTTTTATTTGTTGTATTTATCAACTCCCTATTCATACCCCTGATAACCTCTAGACCCACCGGTATAACATGAAGTTATTCGCTCATTTGTATGTAGCGTGACAATTCCTGTACATCTACACATATATTGGTAATTTGGGTTATGTTTATCACTAACACTTCTTTCTCGTATACTACATCTACTTGAACTTGCATGTGGCTAATCTCTGAGTTTGCAAGTTGATATACTACACCTTTTTGTATTAAATAGTATACAAATATAATGCTAAGGTAAATATAGAAGGTAGTGTGCTGCGTTTTGAACTTTTGATATCATAATGAGCCTTACTTTTCTTTCTCATCAAATATATTTACAATTAATTGTTTGTTGATATTTTTGCCAAAAAATTCTCATCGAATCCGATGAAAAGTGATTGTTGCCATAGGTGTCTTACTCTTTTCTCATACAAACCTAGTTGTAAGTTTATTTGCGTCGATCAGATTCATTTTTTATTATATTACATGTAGAATTACGTGTACTACATATTTATAGCATTACATTTTAATGGATTCTGTAGACATGGAAAGGATATGCAATTCAATGGGGATCATGAACTTTGCACAAATATGTTATGTTACATGCATGTAATCTATCTTCTCTTGTCTTTACGATTCTGGCATTTAAGGCCTTCTATGATTTTATGAGATTCAGAAGTGGAACTCGATTGGCAACCCGATATTATATGAAGTTTCATATTATTACGACATTGATAACCATTGATTAATTAATTATCGCTCAATGTGATTCGATCAGTCAGTTAATATCAAAGAAGATATCTTTTAAGCATTGAGATAGAAGTTGAAGCAATGGTATCAAGTGATCTTTAGATCTCCTATGAACCGATTTTGAACATGTATAGCTATTTGAAACATGTGCTGATTGCCACGTGCAAAGATCACTGTAGACACATTCCTAAACATTATACTTGAGACAAATGTACTTAGGGTAAATTGATTTTGTCGGCTATGTACCCCCTGTTTGTCCTAAGGTCGGCAACTTACCCTCTAAAGTTTCAATGTCTGCATTCAAGTGGTAAAGTTTGTATCGATGTATGTAAGATGGTAACTTGTGACCAGAACAACGAGTTAAATTGACGACGTGGACGAACAGGGGGTACATAGCCGACAAAATCAATTTACCCATGTATGTACTTGAGCTTTGAGGTCTATCTTCACTTCTGAATTTAAACCTTAGTGTATAAAGGCCAATGTGATACATTTTTAATATAATATTTGAAGTGTTGGCAGTAACTTTTTTTCTATATATTAAGCAAATTTGCTTTGAGATTATATTCAAATTATACTTCTTTATAATACATTTTATTACTAAAGCTTTCGCAAATCAAACAAAAATAAAGGTTATACACATAGAGTAAGGTTCAAATGAGTACAACAACTTTTGATGATAATAAGGGAACCAATAGGAATGGGTCACGTGTCACTTTACTCTATCTCCTTCAAATTTTTAAAAATTAAATATCTCTCAAACGGTATGTCGAAAAATTATAAAAATTACACCATAAAAATCAGCGTTTTATTCTCTTCGATTAGAGATGTGACATCGTATACTTTTGACGAACTTTTTTTTTCGATTTTTTGGTGGGTTTTGAAATCGAGTAACACATGTGTTAGAAGCTGGTAACACATGTGTTACTCGCTGGTAACATATGTGTTATACGCTGGTTACAGGCGTGTAACACATGTGTTAGCAGCGGGTAACACAGCAACTAACACATGTGTTAACCGCTAGTAACACATGTGTTACTAATTTTGTAAAACCCAAAAAAAAGTTGTTGAAAGTATACCTTGTAAGATGGCAAATCGAAAAGAAAAAAAAAATGATGATTTTTATGGTGTAATTTTGATGATTTTTCGACTTACCATTTGAGAGATATTTAAGTTTAAAAAACATGAAGGAAAGTGAGATTTGTGACAATGACAGATTCTAATTAATTCCTCCGTTCTCACCAAAAATTTCATTCTCATTTGAAACTCCCCGTATCGAATTATTCGTCAATTACCGATCGTCAGGAACATTAAACTTGTGGGACCATAAGACAAATAAAACCACCAATCAGAATGAAGGAAACACGTAAAGTGCCAATCAGACTACGGCGAATATATGCTTACAAATTCTCAGCATCTACAATCAATATAGAATGATTTCGAGGATTAACTCATTCACCTGTTTCTCCATTTTACTGATACTAATCGTCACCATTGCGATTGCTGAATCTTCGAAAGCATCTCAGGTAGTCGGTTTATACATCTCCATCTATATTACTACATTTCACAACTTTAAATCGATTCGTTAATGGATGTAAATACGTTAATTGACAGGTCGGATGCAGCAATAGATGCGTAGCTGAAAACTGTAACTGTAATGCTCTTTTATTATTTTAAATCACTTTTTAGTAATTTAGTTTGATTTGAGTTATTGATTGATGTTTGTGATAATGTGATCAGCGATTGGGATTAGATATGGAAAGTATTGTGGTGTTGGATGGACTGGATGTCCAGGTGAAAAGCCCTGTGATGATCTTGATGCTTGTTGTCAGATTCATGATGATTGTGTTGAGAAAAAAGGTTTGTATTTTTTACTTAAATAGAATTTAAATATAGTCTTAATGTGTGTTGTGTGTATTAATGTTATTTAGTTTAGGTTTTGGTGGTGATTAATGATGTGAATAAGGTAGTTTAATTAAAGCCCTAGCAATGTTGACTTGAGTTACTGTAGAACTGAGTAGATGCTATGGAATGAAAATCGGAAGCAATTGCATTGTTGGATTATAGGGTAAAAGGGCTTGAATGATGAGGTTATGCATAGCTCGATAGAAGATGTGAAATGCTTCGGTTGTCAAGTTCATAGAGCTTAGCACTTAAATGGCAATTGTAGATTCGTAGGTTTTAGGAATGACATTTGTTTGCTTACAAGTACTTGAATCGCATGCCCTAATCTTTTACAATCTGACCAACTACTATGTTATATGGATGCCGTTTTTGCAAATTGCAAGTGGTGTTACTTATACCATAGTTTTGTTTGTCAAGCGTTTACTTAGCAAATAATTTAAGAAGCTGATAAGAGCTAATGTACTTGAGTTTAGGCATAGGATTGATGTTCTAAGTGTAGTGGTTCTAGCATTTATGATTTGGGAGCTCTATGGTTAGAAGTGTAACCAAAAGGAGCCAATCACCAAGGTGTCATTAATTCACCAACATTTACAAATCAAAGAATGAAAGATAGGAGGATTCAGTATAAGATTTATGACTTAACAAACTTAGTTGTACAAACTTACTTACTTGTACAGTCCAATATAGTGATTAGATGCACTTGGGAGTTTGGTCTCATTTTATTTTACTTTTTGTTTTTAGAAAAGCGACAGAATTTTTATTTACCCACAATGATACAATATACATCACACACTACATTAACTTTGTCAAGTGCATTTGTACTGTCACTTAACAATACCACATTGGTACTTAATCTGCAGCTACACATTTAAATGCACACGTATGACAATTAACAACTGCAAAGCTGCACAACTCCACTAACATTAATAACTACCACACATTTCTTTTGGCCCCACAAACTCACCTTTAAATGCTCCCAAATATTACAGTGACCTTGTGCAGTAGCATTGAAACTTTTCTATTCCAACATTATTTGATCTTCCGGTACATACCCAATATCAGATCATCAACATGAAAGTGGAGCATTCGTCCATTTTGCCACACAATTGAGTTACATGTTAACATGCTTTTACTTCACTCAAAGCATTAATCTGAATATCCTGCATACTGATTCATTGCCTAGTAACATACGGTTTCTCGTTTTACATGTGTGACCACTTAACCATCCATCCCCTTATCCTAACTTAACACGTGTCCCCTGCAACACTTGAAACTACGTACAGTCCACACCATTTTACTGCTTATACATCCAGCAGCCATGTTTTATATAACCCAGTACTAATGATCACAGTCTGTTTGTACTGCAAGTCAGCAGATCCAGCATTCATTGATGCCATTTCAGTGTACCTTTTTCATCCTCTTTGACACCCATTCGAAACTTTTAACTTGTATTCACTAAACAACACAGGTGTGCTCCAACATGTATTCACAAACAGCCTGCCAAATCTGCTTCCCCACTTTAAAAGTTTCGATAGCCAGTCACCCAACAAACAGCCTGCCAAATCTGCTTCCCCACTTTATTATTTACATTATACCCCATTCCACCACAACAGTCGTAAACAGTAGAAACTAGAAACATATATACTACCCAGCCGCTACCACTTAATTACTCTTACCCAAGTTTCCCTTGCAAACTTACACCTTACTAAACAATGCTGAACCATTTCTACATCCTCATCACAATGAGGGCATCTAACCGAATGTAAGTCAATACCTCTTTTATCCAGCTCCATTCCTACCGGCAATCTTCTTTTCATTGCTCTCCATGGAAATACACCCACTTTTAATGGCACCAATTACTTGAGCAATGTTTCATGATTCTCAGGTTCTCTATGTAATGTCTTCTCGTCCTCCTTTTTGGCTAGAGCTCTTGTCTCGAATTCTCCTTTATCGTCCAAGCTCTACCACCATTTGTCCCTAGCATATGACAAGCAACACACAAATATAATAAATTGGTTAGTTCTTTCAATTCCCGAATAACCCTACCTCTTGGTTCTCTCACCCAACCCCAATTCCCCATCCATACACCATTTGCCCATCCCCCTCTATCCTTCACCAACACCTCCATTGATGATTCTAAATTGTATAATGTAGTTGTCACATATCTTAAAACTACCCACCCAATTCTCTTCCCAAGGGTTTCATCTTTTAAAGTTCAAAACTAGAAGCAAAATCATTTTGAACAGATACCTGCAAAACTTCTGGTAGTTGATTAATACAGTCAGCTATTTGGGTATAAAATGTAGTGTTCTCCATGCAAATCACCTGCACCAAGTAAACTGCAGCATAGTAGATACCAGATAGCATAGTGTTAATGTCTTGTTGGTTGAGAATACAGTTATAAATTTGTATCATTTATTTTATCTACTTGCATAGCGTTTATAAGGTATGCAACAAGCAGAAAATAAAGTATCATTGCTACATAACGGTAATACCTGCATACTAAAGAGAACACCCAAGAAAGCATATAGCCATTAAGCTATATATATATCATATAACTGAATATATTCTTGACTCTATAGGCGTATATTAGTCTACGCCAGAACGCTCTTGCTAGGCGTTATATATGTGTGTGAACTGCATTGACCCTGTTACATTTGTCTGAGTTACATGTGTTTACAGCTAATGAAGATACAGTTTAACTTTTGAATTGTATCTGACTCATGTAATCTGAATTTTATAGGAATGACTAACGTGAAATGCCACGAGAAGTTCAAGCGCTGCATAAAGAGAGTTCATAAATCTGGCAAGGCCGGGTTTTCTAATGACTGTCCATATGATACTGCAGTGCCTACAATGCAACAGGGTATGGACATGGCGATCTTATTTAGCCAGTTTGGTAACTCTAAGCTTGAGCTCTAATTGAGTTAGCCTTAGTAGCTTGCCTAAGATTGGACGTGAAATCCTTATACATCATTCTTTTGTAAAAGTTACCTCAGAAATTCAATATTAGAACAGAGTTTACGGCACATAATTTTATTACATTGAACTTGATAATCTTGCAGAAATGAATGGGTCATGTTCACAACTCTGGTAGTTGATTTTTGCCAAATGTATTTGGAACTTGTTATTGGAAATTTAACATAACTCATTTATAAGATAGCTATTAAGGCTGTCAACTAGTATTCATTTAGCATAATAGTTAAATTATCGATATGGTTCCTGTCTTCCTGAAGTGTATTCTGATGAGGGTAAAATGGTTAGAAACTTATAACCGTATCTGCTAAGACAATGAAAATTGAAAGATGGCAAGTACTGAAACTGAAAAGAGGCTTGGATATAACATTTATCAATAAATCAAGTATCTGAAAATTATAATAAAATTATCTATTAATTGGTATTATATGCTCAATACTCCAACCTCTTTTGTATATAAACCTAGAAACTGATTAAACGGTTGTCAGTTAACCAGTTTTCCGGTTTATCCATGGTTCATTTATTCGGCTCATGTTTCTTTTTTATTTATTTATATATTATATATTTATTTACAGCTAAGTCCAACGTACATCGAAGTGTTGAACCACTTTAATGAAATTAGGTTAGACTTTAAAAGCATGAGATTGTTGGTGGTGAGACTTGTTAGGTAATTCGACTTCAATTTTGCTTTGTGTAGTAATAACACACGGTATTTTTTGGTTCCTAAAAAATAGGGTCTCAGAGCACACGGAGTGCTGACGGCTTAAAAACAGTGTTCGAATTTTGTGGTGAGGATTTTGTGGAGTGGTAACAGTGTTCTGGAATTTTTATTATTTATTTTTTTAATGTAATTAATTGTATAAATTAATAATTAAAAACAAATAAATTAAATAAAACAAACATTTAATTTATTAAAACAAATAAAAAAAAATTGTCAAGTTCATTTTGTTAATATAAAATGATCCATTTTGTTAACACATTTAGTTCAAAAAAAATTAAAACAAATAAATTAGCCCAATAAAAAAGCCCACTAAAATTTTAAACCCAACACTTGCAATCATCTTCCTGCGTCCTTTTGCTTCATCTTCTTCTTCTTCCGGTGCAAAACACAGTCCTCTCACACGAAAAACATACAAACTATACAAAATTTAACAATAAAGGTATTAAAAGAAAAGGAAAGAAAAAAGAAAAAGAAGGAAAAAGATGAAAACGGCGAGGTGAGAAGTGTCTGGATTTGGACGTTGGTCGATGAACACCGGCGAGAACGCCGTCGGGAACGTCGTCCCGAAGCGGCGGAACGTCGGGCGACGGCGTTCTGGGCCTTGAACGGTGACAATTTCCTTCCCACTCCGTGTGCTCTTACATCTTTTTATTTGATCAAATTGCAATGTGTGTTTATTCTTCTAGAATGAGATATTAATTGGTCATATCTGTTTTCATTATAAATTTGAAATCCACCAAAATAATCACTAATGTTCGCAAAATGAGTTATTTTGCTAATCATATTTGCATCAAAAATAGGTATCCGAGTTTCCATTATAATAATGATTCATAGTAACTCAAACATTAAAAACGATTTAACAATCGACACACTTGAGACAATATATTGTAGCGTGGAATTAGAGGACAACTGTATTTAGAAAAATGGGGCAAGACGATCTAAGTACGTGTTTACGTGGTGGTTAACAGTTCACATTCTCAACATTATATTTTGGGTGTGTTTGGCAACCCAATTTTAAAGAATTATTGAAGATATTAAGAGATTGAGCTTCTAGTTTCAAGAATTCACATCCTTTAATAATTCACAATCCCCTAAACTAGAATCTCCTAAAAGTAATTTTTCAAATAACCTTCACCCCCTCATATATTTAAAAGGGGTTAATGGTTTAATCCCTAAAGTTTCACTCTTTTTTTTCGTTTTAACCACTCAACTTTTTTTTGAATGTTTTAACTACTCAACTTAGGGTCAATAATGGTTTAATCCCTGAACTTTCAGTTTGTTTTCGTTTTAACCACTCAACTTTGTTTTAAACGTTTTAACCACTCAACTTATGAGTTGACCATATTTTAACCACTAAAGTTCATTTAACCATTTAAAAAAACCCTTTCGTTAACTTATAATGAAATTTTAGATCGGGATATATAAACTTTGAACTGATTTTTTATCGACCAAGGTTGTCAAGAGAGAGATCTTACCTAGGATCGTTTTTGTTTTCACAATATCGAAATCGTAAGATCAAATCGGGATCGTAAGATCTTACGATTTCTAGCTTCTAACTTATTAAAAATTTAAATTTATAAAACATCATATCTATTTGTGTCATTTGACATTGATAAGCTCCAGCTAGTTATCCAAACACTTGTTAAAACATAAAAACTCGTTTCAACCCTAAAAAAAGCTCCATCATCTCTAGTTTCTAACATCCATCATCATCTCTGGTTCCCGCTGTTCTACAATTAGTTGATGAATATGAGCTATTGATCAAGTAAATCGAGCCAGATAATTTTACCCTCCTATCTTACATCTTATAAATAAAAAAAACGAATAAATAAATTTATTATCAAACAAATCTTATACACGCAAACTTCACATGCCTAGATTTAATGAGCAATCGTTATGGTCAAATTATTTACACATAGCTGACACGGTTGGGTCAGCTTCTTGAAAGTTAAGTCTTTAAAGACGTCAGTTTCTTCAATCCCCAAATTTTAAAAAAGTACGTATAATAATCAATATAATTTTCGATTCGATTCGATTCGATTCAATTTCGTGGAACAATCTAATTCTTCTAAACTAAGAAATAATCTCAAATCAATTCAATTTCAATTACTATTACATTCAATCTTCTTTACATCCATTCCTTTCTTAA